>LR738710.1:39115906-39152644 GCA_902687465.1 Secale cereale | reverse complement strand
CCATTTCAGTTTAAAAATAAATAAAAGAAAATGATAGAAATGTCAAAAAAATAAAAAAAAATAAGATTCCAATGTGATTTGTGGTCTAGTTGTTAGCAAAATTTACAAACATGAATTTCGACTTTTTTTGCAAAATCTCTCGAGAATTTGTAAAATGGGCATAACTTTTGCATACGAACTCCGATGAAATTTTTTTTATATGAAAAAGCATCTACTCGAAAAGTTACATCCGAATTCGACCGGGGGAACCCCGTTGAAGATTCTTAGAATCCCCAAAAACCTAACCGAATAAAAGATACGGGGCTTTTAAGATCTAGAGGCAAAAAAATTCAAAAAAATTCAAAAATAGTAGTGGCGCACCGTGGGTGTGGTGCGCCACTAATATAGTTTTTTTTTTTGAAAAACTATTTTTTTTGGAATAAATATTTTTTTTTGAAAAAATGTTTTTTTGGGAAAAAAATGGTTTTTTTTGAAAAAATGTTTTTTTGAAAAAAAATAGTTTTTTTGAAAAAAAATGTTTTTTTTTATTTTTTTTTCAAAATATGATATGTAAAATGACCGGGAAGTTTGAATTTTTTTTTTCAAAATTTCATCACACTCATGAACATGAACAAACTCCTAGACATCAACAAGCTTTAATAGGATTGATATGATAGATATATCAACAAGTGCCTGCTAAGTGAGCTGGTGCTGGGGTTGGATAGAACTCAGAAGTTAAGCGTGCTTGGGCTGGAGTAGTGTAGGATGGGTGACCTTCTGGGAAGTTTGACCACGGAGTGCGATTTGACCCGAGATTAAGCCATATTGACCCGAGATTAAGCCATAGTGACCCAAGATTAAGGAAAAAAAATTCCCGCCAAAATTGAAAAAAAAAATTCTGGAAAAAAATTTGAAAAAAAAATTCTAAAAAAATATCAGTGGCGCACCCTTATACTTAGTAGTGGCGCACCAGCAGGCCACCCCTATACATTATCAGTGGCGCACCCGGGGGGATATCAATGGCGCACCAGGTGGTGCGCCACTAATACACATTACTAGTGGCGTGGTAATAGTGGCGCACCAGAGGTGCGCCACTAATACCAAAAAGTGGTGCGCCACTAATGAGCTTTTTTCTAGTAGTGTCCCACTCACTTTCTTGTAAATACAGGCTTCTCCCCAAGTCTGTATAAACCCAAATGCTTTGATCACATCATTAAAGTGAATATTCCAACTCTGAGATGCTTGCACCTGCCCATAGATGGAGCGCTGGAGCTTGCGTACCTTGTTAGCATTCTCAGGATCGACAAAACCTTCCGGCTGCATCATATATAGTTCTTCCTTGAGGGAGCCATTAAGAAATGCCGTTTTGATGTCCATTTGCCATATCTCATAATAATAGTATGCGGCAATTGCTAACTTGATTCGAACGGACTTTAGCATCGCTACAGGAGAGAAAGTCTCGTCGTAGTCAATCCCTTGAACTTGTCGATAACCTTTAGCGACAAGTCGAGCTTTATAGATGGTCACATTACCATCCGCGTCAGTCTTCTTCTTAAATATCCATTTATTTTCTATGGCGTGCCGATCATCGGGCAAGTTCACCAAAGTCCATACTTTGTTTTCATACATGGATCCTATCTCAGATTTCATGGCTTCGAGCCATTTGTTGGAATCCGGGCCCGCCATCGCTTCTTCATAGTCCGAAGGTTCACCGTTGTCTAACAACATGATTTCCATGACAGGGTTGCTGTACCACTCTGGTGCAGAACATGTCCTTGTGGACCTTCGAAGTTCAGTAGTAACTTGATCTGAAGCTTCATGATCATCACCATTAACTTCCTCCCTGGTCGGTGCAAGCACCTCAGGAACAATTTCCTGCATTGCGCTACTTTCCGGTTCGGAAAGGGTGACTGATACCTCATCAAGTTCTACTTTCCTCCCACTCACTTCTTTCGAGAGAAACTCTTTCTCCAGACAGGATCCATTCTTGGCAACGAAGACCTTGCCTTCGGATCTGAGGTAGAAGGTGTACCCAATAGTTTCCTTTGGGTATCCTATGAAGACGCATTTTTCCGATTTGGGTTCGAGCTTTTCAGGTTGAAGTTTCTTGTCATAAGCATCGCAGCCCCAAACTTTCAGAAACGACAGCTTAGGTTTCTTGCCAAACCAAAGTTCATACGGTGTCGTCTCAACGGATTTAGACGAAGACCTATTTAAAGTGAATGCGACAGTCTCTAAAGCATATCCCTAAAAAGATAGCGGTAAGTCGGTAAGAGACATCATAGATCGCACCATGTCTAACAGAGTACAATTACGACGTTTGGACACAGCGTTACGCTGAGGTGTTCCGGGCGGTGTCAATTGTGAAACAATTCCACAGTTCCTTAGGTGTGTGCCAAATTCGTGACTTAAATATTCACCCCCCGATCCGATCCTAAGAACTTTATTTTTCTGTCACATTGATTCTCAACCTCATTCTGAAATTCCTTGAACTTTTCAAAGGTCTCAGACTTGTGTTTCATTAAGTAGACATACCCATATCTACTTAAGTCATCAGTGAGGGTGAGAACATAACGATAGCCTCCGCGAGCTTCAACACTCATTGGACCGCACACATCACATCATTCTCCTAATGATGTGATCCCGTTATCAATGACATCCAATGTCCATGGTCAGGAAACCGTAACCATCTGTTGATCAACGAGCTAGTAACTAGAGGTTTACCAGGGACACGTTGTGGTCTATGTATTCACACATGTATCACTGTTTCCGGATAATACAATTCAAGCATGAATAACGCACAATTATCATGAACAAGGAAATATAATAATAACCATTTTATTATTGCCTCTAGGGCATATTTCCAACACACCCTTGCCGTTTTATTGGCCCTTCTTCCCCCGTGTGCTTTTTCGTTTGCTTGCTTCTTGTTTGCTTGTGTGTGTTGGATTGCTTGCTTGTCACTATCGCTCAGAACAATACCAAATTGTGTGACTTCTCCAATACCAACAACAATGACTTTATTAGCACTCCGATTGCTCCTATTACCGATGCTGAATCTTGTGAGATCAATGCTGCTTTGTTGAATCTTGTCATGAAAGATCAATTCTCCGTCCTTCCTAGTGAAGATGCCGCTACCCATCTAAACAACTTTGTTGATTTGTGTGATATGCAAAAGAAAAGGGATACAAATACTCACATCAGCTCCGCTGTGGATCGCCCGACACATTGTTGGATTGTTATCCGACAGTGTCCTTCATATTCAATCGCCTTGTTAGTTCTTCCCCTGATACATAATGCCTTTGGTAAATTTTATCCTCTGCTTGGCCAACCATGCTCTGCTTTCGAGCTTGTGTATTTACTTTTGATACTGGTGGTATATGTTACTAAGATGCCCGATGGGTTGAACCTATGCCTTCCCCTAATCCGTGAGAACCCAAAAGTTTTCACAAGTCATACCCTTCCGGTGTTCTACCAGATAAAATTCCAACACTATAGTTTTATCAAAGCGAGAGGTGAATGAAATGATATGCATTAAAGAAGTGGGAGTCGACCTTGAACTTTGTGTTCATGCCCATGAAAATGATGTAGACCGTCTCGGAAGCTTATTAAAAAATGATTATCCAGCTGTATGATTCTTTTGGTATTCTTGAATTGATTCCTTACAGTTATGGTTCCGACCATGATGTCCTGATCTGATATATCCGATGGGAATTCATTCCAGTTCCTCTTCTATTTTTGGCAAGGTTGAAGTATCTACTGTCATAGATCAATGACTCGGTTCTACTTCTATCATGTTCTACCTTCGAGTATTAACCCCTGGTATCTCGAAGATGTCTTGCCATTGCACCACATCTTACTAACTTTGTTGAAGCAATGTCTTCCCTTGTCCTAATCACTCTACGGGTTCTGGGTTGTTGTCAACCGAGGATGCCGACTAGTGAAGTTGTTCCGCACTACAAATCAAATACCCCTAGTATTTTTATTGGGAAGTTATGAACATCCTGGTCTTCCTATCTTTGACTCTGCTACCTCATCGTTCTCTGGTGCACGAATTCTTCAGTGTGTGATGGCTTCTCGCCCCTTGTTGGTTACCCTAAGTGGAAGGTTTGAGATGCAGTGTAGCGGAAGTTTTCCCTTGGCAAAGATACCAAGGATCGATTTCCCCTGAGACTCCAACGTTCAACAAGAAGGTGTCAACTGCTAACGGCGTCATATATTAGCAATCAACATGGACCTGCACACAGATACAAATAACTTTGCTCCCAACGAGTACAGAGAGGTTGTCAATCCCTCCGGCCTTGTCATTTACAAAGGATCAAACGCAAGTGATAATAGTGATAGGTAAAACTGTAACTAGTATGTAAAAGCAGAAAGTAAATAGCGGATGTGATCAGTGATGGTAATATGGACCGGGATCCCATGATGTTCACTAGTGATGTCTCTCTCCCGAAAGACGATAAAACAGCTATGTGAGGTAAACAAATTACAGCTGGGCAATTGACATAATTATGTGCGCAAACCAATGCTAACTATGTTGCAAGAAAGGTAGAGGTTCAAAGCATGGGCGGTATGCCAAGGCAAGTAGACCGAAATCCATCTGCATCTACTACTAATCATCCACCTTGAGATATCTATCCAGAATATCTCGCTGGTATTAAGTTGCGAATCCCACCCATAGTGTAAACTCAAAGCAACAGACAACTGCATTAAAAGAACTTTGCGTAAAGTAAACAATCCTTGCACCCGCGGGCACAAGCACCGTTGTTTTCCCCCTTGTGGCAACAGCACATCCCCTAGACTCATGTTTCTGTCACTCAAGCTAGTCATCGAGGGGCATGAACCCACAATCAAGCATAACGTTCCCTCTTGGAGTCACTACCTACTACTTAGCCAAAGCAATAAATAACAACGGAGACCATGCAAGAATTACTTACGAACAAAAATATAAAAGAGGTGAATCAAATATATTACTCAAACACAATCTGAACATAATCTCACAATCCATCGGATCCCAGCAAACTCATCATAGCAACAGCATAAGGATTACATATGTGCCTCGATCATGTAGGGAAGCTCACGAGGTCTAATTAGTGAAGCACAAGAAGGGGAGGAGAACATCACATAGCTACTGGTCATGGACCCATGGTCCAAGGGAGACTACTCACAACTCATCCGGGAGGCGTCCATGGTGGTAGAGAGGCTCCCGGTGGTGATCCTCCCCTCCGGCAGGGTGCCGGGAAGAGTTCTCCTGGTGCTCTCGATCTTGGAAGCGCGGCGGCAGCGGAACAGAGATGAGATCGCGAAAAAGGGTTCCGTCCTCGAGGGTTTCGGGACGCGTGTTAAATATATGCCAAAGGGGGGCATCAGCTTTAGGCCTGGGGGGCCCACGCGCCCCCCCGGCGCGGCCAGGAGGGGGGCCGCGCCACCAGGGCGCCTGGAGCCCTGGTGGCCCCCCTCCGGCCCTACTTCGGCCGTGTGGAAGCTTCCGGAATGCTGATTTTTATATAATTTTTTCCGGGATTTTTCTGACAGTTTTCGTGACGGGAAAACCTGAAATACAAAAACAGCAGAAAACAGAAACTGGCACTGGGGTGCACTGAGTTAATAGGTTAGTCCAAATATGATCAAAAGTGTATGGAAGTGAATAAATATCATAGCAATATCACCCAAAAGAGGCTTGGAGCAAGCATAAATTATAGATACGTTTTAGACGTATCAACATCCCCAAGCTTAATTCCTGCTCGTCCTCGAGTAGGTAAATGATAATTAGAATAATTTCTGTGGTGACATGCTATTAACCATATAAGGACTTTTCATAGTCATATGACAGAAGCTTACTGAGACAATGAATCTGTCGTAATTAAGTTGCCTCATGAGAAAATCACAAAGAACTGAAAGTTTTACAATATGATACTGAAACATCAAAAAGATTTGTAATGAGCATGGTGTGCAAATATGATAAAGTGATATCTCGCTTGCCCCCTTTAGTGAAGCAAAACCTAAATGCAGGGGCACCTCCAAGGTTTAAGTGATGACTAGATACAATGATTTCAGAATAAACGATATCACAATCATGCAAAAGACAATGCTACTTTGGGACAATGCACATTACACTCAGAATGACAATCATGCTCTTAATAGTTGGTGCTTTAAAAGAAGGTGGAGACTCTCGAACCGTGGCTTTTGTTGGCAAAGTTGAAAACCCGTAGTTGAAAACAAAGACAAAACATGTACCAGAGCTCTTGGTTTTAAAAACAGAGGTAATAATTATTTTTTAGATTATGCATGTTCTGTCAACGAATGCTAGCAGACAACTCAATCACTTCTTGAGATGAACAAGTTTCGAGGAACGGCTCCCGAATGAGGACGATCACATCCTCTTAATCTCCTTTGTTTATCACTGCCAAAGTTTTCTGATTTCTCATGAACAAAGCGTGAAGGAGGGTTTGTTTGCTATATTAATTTTGAGCCGGGCGCACTCTTTGCCAGTTCCTTCTCGTATTATGGGTTTGCACATTAGACATGCAATCCCGGGGTGAAGCTTGTCCAACTTAAAAAGATCATGAATTAACTACTACTTCCTCATGAACTAAAACAGAGGCACAAAATAGGAATGCCTTTTTTTTGAATAATTTCGAGATGGTACATGAAAGTCTCCGTTAGGAATGGTAGGTAAATACCATGTATAGGAAGGTATGGTGGACTCATATGGCATAACTGGTTTAATATAATTTGGATGCACAAGCAGTCTGTCCGCTTAGTACAGGTGGAGGTTAGCAAAAGACTGGGAGCGACCAACTAAAAGAGCAATGACGGTCATAATCATGCAGAGCGACAAAGCAACATTGAATCAGGCATGGTAGTTATATCGCTACTCAGAAATAAAAGATCATCAAGGCTTGACAGACTTTCTTTACAGTCTTAAATATGCGTGAGCATACGCCAAGTCAATCAAAATAAATTCTTGAAGGAAGATATCACTAAACCATACCACATCATAGGCAAACAAATCATGTTGGTACTCCAATAACACATTGGGAACCCCCCAGCTATTTGAGACTAACCATAAGAAAACATGAACTACTAAGCACCATTATGCACGTCGCATTTTTATCATAGACATATCGACCAATGCAACAGAAGCAAACTCTCTTCATAAGATAAGCATGATAAATAAAGAGAGTTCAAGCAACCAACTAAACAAAAGCTCTTTAAAAAGATAAGCATGAAAACTAAGAGCTGAGCATGATAGTAGCTATTAAAAGACCAAGAACATACACAACAAAGATAAACATGAAAATTCTATGTTGTGTTCTAGGTTGAAGTGGAGCGTGTCTCTCTCCCACACAAAGAATGCTGAGTTCCAACTCGTTATGAAAAGCTAAAGAAAACTAAAAAGGAAAACTAAAAAGCAAGACGCTCCAAGCATAGCACATAACACATGAAGTGATAAAATATAGTGGAACGAAAGACGAACTGATAATTGTTGATGGAGAAGGGGATGCACGGGGGCATCCCCAAGCTTAGACGCTTGAGTCTCCTTGAATATTTCTTGGGGGTGCATGGGGGCATCCCCAAGATTGAGCGCTTGACACTCCTGAATCTTTTTATCATCTTCCCTCGCACACTTGAAAACTGCCTTCATACATAACTCATCATAATCTGATTAGCGAGGTTAGTACCCATAATAATATAATTGTTCCTTGCTGGAAATAAGGATATTCTTGAAGGTCTACTGTTTCTCAAGATTGCCAAAAGGTTTTTGCAAAGAAAAAGCAAGCTCAAGGTTTGCAAAATGAAGGAAAGGCAAAACAGGACAGAATCTATGAAAAACAGAACAGCAGATAGTAAATGATTTTTTCGGGGCACTTCTGCAACTCTAATCAAAAAACTCAGAACAAACGCACGAAAGACAATTGTATAGAGCACGCTGTCGAAAAAATTCAGACCAAAAAGATGATCTGGTGATTTTATACGAATTTTTCTATCCAAGGACAGAATCTGTTTCCTGGACAGCACGTCACAACTTTTGAACTTTCTTGCAATCAGAGGCTACACTTGGCACAAAGTTGAAAAGTAAAGATACAATGATGATGCTACTGTAGTAACAACATCAAGACACAACAAAAGCAAAATAAAATTTTAATCATGTGGGCTGCCTCCCAAAAGCGCTTTTTTTATGCCTTTAAGCTAGGCATAATGCAAAGGGATCAAGTTTTATCAAGAGTAAAAGAATAGCTAGCCCGTATAACAGACTCAAAAGGTAACTTAATCTTCTTTCTAGGGAAGTGTTCCATCCCTTTCTTGAGAGGAAATTGGAATTTTATATTCCCCTCTTTCATGTCAATGATGGCACCAACGATGCGAAGAAAAGGACGTCCCAAAATAATTGGACAAGAAGGTTCACATTCAATATCCATAATAGTAAAATCAACGGGAACGTAGTTGTCAATGACAATGATAAGAACATCGTCGATCCTCCCCAAAGGTTTCTTTATGGAAGAATCAACAAGACGAACACCAAAAGAACAAGAATCAAAAGGTTTCAATTTAAGCATATCATATATTCTTTTGGGCATAACGGAGGTACTAGCTCCAACATCACATAAAGCATAGCAAGAGAAGTTATTCAACTTAATTTTAATCATAGGATCCCAACCATCTTCTAGCTTTCTAGGTATGGAGGCTTCTACCCTAAGTTTCTCCTCCCTAGCTTTGATGAGAGCATTAGTGATATGCTCGGTGAAGGCAAGGTTAAGCGTGCTAGTGCGGGGATCTCTAGACATCTTGTGAAGGAAATCAATAACTTCGGTAAGAGTGCAATTATGAAAATCAAGGTCACTACTATCAAGTAAGGAGGTAGTGGTGTCCTTTAGGTTCACTTGTTTGGTAGTTTCTATAGTTATAGCATCACCATTAATAGGTCCAATGGGACCAGGAGTGCATTGGGTGCTAAGAGTTTGGATATCCTCAACAACTTGGATAGTAGAAACAGTGTGGAGGGTAGGAGGGTTCTTAATTCTATCTTCTTCCTCCCTTTCTCTAGCCCATCTCTCTTTAAGTTTAGCCAACATCCTAATGTTTTCATTAATTTGCACTTGAATAGCATTCATAGGAGTGACCTTCCTCTCCTCAAGAGGAGAAGTTCTAATTTTAAGCAATTCTACCTCATGGGCTAAATTGTCTACCTTCGAAGAGAGATCATCTAGTTTGTTTAGTTTCTCTTCTACACTATTATTAAAAGCTTTTTGGGTAGTGATGAAATCTTTAAGCATAATCTCTAGTTCAGAAGTGGAGTTCTTGGTGCTAGGATAAGCATTGTTGTTCCCATAAGAATTAGAGGGGAACGGTCTAGGATTGATACCAAAATTACTCCTATAAGCATTGTTATTAAAATTGTTTCTAGAGATAAAGTTCACATCTACTCGTTCTTGAGCAATCAAAGAATTTAAAGGAACATCACGAGGATCAATAGAAGATTGCTTCGAAAGTAGAGACATGATCAAGTCAACTTTTTAATTTAGGGAGGAAATCTCCTCGACAGAGTTTACCTTCCTACCTGTTGGAGCGCGTTCGGTGTGCCATTGGGAATAATTGGTCATCATCTCATCGAGAAGCTTCGTGGTAGCACCAAGTGTAGTTGACATAAAGGTTCTTCCCGCGGCCGAATCTAACAAGTTCCGCGAGGTAAAGTTCAAGCCTGCATAAAAAGTTTGGATAACCATCCAAGTAGTCAAACCATGAGTAGGGCAGTTCTTGATAAGAGATTTCATACGTTACCAAGCTTGGGCAACGTGTTCATTATCCAATTGTTTAAAATTGATTATGTTACTTCTTAGTTGGATAATTTTAGCAGGTGGATAGTATTTTCCAATAAAAGCATCTTTGCACTTGTCCCATGAATCTATGCTATTTCTAGGCAAAGATTGAAACCAAATTTTACATCCTCCTCTCAAGGAGAAAGGAAAAAGCTTAAGCTTAACAATATTACCATCTATTTCTTGGTACTTTTGCATATCACAGAGTTCAACAAAATTGTTTAAGTATAAAGCAGCATCATCTCCAGCATCGGAGAATTGATATTTCATGACTAAGTTCAGTAAAGCAGGTTTAATTTCATAAGAAGGTGCTGAAGTGGCAGGTGTAGTGATAGGCGTGCAAATAAAGTCATCGTTGTTATGACTAGTGAAGTCACACAACTTGGTGTTCTCGGCGGAACCCATAGTAGCAAGCAAGCAAGATAACTATTTTTGTGATTTTCGACAAAAGATACTAAAGCAAAAACTGAAAGGTAAACTAACAAGACTAAAAGCAAAGGTAAAAGATAGCATGCAACCCCCCTATCTTGAAGAGTGGAGTCCCCGGCAACGGCACCAGAATACTTTGCTTGATGGCTTCTCGCCCCTCGTTGGTTACCCCAAGTGGAAGGTTTGAGATGTAGTGTAGCGGAAGTTTTCCCTTGGCAAAGATACCAAGGATCGATTTCCCCTGAGACTCCAAGGTTCAACAAGAAGGTGTCAACTGCTAACGGCGCCAGATATTAGCAATCAACGTGGACCTGCACACATATACAAATAACTTTGCTCCCAACGAGTACAGAGAGGTTGTCAATCCCTCCGGCCTTGTCGTTTACAAAGGATCAAACGCAAGTGATAATAGTGATAGGTAAAACTATAACTAGTATGTAAAAGCAGAAAGTAAATAGCGGATGTGATCAGTGATGGTAATATGGACCGGGATCCCATGATGTTCACTAGAGATGTCGCTCTCCCAAAAGACGATAAAACAGCTATGTGAGGTAAACGAATTACAGCTGGGCAATTGACAGAATTATGTGCGCAAACCAATGCTAACTATGTTGCAAGAAAGGTAGAGGTTCAAAGCATGGGCGGTACGCCAAGGCAAGTAGACCGAAATCCATCTGCATCTACTACTAATCATCCACCTTGAGATATCTATCCAGAACATCTCGCTGGTATTAAGTTGTGAATCCCACCCATAGTGTAAACTCAAAGCAACAGACAACTGCATTAAAAGAACTTTGCGTAAAGTAAACAATCCTTGCACCCGCGGGCACAAGCACCGTTGTTTTCCCCCTTGTGGCAACAACACATCCCCTAGACTCATGTTTCTGTCACTCAAGCTAGTCATCGAGGGGCATGAACCCACAATATGGCATAACGTTCCCTCTTGGAGTCACTACCTACTACTTGGCCAAAGCAATAAATAACAACAGAGAACATGCAAGAATTACTTACGAACATAAATATAAAAGAGGTGAATCAAATATATTACTCAAACACAATCTGAACATAATCTCACAATCCATCGGATCCCAGCAAACTCATCATAGCAACAGCATAAGGATTACATATGTGCCTCGATCATGTAGGGCAGCTCACGAGGTCTAATTAGTGAAGCACAAGAAGGGGAGGAGAACATCACATAGCTACTGGTCATGGACCCATGGTCCAAGGGAGACTACTCACAACTCATCCGGGAGGCGTCCATGGTGGTGGAGAGGCTCCCGGTGGTGATCCTCCCCTCCGGCAGGGTGCCGGGAAGAGTTCTCCTGGTGCTCCCGATCTTGGAAGCTCGGCGGCGGCGGAACAGAGATGAGATCGCGAAAAAGGGTTCCGTCCTCGAGGGTTTCGGGACGCGTGTTAAATATATGCCAAAGGGGGGCATCAGCGGAGGCCTAGGGGGCCCAGGCGCCCCCCCGGCGCGGCCAGGAGGGGGGCCGCGCCACCAGGGCGCCTGGAGCCCTGGTGGCCCCCCTCCGGACCTACTTCGGCCGTGTGGAAGCTTCCAGAACGCTGATTTTTTATATAATTTTTCCGGGATTTTTCTGACAGTTTTTCGTGACGGGAAAACCTGATATACAAAAACAGCAGAAAACAGAAACTGGCACTGGGGTGCACTGAGTTAATAGGTTAGTCCAAATATGATCAAAAGTGTATGGAAGTGTATAAATATCATAGCAATATCACCCAAAAGAGGCCTGGAGCAAGCAAAAATTATAGATACG
The DNA here is from genome assembly GCA_902687465.1 of Secale cereale. Classification (NCBI taxonomy): domain Eukaryota; kingdom Viridiplantae; phylum Streptophyta; class Magnoliopsida; order Poales; family Poaceae; genus Secale; species Secale cereale. Next base: position 39,140,634 of record LR738710.1, on the reverse strand, counting down.
TTTTAGACGTATCAGTGTGTGAGCACGACTTACGTCGAGCTTTCAACATCATGTTGCTTGTCTTGAAAGGCAACTTTGGTTCCGAGCTTGTATCTTATATATTGATCCTATAACTTGCCACTTCGTCATCCCTTGCTTGTTGTCATTGTTGTTTGATTGCATCCTATTGAAACCTCCCGACAAATGTGTCGGATCACCTTCAACACTTTGACTTCTTCCGAGATGTCAACTGTGTTCATGATGAGAAATACCCTCCTTGCCCATGACTTCCTTTCATCGCGAACTTGTCCACATTATGAATACAACTTGCTCTCCAGCTAGTGTTGTGTTGTGCATTGAAGTATTACTATCTTTTATGTCGAGAATGTTGTGGGGATTGCTCCACCTCTTAGAAATTCTCGGTATGAAGAAACTTCTCATCATCACCATTCTTCCTTGGTCCCCGTGTTGTTTTTAACCGGGATACCAGTATTCTAACGATGCTGATTGAGTTATGTACTTCTAGCAACCCTACTTCTTTGAAGTTAACGATCGACAGTTCGTTCTTAGACTGTTGGTTATTGAATCGTCACTCTAACATTGATTTTGCTGCCTAAGGTCATATTTCAGGCACACCTTTCAACTAATGATTAATGGTGTATGTTTTCCTCGAGCATACAACAATATATCATTTTAATTGACAAGTGTCATCCTCTTGTTCACATTATTGTGGAAATCCATCCGTTTGGAATTCTCGATGAATTGTCACTGAGCCCATCAGCCACCTCCTCATCCTCTCCTTGGTTTAATGATGGATTATTGTTTCGGGAACCCGCTCCCATAGTTCATTTCCCGAAAAACTTGCAATGTCATTTCGTCGATTAATTTTGCACCGTTTCTTCTCGTACATTCTGAGTCTGAGGTATCATGACACCAATCGGATTTGAATGTCGGTCAGATATGATGCTGGGACAACTTTCGAGGAGTTATAATATTGGTCCTTTGATGACTCGGTAATATGATGTCATGCCTAGCACCCCTGGCTGGAGGTCCTAAAATTATAATCTCTTTTTTAAGGATAACCATTCTTCCAGGAGGAAGTTGTAAGACTTATTTTATAAGTTGCTCATGATGGATCATTTGTGTATCCAAAGTCTGACCCTTGATTGAAACACCATATCATTGCTACCTCGAAGCATGACTATAATACCCTGCTCATCAACAAGAATATTGGAGGCGCGATGCTAAATGTTTCTTGGTCAGTTATCCAAACACCGTTGTATGGGTAACATCTTGATTAATCCTTGTCTCTTTATCTGAATGGTTGGGTACTTGCCCTCCTAACCTGTATGCCATGTTCTGCTTGTCAATGGAAGGATATACTCCTATTAATTGTGTGTAATCACAATTTTCCTTTCCATTTGTTTGTTTAACCTTTCTTTGATCTACATATAATCTAAGCAGTAATAATTTTCTGCTTATGTAGACAGCTTGGTGTACAACTCTGTCAGTAAGAACCTGTTACTATTGTTCATAACATTCCGGTAACCATCGATGGACGAGAACTTTGCCTATTGGTCCGCCTCATTCAACGAGCAGGAAAATGGTACCCTCCATCCCTCGCCCTTGGTACCAACATTCTTGCTGACATAGCAGACACGCTATCCACTGACATGCCCTTTTAACCCACATGGTGGGCCCATAACCCATTGGTCCACTGGATCGTAACCTGACTCTTCTTTGCAACCCGGATTCTAATGTATCCTTTGCACATGGCTTCGTATGTGATTCACGAGCTAAGTTATATACCATCATTCATCCTGGAATCAAACACCATGTTATTCTTGTTGTTCAAGCCCCCATTCCAGCTTCTGTCTAGGCATCGAATGATTGTCTACCCATTTGAAACTTTAGTACCATTGTATATTGCACTCAACAAATTCACTGAAATAGAACTCGTTGGGTACCTCGTGTATTTCCCATGGAGTTCACCGTTAGATGCCCAACTTTGTGGAGATGTGTTATTCCGGAGTTTTTCCCCTGTTCGCGTTCGTAGGACGATGGAGATCCCGAAGAAAGGATGACGACTTAATCACGATGACTTGAAGCAGAGAAATGAAGACATCAACAAAAGGGATCAAACTCTTCGAAAAGGGTAACCAAGACCGAGAAGACTCGTTGGAATTTCATAACCAGAACTTTCCCCCTTACTCCCCTCCTAAATCCCGGGACGAGATTTCTTGTAGTGGAGGAGAATTATGATGCCCGGATAATTACGCTACAGTAATTCCGCGCTAATGATGCCACATCACCACGATCACTGTTGCTAATCTCGTGTTAGTTCGAAAACTGATCCAAACAAAAAAATGAATTAAAAGAAAACTACAAAAGGTTTCAAACTTTAAAACAAAAATGTTCTAGAAGTGCCAAATAATGCGTATGGAATTATGGTGGAGAAACCACACATTTCTGGTATGTTTAGATGCACTAAGATAATAGAAACAACAGCCAAAAAAATTTATTTAAATACCTATTATAATTAATAAAATATTAAACTAATTTATTTGGGCACTAAACTTTCTATGGCTGTGGATTAAGTTCATATGCTAATCTAGGTGCTAGAGTTGTATTCTTACAAAACTAAAATAACTAGATTCCAAAATTTAAACACAAAAGAAAAACAAAATAAAACAAAAGAAATACCTTGGCCCAACTAGGCCGCAGCCCTGCCGACTGGCACGCCGTCGACGGCCTACTTAACCCACCCCAGACACTAACCTGACGACCCCCTCCTCACTCACCCCTCTTTCCTCCCACCATCAGGATCTGGATCGGAGAGACAAGACCTGACCCTTCGACGCCGTCGCCTCGTCCTTGTCGTCACCACGTTGCCTGTCGTCGACGCACGCCTCCTCGTCCTCCTACACGCCGGCCGCCATCGAGCCTCGCTGCCCGTACCCCTGCATCGGGGGTGAGCGTCTCCCTCTCTTTCCCCGTCCCCGTCGCCCGTCTGGAACGCCGCGCGCCCGCCACTCCCTCTGTTCGCCGCTGCCGCGCCCGAGCGTCCCCTTGACACGGCCACGCAAGGCCACCCCTCTCATGCATCGCCCGCCCCTGGTCCTCCTCCCCCTTACTCGCTCACCTCGCTGCTGCCCTGCTGCGCCTCGCGCTGCTGTCCACCGCGCCTCGTGCACGCCCCGTGCGGCTCTGCCGCAACCGCTCCTGCCACTGCCACCACGGGCCTGCGCGCGCTGCCCTGCCTCACCGGCGCTGCCGCTGCCTCGCCGGACCGCGCGCCTGCGTCGTTAGTCGCTGCTACCGCCTATAGCTTGACCTGCCGCCTTGGTCGGCCGCACCTCCTCCCTCCGCCCGCACTCCTTGCCGCGCTCCGCCTCCCCACGCGGCGCTGGCTGCCGCACTCGCCATCCCGCACTCCCCGCACCGCTGCGCGCCATCGCCACCACGACCCGCCCGCGCCAGCGCACCCGCTCGCGTCGGTGCCGCCCCTCGCCTCCGCCCGCCATGGCCCCGATCCAGCCGCACCGGTTCGCCCCGCCGACGCTGCCCCAACAGCCTCGTCTCCTCGCAGAGCCTAGGCTCAGGCCGCCGGCGCCCAGCGCTCGCTCGATCGGGCGCTCATGGCGTTCTGCCCCGGCACCCCTAGCCCAGTAACCCGTGCGCCCAAACCCGTTAAGCCCTGCCAGGGCCAATGACAAGGGGGCCCCACCCCAGAATGTAATTAAAAAAAGGGAAAAATATTAATATTAAAATAAATAAATTAGTAATTAATTAATTGATGAGTTAATTAAGTTAATTAATCTTGATTAACTAACCCAATTAAATATGTTAATTAACACTAACAAACTGTTAGTATAACTGAGAACTGAGACAATGACAAACACACACCACTTGCCAGGGTTGACTAGTCAACCTGTTGACTTGCTGACATCATGCTGATGTCACGCTGACACAGTAAATACATTTTCTAAATTAAATTAATTCTGTTCATTCTGAAAATGAATTAAAAACTTTAAAAATTAATAGAAAATAATCCGTAACTCGGATGAAAAAGTTTAATATATGAAAGTTGCTCAGAACGACGCGACGAATCCGAATACGCTGTCCGTTCGTTCACCACACGTCCCTAGAATAGCCAACCTGTAACAATACCCCTTCATTTCATCTGTCCGGAAACGTGAAACACCGGGAATACTTTCCCGGATGCCCCCTCCCCCCTCGTCAGTATCACCTCCTACCGCGTTAAGTCACACTTAGCACCGCGTTTTGCCATGTTATGCTTTGTGGTGTGATGTTTTCTTTATATTTATTGTTTCTTCCCCCTCTTCTTTCTGATAGACATCGGGACTGAGACTGCTGACGGTGCCACCGTGATCGACTGCGTCAACGATGACCCCTCCTTCTTGCCAGAGCAACCAGGCAAGCCCCCCTCCCCCTTGATCACCAGATATCGCCCATTCTCTTCTCTCTTATTCTTGCATTAGAACTGCTAATGTTGATGATTCGATAGCTCCTATTCTGTTGCATAACCTATCATTGTTGCTACACTGTTGATACCTTTACCTGCAATCCTAAATGCTTAGTATAGGATGCTAGTTTTCCATCAGTGGCCCCACATCCTTGTCCTTCTGCCATGCTATACTATCGGGCCGTGATCACTTTAGGCGGTGATCACGGGTTTATACTATATACATACTTTACATGATACATGATGTGACTAAAGTTGGGTCGGCTCATTGAATACCCGCAAGTGATTCCGATGTGGGGGCTGAAAGGACAGGTGGCTCCATCCAGGTAGCGGTGGGCCTGGATTCCTGACGGCCCCCCGAGTGGATCTTTGTGGCGGAGCGACAGGTGATACGTCTCCAACGTATCTATAATTTTTGATTGTTCCATGCTATTATTTATGAAGTCTTCGAAGTTCAATGGGCTTTATCATTCACTTTTATATCATTTTTGGGACTAACCTACTAACCCAAAGGCCCAGTCCAGATTGCTGTTTTTTGCCTGTTTCAGGGTTTTGCAGAAAAAGAATATCAAACGGAGTCCAAACGGAATGGAACCTTCGCGAGAGATATTTTTGGAGAAAATCACGCACTAAGAACTTGAGAACCACGTCAGAAGAGCCACGAGGGGCCCACGAGTGTGGGCGCGCGCCCCCTTCCCACGGCGCGCCCCTGCCTCGTGGGGCCCCCATGACTCCCCCGGTGCCCTCCTTCTTCCTATATAAGTCCACGTACCCCAAAAACTCCGTGAATAGAGAGAAAACCATAATTCCACCGCCGTACCTTCTGTTCCCGTGGAGATCCCACCTTGGAGCCTGTTCCGGAGCTCCACCGGAGGGGGATCCATCACGGAGGCCTTCATTATCATCATCATCGCCCTCACCATGAGTTGTGGGTAGTTTACCACAGACATTCGGGTCCATAGCTAGTATCTAGATGGCTTCTTCTCTCTCTCTGGATCTCAATACAAAGTTCTCCTAGGTCTTCGAGGAGATCTATTCGATATAATCTCTTTTTGCGGCGTGTTTGTCGAGATAATTGGTTCTTCTCTGAACTTTTTATGTGTGCTCATAATATCCTTGCAAGTCTCTTCGAATTATCGGTTTGGTTTGGCCTACTAGATCTATAGTTCTTGCAAGGGAGAAGTGCTTGGCTTTGGGTTCAATCTTGCGGTGTCCTCTCCCAGTGACAGTAGGGGCAGCAAGGCACGTATTGTATTGTTGCCATCAAGGATAAAATGATGGGGTTTATATCATATTGCTTGAGTTTATCCCTCTACATCATGTCATCTTGCTTAAGGCATTACTTTGTTCTTATGAACTCAATACACTAGATGCATGCTGGATAGCGGTCGATGTGTGGAGTAATAGTAGTAGATGCATAATCGTTTCGGTCTACTTGTCTCAGACATGATGCCTATATACAATGATCATGCCTAGATAGTCTTATAATTATTCGCTTTTCTATCAATTGCTCGACAGTAATTTGTTTACCCGCCGTAGAATATCACAATCATGAGAGAAGCCACAAGAGAAAACTATGGCCCCCGGGTCTATTCTCAACATATCAATCTACATCCACTTTACTTTTATCGCTTTTATTTTCTGTTCTTATAAACTAAAAATACCAAAAATATAAACTATCATCTCTATCAGATCTCACTTTCGTAAGTGACCGTAAAGGGATTGACAACCTCTTATCGCGTTGGCTGCGAAGTTTTTATTTGTTTGTGCGTGTGCGAGGGACTCACGCGTGGTCTCCTATTGGATTGATACCTTGGTTCTCAAAAACTGAGGGAAATACATACGCTATTGTGCTGCATCTCCCTTTCCTCTTCGAGGGAATACAACGCAAGCTCAAGAGGTAGCAACATGGCAGGTTGAGACATCCAGTCGAGAGGTGGCCTGGCCCTGGTCGTTGTTCGCGGTTATTTCATAATAACACGCTTAACGTGTTTGGATATTTGATCAGAGTCTGGCCATTGGCCTATACGCACTAACCAGCTACGTGGGAATAGTTATGGGCTCTTGACATTGTGGTAACAGCCGAAGCCTTCTTGACGTCAGCGACTGAGCGGCACGCGCCGGGTTGGACCGTGTAACGCAACTTCCTTAGTAATGGAGGTTGCTAGGTCTGCTCACCGGCCGCGTACGCAACGTGCAGGTGTGCGCTGGGCGATGGGCCCAGACCCCTGTGCGTTTAGGGTTTAGACCGGCGTGCTGACCTCTCTGTTGTGCTTAGGTAGGGCTGTGACGTGTTGATCTTCCGAGGGCGGGCATGGCCCGGGAAAGTGTTTCCGGCCAAATGGGATCGAGCGTGCTGGGTAATGTGGTGCACCCCTGCAGGGAAGTTAATATATTCGAATAGCCATGTCGCTTGGTAAAAGGATGACCCGGAGTTGTACTCCGATCTCATGACAACTAGAACCAGATACTTAATAAAACACACCCTTTCAAGTGCCGAATATAACCCGGTGATCGCTTTCCCACAGGGCAACGAGGGGAGGATCGCCGGGTAGGATTATGCAATACATTGTTACTTGGTGAACTTACCATCTACTCCCTTCTACTGCTGCAAGACAGAGACTGCCAAAAGCGAGGATACTTGTTACTTTCCAGCTACCCTCTTCTACTGCTGCAAGATGGAGGTGGCCAGAAGTGTAGTCATCGATTAGAATAGCTATCCCCCTCTTATTCTGGCTTTCTGGAGTTTAACCCACAGATATTGCCCCTTTACACATATATCATTGCATATGTAGTATAGATCCTTGCTTGCGAGTACATTGGATGAGTACTCACGGTTGCTTTACTCCCCCTTTTCCCCTTTTGTCCCTTCTTCTCGGATGTTGCGACCAGATGGTGGAGTACAGGAGCCAGATGATCCCGAGGATGTTTCTACGTGAAGTTCGGCCTCGAGGAATAGTTAGGAGGTTCTAGGTAGGACGCCTTGCCTTTTCGATCATTGCTACATTTGTGCTAGCCTTCTTAAGGCAAACTTGTTTAACTTATGTCTGTACTCAGGTATTATTGCTTCCGCTGAGTCTGGTGTATTCGAGCTTATGTATTCAAGCCCCCGAGGCCCCTGGCTTGTAATATAAAGCTTGTATTATTTTAATTTGTGTCTAGAGTTGTGTTGTGATATCTTCCAGTGAGGATCTTATCTTGGTCATACACATTTGCGTGCATGATTAGTGTACGGTCAAATCGGGGGCGTCACAAGTTGGTATCAGAGCCGACTTCCTGTAGGAATCCCCCTTTCCAACTCCTTGGCCGAAGTTGAGTCTAGTCTTTGGAAAACAAATTTACTAACTTGTTGTGTGGCTTACGGGCCCACAACACCAATGGGTGGTGTTAGGATCTTTTATTCCTCTTCTATGCTCTGGGACTCTGATATCTCTTCTATTCGGGTTAAAAGATTTTGCTAAATCTGACTCTAGGTTCTCGTAACTATTTCTCCCGGAGAGCCCTCATTTCGGAAGATCACCTGCTCCGTCAGAAGATTCTGAGGACATCTCTCGATATTTCCCCGAGACCCTTGTGCTCATCGCCTTTGCAATTCACTGCCACCGATATATCCCTATGGATATCTGCATGCACTTGTCATTCTCATGATCATTCCTTGTCGCTCTTGTTGTTACAAGATGCCCCGAAATATTCTCCGTTGTCCCGAGAATCCTTTGAGTTTACTGTCTTGCAATTTTATTTCACGTGAAAACCCTTACGGTTATCTCCTCACATTTATCGAGGATCCGTTCTTCTCGATTGCTCATGTGTCTCACAATATTCTTCGGAATACTTTTCGATCTTTCAAAAATCCTCTGCAGCCTATTACTCTTGAAATTCTTGCCTGCTTGCATTATGGTTAATTCCATATGACTAGTAGTCTTCATTAACATCCCTTGTCTTATTCATTTTGAGCCTATTGATTCAATGTGTGCGTATGCACACAGTCATCAGGTTATCCTTTTTAAAATTATCTTTACGGCTCAGACGTCATTCTGGAGATTAGTTGGTTCTCAATAATTCAAACATTTATTGATTGTACAACTAAGTGTTTTCAACTTATCCATCCTTGATCAGCGTCTACTTCCGATCCTTCATTTTGGAGACCATAATTTCTTTCTATTTAAGCATTAGACTAATCAGGTGATTCTTGAATCTAATGTCTCTGCATTCTTTCTTCCTCTGAGTGAGTACAAATACTCACATCAGCTCCGTTGTGGATCGCGCAACCCATTATTGGATTGTTATCCGAGAGTGTCCTTCATATTCAATCGCCTTGTGAGATCTTCCCCTGATACATAATGCCTTTGGTAAATTTTATCCTCTGCTTGGCCAACCATGCTCTGCTTTCGAGCTTGTGTATTTACTTTTGATACTGGTGGTATATGTTACTAAGATGCTCGATGGGTTGAACGTATGCCTTCCCCTAATCCGTGAGAACCCGAAAGTTTTCACAAGTCATACTCTTCCGGTGTTCTACCAGATAAAATTCCAACACTACAGTTTCATCAAAGCGAGAGGTGAATGAAATGATATGCATTAAAGAAGTGGGAGTCGACCTTGAACTTTGTGTTCATGCCCATGAAAATGATGTAGACCGTCTTGGAAGCTTCTTGCAAAATTATGTGACACCCCAAGACCGGTGCGCCAGGTGGCAGCCAGTTATTCGTCGCCGTTGCCATGTCATCTGCTTGCGTGTTGCTTCCTTGCCTTGTCATCGTGTGCATTGCATCATCATGTTTTCAAAACTTGCATTCGTCCGAGTCCGCCCGTCCTCTCCGTTATCCGTTCTGAGCCCAGACACACTCGCACACGCCCGCGGCACCTCCGAATATTTATTTTATGAGTGGCCGGAAAACATTCTTGGAATGGGTTGATACTTGGCATGTGGTCCCATTATAGTGTAGACAGGCCGCCTGCGAAATTTCATCGCATTCGGAACTCGTTTGATAGCCCAACGGATATATATAGCAGCACTAGTCGCCGGACAAAACGTCGGACGTTTTCGGTCTTCGAAAACCTCCGCGGGCCCCTCTCTCTCCTCTCCTCACAGCCCACTCATGCCTCTACATAGCCCACTAAGCCCACTAACCTTCCCCTCCGCTCGGAGCCGCACGATCGAGATCGTATGGTCCGAATCGGAGCAAAAACCCCCTAACCCTAGTCCTTTTTCTATATATACACCCCCCTTTCCATTTTGGGCACTCCTAGGCCTTCACCTACCTCCAGCCACCAAATCCCCTCAATTTCTGTGCCCAGCCGCTCTAGATCTGCCACTTGGCGCCGCCCTAATCGCCAGCGCCGCCACACCCGCCGTCCCGGGCCAATTGTCGCCCCCCACGTCGCCTCACAGCTCCTCCCATCGCCGCTAGCCCTCGGGGCCCATCCGCGGCCCGTTCCTGGGCGAACCGGGCCCCGACCGGCCCACACCTCCCCAGCCCCGCGCCCGTCGCTCCCCGCCTCCGAGCGCTCGCGCCGCCGCTCTGGCCGCCGAGCTCGTCCGCTCCCGAGGCCGACCGCGCCGCCGCCAGCCTCCCTGGCTCCCTCGCTGCTCGACCCCGCCACCTCGGCTCCTCTCTCCGCCGCCGCCCCGCACCGGCGTCGCCTCCGCGCCCGACCCCACCGCTGCTCCTCACCGGAACGGCGCCGTCGTACGCCGCCGCCTCCGACCATGCCAGCCTCGAGCTCCTCCCGGGCTATTGCCTCGCCGCCCGGAGCCCACAGCACCGCCGGAGGGCCTCGCCGCCGCCCCTCTGGCTCGTCTCCGCCCGGATCCGGCAAGGGGCCGCCGGATCTCGCGCCCCTGCCATTGCTACCGGCTCCCTCTGCCTTCCTCCGCCTGGTCAACCGCCGCCGCCTACGGACATGACCGGTGGCGTCCGGACATGTCCGCCCTCTCTCTTTGTGAGCCACTGCCAGGTGGGCCCGTGTGCGCCCATCGACGGACATGTCCATGCAGGCCAGGCAATGTCCACCCGAGGTTGCCTCTTTTTCTTCTGAGTCCCAGAAAACTTGTTTTCTGAGGCATACTTTGCGCGGCTATAAGTTTTTGTGTGTATGTCCAATTTGAGTGTGTGATATGTCAAAATGATCGTGGTGATATGCTCTTCATTTTGTTCCATTGTGTCATGCCTGTTTGAGTTCATCTTGATGCTCTAATCCTCGTTGCAAGAGTGCTACTTGTTTAAAACTGTTGATAGTTGTAGATTTGTTGCATACTTGTGATGCTTGTAACTTTGTGCATGTTTATCCAAATGGAGCATATGTTATGTCAAAATGTTCATTGTGAAGTGCTCTACATGATGGTTGATGTAGCATTCATGTTAGGTGCCATATTGCCATGTTAATGTCTGTTACAAAGTGCATGTGGCTGTTAAGTGCTGAAACTTGATATGAGATGCTGATTTCACTTGCTCATTGCTATTGGTGTGTTTGTCTTCATGCCACATGTCTATATGTTTTAGAAGCACAATCATATGGTGTTTGCTGTGGTGCAATCCACTTTTCATGATATGCCTTGAGGTGAATTAAACAAGCTTGTAAACATGCCATGTTGTTGTTGCTATTTTATACTTAGTGAAAAAACTGCTAAGTCTGGAATCTGTTTAACCTGATGCTATGCTTGCTTGATGCCCCACTCAAATCCATGCTTGTTTTGGAGTGGCCAATGATCATGTCTTGTTGTCCATGTTATGCTCTATCCATCCATGCCCTTGCTTGCACATATGACCTGCTGTAGCTTATTTATTTCTTGCGCTCAAGTTGCTATAAATTTTACCTGTCAGCCTATTATCAGCATGATCAATTTGGTGAAGCTTGTTGTTATTGATCCATGCCTCCTATGGAGTTGCTCCAATGGAGTTGTTTGATGTATGTGATGTCTATTACATGTCCATGATCTTTATATGCTTAGTAGAGTTGATATGCTTGTTGTTTTGTGCCTCCGAAGGCAGCATCATGATGATGTTTTTGCCTTCCCAGATTTTGACTAAGTCTGGATTAATTTATTGCAACTTTCCATGCTTAGTTAATAGTGTTCCAGCAAGCTTTTGGGTGTGTTCTAAGTTCATGCTTGTTAAGTATCATGACTATTTCACATCCATGCTTCTTGTTATCATGTTTGGGTGCTGTAGCATATATTTACCTTGCTCCAAAGTTGCCATGTTGCTGTTAACTTCTGCTTTGCATTGTAACTTGTTTTGATCGTACCTTTTAGCCCGTTGCTCCATTTTGAGTGTGTCCTATATGAAACTTGTGTGATTTTGCATGTAGAAGCTTAATATCATGTTGTTTTCATGTTTGTAGTGAGTTTGCTTGATGTTTGGGGTGCTTCTTGCACCGTTGCCATGCTTGTCTTGTTTTGCTCATATCTTCTAGGCCGTAGCTTTGAATTAAACAAACTTTATATGAAACTTGACTAGAATTTCGAGTAGATCATCATGGTGCATGTTAACCTGCTGTTTAACAACTTGAACTTAAAGTTTGTTCAGATCTGGACCCATTTCAAAATATGCATATGAGGACTTACCGGATTTTTATATGTGGATTCCGGCCTCATTTAAACTTGTTGGTTTGTGTTGTTTTTGTGTGCTTCATCCTTTGCCATGAAATGCATCATATAGACTTGTCTTGCATCATACTGGGTTGAGCATCTTGTCATGTTGTTGTGTTGGGTGTTTACTTTGTTGTGTGCTTCTTCTCGCTAGTTCTTTCCGTTGCGATCGTGAGCATTCATTCGACTACACGTGGTTCGTCTTCAAGGCTTCTTCTTCGTCTTCTTCATGGACTCATTCTTCTTCCTTGTGGGATCTCAGGCAAGATGACCATCCCCTTGGATACCTTTATTATCATTGCCATGCTTAGTTGTCTCGATGCTATCGTTATATGTCGCGCTACCCATCATTATTGTCAGCCCCTCTCCTTGTTGCCATGAAACCTCTAACCTTTGACACCTTCCTAGCAAACCATTGTTTGGCTATGTTACCTGCTTACTCAGCCCCTCTTATAGTGTTGCTAGTTGCAGGTGAAGATGAAGTTTGTTCCATGCTGGAACTTGATGCTTTGGGAATATCACAATATCTATTGTTATAATTAACACACCTATATACTTGGCAATGGGTGGAAGGCTTGGCCTTTTGCTCGGTGTTTTGTTCCACTCATGCCACCTTAGGAGCCAATAAACTGGCGTTATGTTCCTTGATTTTGCGTTCCTTACACGGTTGGGTATATGGGGACCCCTTGCTAGTTCGTCTTTGAATAAAACTCCTCCAGCAAGGCCCAACATTGGTTTTAATTTGCAACATAATAAAAACTTTAATTAATTAATTGCATAGCGAGTTAGCGCTACCCGAGTATTCTTTCTACATACAGGGGGGGCCAGTGCTGATGGTGTTGGTCCCAAACTAGAGCCACTTGCGGTGCCAGCCAGTTATCTGGGGTCTTCGGTTGCTGTACGTAGTGCTCATCTGGACGTGGCCTGAGACGTGATGCGCGCGGCTACTATCTGGGTGTCGGCACGCCGTGAGGTCTTGCTGGACTTGTTTTACCATTGTCAAAATGTCTTGTGCACCGGGAATTCCGAGTCTGATCGGGCCTTCCCTAAGATAAGGGATAATATTATTATTACATCTGGTGATCGTGAGAGCTTGTGATGGGCTAAGTTGGGACACCCCTGCAGGGTTATGATCTTTCGAAAGCCGTGCCCGTAGTTATGTGGGAGCTTGGAATTTTTAATGTCCGGTTGTAGAAAACTTGACAGAGGATCCGAAGTAAAACACACAACTATGTGAGTAACCGTGACTGTCTCTTTTCACTTTGAGAAGAGAACACGGTGGGGTTATGTTTGACTCGTAGGTAGTTCAGGATCTTTAGCGATCACTACTAGTTGCGACCGTTTGCGTAGATGCTCATCTTACTCTTGTACACGTAAGTTAGCCACCATATATTGCTTAGTCGCTGCTGCAACCTCACCACTTAACCTCTTCCTACCCATTAAGCTTTCTAGTCCTGTTACCCATGGTTATGGGATTGCTGAGTCCTCATGGCTCACGGATACTACAACAACAGTTGCAGGTGTAGGTTTGATATGTCCAAAACGTATCTATAATTTCTGCTTGCTCCATGCCTCTTTTGTGTGGTATTGCTATGATATTTATGCACTTCCATACACTTTTGATCATATTTGGACTAACCTATTAACTCAATGCACCACAGTGCCAGTTCCTGTTTTCTGCTGTTTTTCTATTTCAGGTTTCCCCCATATTAAAAGTGCTCCGAAAATTCCGGGAAAAATACAGGAAAAATCAGCCTACAGGAAGCTTCTAGAAAAACCAAAGCAGGGCAAGAGGGGTGCCAGGTGTGGCCCAGGCGGCCACCCGGTGCGGCCCCACCCCTGGCCGCGCCAGGGGGCGCCTGGGCCACACCTGGCACCCCTCTTGCCCTGCTTTGGTTTTTCTAGAAGCTTCCTGTAGGCTGATTTTTCCTGTATTTTCCGCTGGTGACCCCCCTTCGCATATATATTCCTCGCGTCCCGAAACCCTCGAGGACGGAACCCTTTTTCGCGATCTCGCCTCTGTTCCGCCGCCGCCGCGCTTCCAAGATCGGGAGCATCAGGAGAACTCTTCCCGGCACCCTGCCGGAGGGGAGAACCACCACCGGGAGCTTCTCCACCACCATGGACGCTTCCCGAATGAGTCGTGAGTAGTCCACCTTGGACCATGGGTCCATGATCAGTAGCTATGTGATGTTCTCCTCCCCTCTTTGTTCTTCATGGTTTAGACCTCGTGAGCTGCCCTATATGATCGAGGCACATATGTAATCTTTCTGCTGTTGCTCTGCTGAGTTTGCTGGGATCCGATGGATTATGAGATTATGTTCAGATTGTGTGTGAGTAATATATTTGATTCACCTCTTTTATATTTATGTTCTTGAGTAATTCTAGCATGTTCTCCGTTGCTGTTTATTGCTTTGGCCCAGTAGTAGGTAGTAACTCCAAGAGGGAGCGTTATGCTTGATTGTGGGTTCATGCCCCCTGATGACTAGCTTGAGTGATAGAAACATGAGTCTAGGGGATGTGCTGTTGCCACAAGGGGGAAAATAACGGTGCTTGTACTTGCGAGTGCAAGCATTGTTTACTTTACGCAAAGTTCTTTTAATGCGGTTGTCTGTTGTTTTGAGTCTACACTTTGGGTGGGATTCGCAACTTAATACCAGCGAGATGTTCCAGATAGATATCTCAAGGTGGATGATTAGTAATAGATGCAGATGGATTTCGGTCTACTTGCCTTGGCGTACCGCCCATGCTTTTGAGCCTCTACCTTTCTTTGCAGCATAGTTAGCATTGCTTTGCGCACATAATCCTGTCAATTGCCCAGCTGTAATTTGTTTACCTCGCTTTGCTGTTTTATCGTCTTTTGGGAGAGATTCATCACTAGTGAACATCATGGGACCCCGATCCATATTACCACCACTGATCACACCCGCTATTTACTTCCTGTTCTTATTTCCTAGTTGCAGTCATACCTATCATTATTATCTCTTGTGTTTGATCCTTTGTAAACGACAAGGCCGAAGGGATTGACAACCTCTCTGTACTCGTTGGGAGCAAAGTTATTTGTATCTGTGTGCAGGTCCTGTCAACCGCTAAGTTTCTGGCGCCGTTGACACCTTCTTGTCGACCCTCGGAGTCTCACGGGATTCGATCCTTGGTATCTTTGCCAAGGGAAACTTGCAGCTACGCTACATCTCAAACCTTCCACTTGGGGTAACCAACGAGGGGCGAGAAGCCATCAAGCAAAGTTTCTGGCGCCGTTGCCGGGGACTCCACTCTTCAACATAGGGGAGTCGCACGCTATCTTTTATCTCTGCTTTTAAGTCTTGTTAGTTTACCTTTCAGTTTTTGCTTCAGTGTCCTTTATCAAAAATCACAAAAAAAAATTATTTGCTTTTCTGTTAGTAGTCCTTTCTGTTTAGTCAAGCATGTTAGGATTTGGTGCTTTGAGGGAATCAGAAGTTCTAGATTTCCATCAGAGGGATGGAGAAAATATGAAGAAGGCATGGGATAGAATTTCTGATGCACATAGGAGAATTATGCCTTGGATACCTATAAAAATTGTGCTTAGAAATTTTTACCATGGTCTTTTTAAATGGTGTAAACACTCTCTTGATATTATAGCTGAAGGAGATTTCCTAGAGTGTGATGAAGCTAGAGCTCTTGAAATTATACATGGTCTATCTAGTTACTTTGTATATGATCATAGTTTTGATACTGTCATAGATAGACTCGCTACTATTGAGAAGAGAATGGATGCTCTAGACTTGATGAAGGTAGAGAAACCCAAACCCAATAAGAGGGATATTTTGGAAATAGACAATGATTGGGAGCCTTTTGTTAGGATTAGCATCTCTAATCAAGACTTCCTTGCTTATTGTGATATTGGATCTATGGTTTCTACTATGCCAAAAATTGTTCATGATTCTTTAAAATTTAACATGGACAGATTATCATCCTATCATGAACATACTAATGGAGATATTTCTGAGATCCAGGGAAGAATAAAAGACGTGCCAGTTACATTCCTTAAAGGGATTGCAATGGTCGTTTTCTTCATCATGAAGCCAAACCAAGGAAATATAGTGATTGGAAGGGACTTCCTCCGAGCCGTAAAAGGCTTCATCGATATAGGTAAGGGACAAATCCGCCTACGCGGGAAGGCAAAAGGTACACCTTTCCTAGAAGGAACAAGGGTGAACTTGTTGAGGAACCATTCGAAGCAATTTATAACTCCGATTATTATGATGACTTTTGATTCCTCCTTTTTGCATCATGCCTAGCTTAAAGGCATAAAAGAAAGCGCTTTTGGGAGGCAGCCCAACACGAATTAGGTTTTATTTTGCTTTTGTTGTGTCTTGATGTTTGTTACTACAGTAGCATCATCATTGTATCTGTTCTTTCCAGCTTTGTGCCATGTTTAGCCTCCGATTGCCAGAAAGTTCAAAAGTTGTGACGTGCTGTCTAGAAAACAAATTCTGTCCTTGGACAGAAAAATTCGAAAAAAAATCATCAGATCATCTTTTTAATCTGAATTTTTTTGACAGCGTGCTCTAAACAATTGGCTTTCAGGCGTCTGTTCTGAGTTTTTTGATTTGAGTTGCAGAAGTGCCCCGAAAAAATTATTTACTACCTGCTGGTCTGTTTTTCACAGATTCTGTCCTATTTTGCCTTTTCTTCGTTTTGCAAACCTTGAGCTTGCTTTTTCTTTGCAAAAACCTTTTGGCAATCTTGAGTAACAGTAGCTCTTCAAGATTATCTTTATTTCTAGTAGGGAAAAATTATTTTATTGTGGGTACTAACCTCGCTAATCAGATTATGATGAGTTATGTATGAAGGGAGTTTTCAAGTGTGCGAGGGAAGATGATAAAAGAAGATTCAGGAGGGTCAAATGCTCAAGCTTGGGGATGCTCCCATGCACCCCCAAGAAATATTTAAGAAGACTCAAGCGTCTAAGCTTGGGGATGCCCCCATGCATCCCCTTCTCCATCAACAATTATCAGTTCGTGTTTCGTTCCACTATAATTATCACTTCATGTGCTATGTACTATGCTTGGAGCATCTTGCTCTTAGTTTCCTTTTTAGTTTTCTTTAGCTTTGCTTGCTGTTCATAACAAGTTAGAACCCAGATTTCTTTGTGTGGGAGAGAAACACGCTCCACTTCAACCTAGAACACAACATAGGATTTTCATGCTTATCTTTGCTGTGTATGTTCTTTGTCTTTCCATAGCTGCTGTCATGTTTAGCTCTTAGTTTTCATGCTTTTCTTTTTAAAGAGCTTTTGTTTAGTTGGTTGCTGAACTCTCTTGAGTTTTCATGTTTATCTTGTTAAGAGAGTTTGCCTGTTGCACTGAGTTGTGTGTCTTAACTTAAAGTAGGTAATTGAGGTCACTATTTAATTTTAGTAGTAACTTGCAATAGTTTTGAGGTATTGCCATGAGTAACGTCTGAACTTTTGGTATCAAGAGCTTTAGCCTATTAGTGATAGATGTCGTATTTTGGGCAATCCGTGTTTATTTTCGAAAACCTACAAAATAGTTGAGAACTTTAGCTACTAGATGGATCACTAATCTTTGGAGGGATCGAATATTAGAGTACACTCACGTACCATGAGCCGAGGATGCGCAAGGATAACCAACCCCCATACACTCCTCCTCGGGGTACTTGTCTCTTTGTGAACCTCCTAATTAGATTGAGAGTTACCGATAATAAGTGCATGAGTTCTTCGGACTAATGTGAGTATTCGAAAGTTGGCACTTCCACCTAGCCATATTTTTCTAGCCTCTTCGGTACCGTGCATTGCCCTTTCTCACCTCGAGAGTTGGCGCATACTTCGCCGGTGCATCCAAATCCTTGGCACGTTACGCTCTGTCATCATAAGCCTCAGTATATCTGTAATGCCCCGGATGTAATACTTTCCCTTTTGGGCATATAATATATCTCTGGCTTCATCTATTCCATTCCGGGTTCTTTGTCTTTCGGGTTCTCGTTGTTTTGTTGTGTGCGTGTGTGGCATTCATTCATATCATGTAGTCATGTGCATCGCATTGCATTTGTGTTGTCGGTTGCATCCGGTTCCACGCGTTCCTTCCCGTTGTCCGTTTCGCGTTCCGGAGCTCCCTCACGTGTCCGTGGCGTCCCGTAGGCCTACTTTGGTGTTTGGCCGGGTAACATTACCGGTTTGGCGCGGGACTTGTCGTGTGTTGTTGTTTTGGTGTGTGTAACCCGCCTGTCAAATCTCGTCGCGTTTCGAGTCCGTTTGCTACCCCAACAGTTATTCGTGTGGGCTCAAAGTGCCTCCACTTTGTGGCCCAAGACACCCCTCCAACAGCCCACCAAACCACTCCTAGCCACTTCTATCATCTAGGCCATCCAAATCAGATCCGGTGGCCGAAAACCGCACTCCATTTGGACAACCCTAGCTACCTGTGCCTATATATTTGCCCACTCCCCCAAATTTTGCCCCAAATTAAGGAAACCCTAGCTCCCCTTCCATCTTCTTCTTCCACCTACAGCCACCTCACCGGAGCTCGCCGAAGAGTTCGCCGGAGTGCGCCGGACCACCGCCGGAGTTCACCACCGCCACCACCTCCTCACCGTCCGGCCTCCCGGCCCCTCACCCCCCACCGCCGCCGCGGATCCCTCAACCGCCGCCACCTCCTCAGGCCGCCGCGGGCCACCCCTCCGCGCCGGCCCCGCCCTCCATCTCTCTGGCGCCGCCGCTGCGCGCTCCAGAGGTCGCCGTCGCCGCCTGGATCGGGAAGGATCCCGATCTGGATCCAGCGCCCCGCCTGGGCCGACGAGCGCCAGAGGCCCAGCCGCCCTCGCCCGATCTCCGCTCGGCTGGGCCGGCCGCTCCAGCGCCCTGCGGGCTCTCTCCCTGCTGCCCGAGCCGCGCTCTGCCAGGCCACGTGGGCCGCGGCCCAATCGCCAGCTGCCGCCGCCGCATCAGATCGGGAGGGCTCCCCGATCGCCTCCCTCCAGATCCACCGACCGGGCCAGCGCCTCCAGCCGCCTGGGATCCCCGCCCGGGCCGTTGACCGCCGCCAGGCGCAGCCGGCCCGATCGCCTCCTTCGGCCCGTAGGCCCAGCCGCCATAGCAGCTCCAGATCCGCTCCAGTCGGGCATCTCCGCGCCCGAGTCCGTTGACTTTTCGGATCCAGATCTGAGAGAAGGTTGCCCCTTTTTCCCACTAAGTCCCAGTTTTGTTGTGTGTTGATGCATTTTTAGAACATGGATAACTTCTTGTGTGTAGCTCCGTTTTGCGCAAATGACATGTCCAGACGTTCGTGGTGATTAGCACTACGATTCATTCCATTGTGCCATGCATGTTAGAGATCATCTAGATGCTTATTTTTCTGTTGCAAGAGTGCATCCCGATATAAACTGCTGCTATGTGTTGTTTTATGCCATCTTTGCATAGTGATATCTTTTAGCTCGTTTATCCGAATGATGCAAATGACATGTCCACGTGTTCGTCTTGCCATGATCTACATGTTGCTTGTGTTAGGTTGCATGATAGATTTATTCTTGCCACGTATATCTTCGTTGCAAAGTGCCATGTGGCTGTGATGTTGTTTCACTTGTTATGAAATGCCATCTTGTTGAGCTCATTGCTATCGTTGTGTTTATCTCCATGATGCATGCTTGTATATTTCGGAATCACCATCATGTGTACTTTGATGTGGTGCTTACCACTTGCCATGTTTAGTTTCGAGGTGACTTAAACTTGCTCTTTTAGATGCCATGATGAAACTGCTGTTTTAACACTTAGTGGTTTTTCACTAAGTCTGAAATCTGTAATGTTCCGATGCCATGTTTGCTTGCTGTTCTAGGACAAACCGTGATAGTTTTGGGGTGATTCTTGATGGTTCCTTGTAGTACATATTGTTGTCTATCCATTCATGTTCTCACATGCTTATTTGTGTGCATGTAGCATAGTAAAATTTTGCTCCAAAGTTTCAATAAAATTCTGCTATCAGGATTTTGTTGTCAAGTTCAATATGTCCAAGCTTGTTGCTATTGATCCGTGACTCCTTCGGGGGTGCACCTTTGGACTTATTTGCTGTAGGATATGTCTAGATTCTGTTCATGCTCTTTGCCATGATGTTTGAGTGCTGTAGCTTATTTATCTTGTGCTCCGAAGTTGCTATGTTGCTGTAATTTTCAGCTTTCGCCTATTTCTTGTTTCGGGCATAACTTTTAGCCCGTAGCTCCATTTTCAGCGAGTCTTATATGAAACTTGATTGATTTTCCGTGTAGATTCATAATATCCTATTGTTATCATGTTTTGAGGTGTTTTGCTTCAGTGCTATTTTCCGTGCTCCGTGTGCTCTCGTAGTGCATCCATCATGCATCCATCATTTTTGTGTGCGCATTGCATCTTGTTGATTCGTGCCTTGTGTGATTGTATTGTTTAGAGCCGGAAGCTGAGAACGAGTACGAGTACGAGCACGGGGTTACCAACGAGGTTGAGCACGAGGACCCTTCTTACGATCCGAACGACTTCTCTTCAGGCAAGATGACCGAACCCCGATAACATTACTATCTTTGCCTATTGCTAGTAGTTCCGCTCTATAGTTTTGCCTCGATGCCCATGTCTTTCATGTCAGCCTCCTACTTGTAACCATGATCATGTCTAACCACCCTACCTATGCAAACCGTTGCTTGGCTAAGTACGCTTCGCTCAGCCCCTCTTATAGCGTTGTTAGTTGCAGGTGAAGTTGAAGATGCTTGCTTCATGTTGAAGTTTGTTGGGTTATATCACACTATATAAATACTTAAAATGAAATCATCTATATATTGGCAAGGGTGGAAGGCTAAGCCTTTTGCTTGGTGATTTGTTCCACTCATGCCGTTAGGAACCGTTTAAACCGGTGTTATGTTCCTTGTTTATGCGTTCCTAACACGGTTGGGGTGTATGGGACCCCCTTGATAAACCGCTAAGTGCTAAGTCTTTTCTAGCAAGTCCCAACTTTGGTACTATTCGCCTAATAACTAATAAAACTTGCATAGGGCCTTGCGAACCCGAGTTCTTAATCAACAACCCCGGGCCAGTGCTCCACATGAGTGTTGGTCCGAAACGGGGAGTCTGCGGGGTCACCACGAGGAAACTCGAGGATTGATATAAACCTGTAGAATCGCCTATCCGGTCGTGTCCTGAGACTAGATACGCGCGGCTACCTATCAGGGTGTCGACACGCCGGGAGGATTTGCTGGATTAGCCTTACCTTAGTTCGGAGTATCTTGAGCACGGGATTCCGAGAATACTCGGGTCTTCCCACCTTGGAGTTGCGACTCCGCGGATCGTGGGCTTGTAATGGGTCAAGTTGGAACACTCCTGCAGGGTTATGAACTTTCGGAAGCCGTGCCCGCGGTTATGTGGCAGATGGGAGCTTGTTAATATCCGGTTGTAGATAACTTGACACAATGTTACAATACACTACCAGCGTGTGTACCGTGACTGTCAATTTCCGAATAGGGATTCGGGAGTTGAACACGGTGGGGTTATGTTTGTTGAGCTTTAGCTAGGATCACTTCGTGATCATCTCTCGACCGAGGAACTTCTCTTCTCGCACTCTTTCACGTAAGCTAGTGCTAGTTGCTGCTGCAGACACTTATTCTTTTTTTCAGCCTTATCCTCTCCCAAGGTTTAAATAGTCTTGTTACCCGGGAACGGGATTGCTGAGTCCTCTGTGGCTCACAGTTACTTCACCACACCTGATGCAGGTCCAGTTGTGAGCTATCCAGGTGATGGAACCGAGCTTGACTGGGAGTACGACGAGGAGCGTAGCCGTTACTATGTTCGTTATCCCGATGATCAGTAGTGGAGACTTCTACTAGGATTCGATCCGACCTGTGGATTTAAATTATGTTTGGTATCTTGTCATTTGGACTTTACCCTTAGAGGTCTGTGATGTTTTATTGAATGATGATTTGAGACATGTATTGTAATTGTGTGACGTGGCGAGTGTAAGCCAACTATTTTTATGTTTTCCATCCCCATCTTTTATATGAGTTGTGCAAAGATACCAGACTTGCGATCATTCCAGCATGGGGTCATGTCTCTAAGTCGTGCCTCGACACGTAGGAGATCTAGTCCCATCCTGGGCATTACAATATCCTTCCTCAAAACAGCCACCATACCTACCTATCAAGGCATTTCCATAGCCTTTCCGAGATACATTGCCATGCAACATGCATCTTCTCATGACTTGATCTTCATGTCATACATGCTTTTTGCTTGATCGGTGAGCCGCATGCTAGTTGGGCCTTGCCCTAATCATTGCTACATGACACGCTAGTATCATTGCATATCCTGCTACACTGGCAGAGGCATACATTTGCATACATCATGATAGTTTCATTTTCTTTATGTTGAGTACTTTTCTAAAGTGTGAAAGATCTTCTATACTTCTTGTAATAAATAGAGTGTTGCCCCTAAAGTGAGGAAAAGATCCCAAAGAGGACAAAATCAAAAGATCCCAAAGAGGACAAGTGAGAGATAAATAGAAAGAGCCATTGAGGCCACAAAAAATAAAAAAATAGAAAAAAGAGAAAACGAAATAAAAAGAGAGAAGGGGGCACACTACTATTCCTGTTGAGAGATCCACACTCGTACTCCATCTTGTACCTTGTACTCCATAGAGAATATCATTCATGCATATAGCTATGTGGGGACCTTCACACTATAGAACTTGGCTTGTATATTCCAATGATGAGCCTCCTCAAAAGAGCTCTAGGTCTTCTTGAGCAAGCAAGTTGGATGCACCCCCACTAGTTCCATTGGAGAGCTTACCTTAGCTCATATGTGCATCCGTTGCATGGCAATCCCTACTCCTCACATCATATCTATCATTTGGCTTTCTCTCGCCTATGATTGTCCTCATTGATGTGAGCCTTTCACACATTTTTTGTCTTCCCCCTTCATCATTTCTCTCTCTTTGCCATCCTAAGTGTCGACTTTCTTGCTTACGCTCATCCATTGCATGAGTGCTCAAAATATCGAAAGGGAGTGGATCATTTTGACTTGTACCTGGCTGACGGTCTGGGGATGAGTCAAGATAAGATTTCAAAGAAGACCAAGTGTGAAACTTTAGTAGATTAAGTTCTCAACAATACAAAAACTATGTTTCACTCTCTCATATATCCCTATCCCCTTTCTGGCACGCAAACACCATTTGGAGACATTCGAGTCACGGACAGCAAGAGCTCTTGCACCTTTATGTTCTTATGTTGCTTGTTACAATGCTAATATAGACTCTTGCTTGTTATAACTTGAATTGAATTACATGCCTTGATTGCTTTACTTAAAAGTTCTTATATGGTTGATAGCATGTCACCACAGAAATTATGCTTGTTATCATTTACCTACTCGAGGACGATCATGAATTAAGCTTGGGGATGTTGATACGTCCAAAACGTATCTATAATTTCTGCTTGCTCCATGCCTCTTTTGTGTGATATTGCTATGATATTTATGCACTTCCATACACTTTTGATCATATTTGGACTAACCTATTAACTCAATGCACCATAGTGTCAGTTCCTGTTTTCTGCTGTTTTTCTATTTCAGGTTTTCCCCATATTAAAAGTTCTCCAAAAATTCCGGGAAAAATACAGGAAAAATCAGCGTACATGAAGCTTCGAGAAAAACCAAAGCAGGGCCAGAGGGGTGCCAGGGGTGGCCCAGGCGGCCACCCGGCGCGGCCCCACCCCTGGCCGCGCCAGGGGGGCGCCTGGGGCCCCGGCTCCGCCTCTGGTGACCCGCTTCGCATATATATTCCTCGCGTCCCGAAACCCTCAAGGACGGAACCCTTTTTCGCGATCTCACCTCTGTTTCGCCGCCTCCGCACTTCCAAGATCGGGAGCATCAGGAGAACTCTTCCCGGCACCATGCCGGAGGGGAGAACCACCACCGGGAGCTTCTCCACCACCATGGACGCTTCGCGGATGAGTCGTGAGTAGTCCACCTTGGACCATGGGTCCATGATCAGTAGCTATGTGATGTTCTCCTCCCCTCTTTGTTCTTCATGGTTTAGACCTCGTGAGCTGCCCTACATGATCGAGGCACATATGTAATCTTTCTGCTGTTTCTCTGCTGAGTTTGCTGGGATCCGATGGATTATGAGATTATGTTCAGATTGTGTGTGAGTAATATATTTGATTCACCTCTTTTTTATTTATGTACTTGTGTAATTCTAGCATGTTCTCCATTGCTGTTTATTGCTTTGGCCAAGTAGTAGCACTACTAGAAAAAAGCTTATTAGTGGCGCACCACTTTTGGGTATTAGTGGCGCACCTCTGGTGCGCCACTATTACCACGCCACTAGTAATGGGTATTAGTGGCGCACCAGAGGTGCGCCATTACTAATCCAGATATCAGTGGCGCACCACCTGGTGCGCCACTACTAAGTATAAGGGTGCGCCACTGATATTTTTTCAAATTTTTTTTTTCAATTTTTTTTTCAATTTTTATTTCAGAATTGCTACAGGTGCGCCACTGATATTGCTACAGGTGCGCCATTAGTAACAATTTTTTTTTTCAAATTTTTTTCCAGAAATTTTTTTTCAATTTTTTTTTTTCAAATTTTTTTTTTTCAAAATTTTTTTTTTCAAATTTTTTTCCAGAATTTTTTTTCCTTAATCTCGGGTCAATATGGCTTAATCTCGGGT
>LR738710.1:39095178-39115519 GCA_902687465.1 Secale cereale | reverse complement strand
CCCAAAAAAAACATATTTTCAAAAAAAAAAATTTATTCCAAAAAAAATAGTTTTTCAAAAAAAAAATTTCAAAAAAAAAAACTATATTAGTGGCGCACCACAGCCACGGTGCGCCACTACTATCAAAAATAGTAGTGGCGCACCTTGGCCTGGTGCGCCACTGGTAAGCTTGGGCATGGCTGGCTACTGTTCAAAAACATAGTAGTGGCGCACCCCACACCTGGTGCGCCACTAGTAATGTCACTATTAGTGGAGCACCTGTTTGTGGTGCGCCACTGCTATATAGTAGTGGCGCACCACATCTCTGGTGCGCCACTAACAGTGATATTACCTATAGCCTTTTTTCTAGTAGTGTAGGTAGTAACTCCAAGAGGGAGCGTTATGCTTGATTGTGGGTTCATGCCCCCTGATGACTAGCTTGAGTGATAGAAACATGAGTCTAGGGGATGTGCTGTTGCCACAAGGGGGAAAATAACGGTGCTTGTACTTGCGAGTGCAAGCATTGTTTACTTTACGCAAAGTTCTTTTAATGCGGTTGTCTGTTGTTTTGAGTCTACACTTTGGGTGGGATTCGCAACTTAATACCAGCGAGATGTTCTGGATAGATATCTCAAGGTGGATGATTAGTAGTAGATGCAGATGGATTTCGGTCTACTTGCCTTGGCGTACCGCCCATGCTTTTGAGCCTCTACCTTTCTTTGCAGCATAGTTAGCATTGGTTTGCGCACATAATCCTGTCAATTGCCCAGCTGTAATTTGTTTAACTCGCTTTGCTATTTTATCATCTTTTGGGAGAGAGACATCACTAGTGAACATCATGGGACCCCGGTCCATATTACCACCACTGATCACACCCGCTATTTACTTCCTGTTCTTATTTCCTAGTTGCAGTCATACCTGTCATTATTATCTCTTGTGTTTGATCCTTTGTAAACGACAAGGCCGGAGGGATTGACAACCTCTCTGTACTCGTTGGGAGCAAAGTTATTTGTATCTGTGTGCAGTTCCTGTTAACCGCTAAGTTTCTGGCGCCTTTGACACCTTCTTGTCGACCCTCGGAGTCTCACGGGATTCGATCCTTGGTATCTTTGCCAAGGGAAACTTGCTGCTACGCTACATCTCAAACCTTCCACTTGGGGTAACCAACGAGGGGCGAGAAGCCATCAAGGTTTCCGATGACTTGACGTGAGAGCGATGATCGTTGTGTTGGAGGTCTTTCTTCTTCTTCTTCTTCTTCTTCTTCTTCTTCTTCTTCTTCTTCTTCTTCTTCTTCTTCTTCTTCTTTAGTCTTGGGTTAGGTTCCGGGTCGGCAGCCCGGGATAGCAGATGGATGTCGTTGTTCTTTTCATGTTTGCATCCGTAGTCGGATGTCTTGTATTGATGTTGATGTATTCATGTTACCTGTATGTAGTGTTGTATCCCCCATGTATGTATGTAATGGTACGATGTAATGATATCCATCTTGCTAAGCGCCCGAAATGCGGTGGTGCCCCAATCACGTAAGTGTCACGTGATCGGGATATAATCGCATCTTGGGCCTGACAATTTGGTATCAGAGCCTCGACCGACCATAGGAGCCCCCTTGATTGATTGTAGTTTGGCCATTGTCGAGTCTAGCAGAAAACTTTTTTTGGAGTCTAGTTATATCGGAGAGTAGGAATTCTTTTACTCCCCTGCCCCTTCGTCGCTCTGGTGAGGAATCTTGACGTAAGTGTTTTGAATTACCCCTCTTCCCCTTCAATTTTTTTTTAGGATCGTGGTTAGTTTTCGTTTGTTGCATTGTATGTTCTTTCATCTGGTGCATCTCTCGTCAAGTGGATTCAACCCTCTTCTTCTTTGCAAGTGCAACCTCAATTCTTTCAGCCGGTGTTGTTTCCCCTTCCAAAGTTGTCTTTCTTTTCCCACCCGCCCACCCTTTTTCTTTTCGGAGCCGGAGTCCTTAATCGAGTATCCATCCTACTCGTGTGATCCTCTGTATTCGTTCCTCAGTATTTCAACTGGTGATTCTCATCTAGCTCATTATTGTCCTTCTCTTTTCTTCTCCGATAAATTCTCCTATCGTTTGATATTCTTCACCTGTTCTTCTTTTTAGGTGGATTTCAATTCAAGTTTTCCGGTGTTGTTCTTATTCTTTCATCGGCTCAAGTGTTTTCCCTTGTCTCGTTCGCCTCTCGTCATTTAAACGTTACGGAGTTCTGAAGACATCTCAGGAGTATCATCTGTGTTCCAATTAATTCGAGGTTGTCACCTCATTCGAGTCTTTCATATCTTCAGGTGCATCGTCTCCTTTTAAATCATTCCAACGGTGTTTTCTCTTCGGTGGGCCCATAACCCACAGGTCTTTTCCCAGGATCATACCTGACTCTTCTAATTTCCCGGAGTGTTCTGAAATTCTTTTCAACTGTGACGTAAGTATGGATTCCATTAGTCATGTGCCTTCTCCAAAACGCTTCAAATTCTTTTCATGCGTGGTTCAACCTTTCCTCATTTTGTTTATCCGGAGTATTTCATCAATTCTTTTCATTGTGTTCCTCCGAAGACCATCATTTCAGAAGATTTCTTTGTTATCAGTTTTCAACTTCGTCCTCCAAATATTCTTCATTGATGCCTCTTCATTCGTCTCACATTTGTCCGGTGCTTCATTCAAGTATTATTTAATCAGTTCGCGATCCCTTCGTTCTCTTGTATCTTAATTCCCCCAAGTGCTTTATTCTTCCCAGCGATTCATTCTTTGTATTCACTCAATTATAATTCCTTATGGTGGTCTTTCTCTTTCATCACTTGATTTTAGTTTTTCCTGATGGATTGTACTTTCTTCACCGGGTTTCAATTTCTTACGGTGGTTCGTTCAACAGTTCTTTTTCCAGTGCTATCATATAAATCGATTCAGTTGTTTCCAATCCTACCGGTGTTTCATGAAGATTTTTTGCAAGTTCGCGATATATCCCTCTTTAATCATTCATTGAGAATAAGTAATATGTAAATCCATTGCTTCTCATAAATTTAATTGGTGGAGGTTAAGCATAACATAATTCTTATTCTTTCATCAAGCTGAATTATTCCTTCCTTCGGAGTTTATTCTTGATGAATAAATTCTAGTCCCAAGAGCCTTAATCTTTTCTTCCCCGAAGTTCAAAGTTTCCTCGGCTATCTCTTCGGAACCCCCTCTAATCATCGCAAGGCTTTAATCTTATTCTTTTCATACTACGTTCCAATCGTCATCCTTCTGTACCGAAGTTCTTCATGGTGGTTCATCATGAGTAATTCATTCTTCAAGTGTTCATAAAATTCTTTTGGAGCAGTTCAAGCATTCTAATTCTTGCCTCTTGAGTGCAAATAATTCTCCGTATTCTTTTGAAGTGGAGTTTTGCAATTCGTCATCGTCATCTATTCAATCTTTTGGTTGTGGCATAATTCACCTCAAGTCTTAAGATGTTTAAATAAGTCCACGACAAGCTTTTTGTTTTGTTGTTGATTTTCTCAACAACTCCGTTCGAGTCTTTCTTTGAAGATGCTCTTTTAAATTAATTCGTGGTGTAAGTTGTCATCTTCTTCTCCGCCCTTTTCATTGCATTCTTTTCAATTCTTCCGGAGGCATTGTCTTGCTCATTACATCATGTTTTTATTCAATCTTCTCAAGTTCTTGTCCTATTCCATTCATGTTGAATTGGTGTGCTATTTCTTTCAGTTTCAGCAGGAGTGCTGCCCGAATTACTTCGTTCAAACTCCTTTCTTTCTCTTATTAACCGGAGTGGTTTCAAAATCATTCTCGTTACTTCAGCTCGTGTTTCGTGCCTTTCAACCTCCTTGATTCTCGTTGTATTCCTTGCTCATCTTGTTTAACGAAGTCCTTGCAACTTTGTTCTTCTCCGTTGCATTCTTCTTTTAGAGTGGCTCAACCTCTCGATATTCCTTGGCTTCACTCTTTTGTTCAAGAAGAACTGTGTTCTTCCTTTTTCTCTCCCGTCTCGTTCCTAAGATCTCGGGACGAGATCTCTTGTTAGTAGGGGAGTGTCGTGACACCCCGAGACCGGTGCGCCAGGTGTCAGCCAGTTATTCGTCGTTGTTGCCATGTCATCTGCTTGCGTGTTGCTTCCTTGCCTTGTCATCGTGTGCATTGCATCATCATGTTTTCAAAACTTGCATCCGTCCGAGTCCGCCCGTCCTCTCCGTTGTCCGTTCTGAGCCCAGACACACTCGCACGCACCCGCGGCACATCCAAATATTTATTTTATGAGCGAACGAAAACGTTCTCGGAATGGGTTGATACTTGGCATGTGCTCTTATTATAGGGTAGATATGTCGCCTGCCAAATTTCATTGCATTCGGAGGTCGTTTGATAGCCCAACGGATATATATAGCGGCACTAGTCGCCGGACAAAACGTCGGACGTTTTCGGTCTTCGAAAACCTCCGCGGGCCTCTCTCTCTCTCCTCTCCTCACAGCCCACTCATGCCTCTACACAGCCCACTAAGCCCACTAACCTTCCCCTCCGCTCGGAGCCGCACGATCGAGATCGTACGGTCCGAATCGGAGCAAAAAAACCCTAACCCTAGTCCTTTTGCTATATATACACCCCTTTCCATTTTGGGCACTCCAAGGCCTTCCCCTACCTCCAGCCACCAAATCCCCTCAATTTCCGTGCCCAGCCGCTCCATATCTGCCACTTGGCGCCGCCCTAATCGCCAGCGCTGATGCAGCCGCCGTCCCGGGCCAATCGACGCCCTCGACGTCGCCTCACAGCTCCTCCCACCGCCGCTAGCCCTCGGGGCCCATCCGCGGCCCATCCCCGGGCGAACATGGCCCCGACTGGCCCGCACCTCCCGAGCCCCGCGCCCGTCGCTCCCTGCCTCCGAGCGCTCTCATCCGCTCCCGAGGCCGACCGCGCCGCCGCCCGCCTCCCTGGCTCCTTCGCCGCTCGACCCCGCCGCCTTGGCTCCTCTCTCCGCCGCCGCCCTGCACCGGTGTCGCCTCCGCGCTCGACCCCACCGCTGCTCCTCGCCGGAACGGCGCCATCGTACGCCGCCGCCTCCGGCCGTGCCGGCCTCGAGCTCCTCCCGGGCCAATGCCTCGCCGCCCGGAGCCCACAGCACCGTCGGAGGGCCTCGCCGCCGCCCCTCCGGCTCGTCTCCGGCCGGATCCGGCAAGGGGCCGCCGGATCTCGCGCCCCTGCCATGGCTGTCGGCTCCCTCTGCCTTCCTCCGCCTGGTCAACTGCCACCGCATACGGACATGTCCGGTGGCGTCCGGACATGTCCGCCCTCTCTCTCCGTGAGCCACTGCTAGGTGGGCCCGTGTGCGCCCACCGACGGACATGTCCATGCAGGCCGGACAATGTCCACCCGAGGTTGCCTCTTTTTCTTCTAAGTCCCAGAATACTTGTTGTCTGATGCATACTTTGCACGGCTGTAAGTTTTTGTGTGTATGACCAATTTGAGTGTATGATATGTCAAAATGATCGTGGTGATATGCTCTTCATTTTGTTCCGTTGTGCCACGCCTGTTTGAGTTCATCTTTATGCTCTAATCCTTGTTGCAAGAGTGCTACTAGTTTAAAACTACTGATAGTTGTATGTTTGTTGCATACTTGTGATGCTTGTAACTTTGTGCATGTTTATCCAAATGGAGCATATGTTATGTCAAAATGTTCATTGTGAAGTGCTCTACATGATGGTTGCTGTAGCATTCATGTTAGGTGCCATATTGCCATGTTAATCTCTGTTACAAAGTGCATGTGGCTGTTAAGTGCTGAAACTTGTTATGAGATGCTGATTTCACTTGCTCATATTGCTATTGGTGTGTTTGTCTTCATGCCACATGTCTATATGTTTTAGAAGCACAATCATATGGTATTTTCTGTGGTGCAATAAACTTTTCATGATATGCCTTGAGGTGACTTAAACAAGCTTGTAAACATGCCATGTTGTTGTTGCTGTTTTATACTTTGTGAAAAAACTGCGAAGTCTGGAATCTGTTTAACCTGATGCTATGTTTGCTTGATGCCCCACTCAAATCCATGTTTGTTTTGGAGTGGACAATGATCATGTCTTGTTGTCCATGTTATGCTCTATCCATCCATGCCCTTGATTGCACATATGACCTGCTGTAGCTTATTTATTTCTTGCTCTCAACTTGCTATAAATTTTACCTGTCAGCCTGTTATCAGCATGATCAATTTGGTGAAGCTTGTTGTTATTGATCCATGCCTCCTATGGAGTTGCTCCAATGGAGTTGTTTGATGTATGTGATGTCTATTACATGTCCATGATCTTTATTTACTTAGTAGAGTTGATATGCTTGTTGTTTTGTGCCTCCGAAGGCAGCATCGTGATGATGTTTTTGCCTTCCCAGATTTTGACCAAGTCTGGATTAATTTATTGCAACTTGCCATGCTTAGCTAATAGTGTTCCATCAAGCTTCTGGGTGTGTTCTAAGTTCATGCTTGTTAAGTATCATGTATATTTCACATCCACGCTTCTTGTTATCATGTTTGGGTGCTGTAGCATATATTTACCTTGCTCCAAAGATGCCATGTGGCTGTTAACTTCAGCTTTGCTTTGTAACTTGTTTTGCTCGTATCTTTTAGCCTGTTGCTCCGTTTTGAGTGTGTCCTATATGAAACTTGTGTGATTTTGCATGTAGAAGCTTAATATCATGTTGTTTTCATGTTTAGAGTGAGTTTGCTTGATGTTTGGGTGCTTCTTGCACTGTTGCCATGCTTGTCTTGTTTTGGCTCATATCTTCTAGGCCGTAGCTTCGAATTAAACAAACTTTATATGAAACTTGACTAGAATTTCGAGTAGATCATGATGGTGCATGTTAACCTTATGTTTAACAACTTGAACTTAAAGTTTGTTCAGATCTGGACCCATTTCAAAATATGCATATGAGGACTTACCAGATTGTTATATGTGGATTCCGGCCTCATTTAAAATTGTTGGTTTGTGTTGTTCTTGTGTGCTTCATCCCTTGCCATGAAATGCATCATATAGACTTGTCTTGCATCATACTGGGTCAAGCATCTTGTCATGTTCTTGTGTTGGGTGTTTACTTTGTTGTGTTCTTCTTCTCGCTAGTTCTCTCCGTTGCGATCGTGAGGATTCGTTCGACTACACGTGGTTCGTCTTCGAGGCTTCTTCTTCGTCTTCTTCATGGACTCATTCTTCTTCCTTGCGGGATCTCAGGCAAGATGAACATCCCCTTGGATACCTTTACTATCATTGCCATGCTTAGTTGTCTCTATGCTATCGTTATATGTCGCGCTACCCATCATTATTGTCAGCCCCTCTCCTTGTTGCCATGAAACATCTAACCTTTGACACCTTCCTAGCAAACCATTGTTTGGCTATGTCACCCGCTCGCTCAGCCGCTCTTATAGCATTGCTAGTTGCAGGTGAAGATGAAGTTTGTTCCATGCTGGAACTTGATGCTTTGGGAATATCACAATATCTATTGTTATAATTAAGACACCTATATACTTGGCAATGGGTGGAAGGCTTTGCCTTTTGATCGATGTTTTGTTCCACTCATGCCACCTTAGGAGCCGATAAACCGGCGTTATGTTCCTTGATTTTGCGTTCCTTACACGGTTGGGTATATGGGGACCCCTTGATAGTTCGTCTTTGAATAAAACTCCTCCACAAGGACCAACATTGGTTCTAATTTGCAACATAATAAAAACTTTAATTAATTAGTTGCATAGGGAGTTAGCGCTACCCGAGGATTCTTTATACATACAGGGGGCTAGTGCGGATGGTGTTGGTCCCAAACTAGAGCCACTTGCGGTGCCACCCAGTTATCTGGGGTCTTCGGTTGCTGTACGTGGTGCTCATCCGGACGTGGACTGAGACGAGATGTGCGTGGCTACTATCAGGGTGTCGGCACGCCGGGAGGTCTTGCTGGACTTGTTTTACCAGTGTCGAAATGTCTTGTGCACCGGGAATTCCGAGTCTGATAGGGCCTTCCCTAAGATAAGGGGTAATATTATTATTACTTCTGCTGATCGTGAGAGCTTGTGATGGGCTATGTTGGGACACCCCTGCAGGGTTATAATCTTTCGAAAGTTGTGCCCGCGGTTATGTGGCAGATTGGAATTTGTTAATGTTCGGTTGTAGAAAACTTGACAGAGGATCCGAAGTAAAACACACAACTATGTGAGTAACCGTGGCTGTCTCTTTTCACTTTGAGAAGAGAACACGGTGGGGTTATGTTTGACTCGTAGGTAGTTCAGGATCTTTAGCGATCACTACTAGTTGCGACCATTTGCGTAGATGCTCATCTTACTCTTTTACTCATAAGTTAGCCACCATATATTGCTTAGTCGCTGCTGCAACCTCACTACTTAACCTCTTCCTACCCATTAAGCTTTGCTAGTCTTGTTACCCATGGTTATGGGAATGCTGAGTCCTCGTGGCTCACAGATACTACAACAACAGTTGCAGGTGCAGGTTTCCGATGACTTGACGTGAGAGCGATGATCGTTGTGTTGGAGTTCTTTCTTCTTCTTCTTCTTCAGTCTTGGGTTAGGTTCCGGGTCGGCAGCCTGGGATAGCAGATGGATGTCATTGTACTTTTCATGTTTACATCCGTAGTCGGATGTCTTGTATTGATGTTGATGTATTCATGTTACTTGTATGTATTATTGTATCCCCCATATGTGTATGTAATGGTACGATGTAATGATATCCATCTTGCTAAGCGGCCGAAATGCGGTGGTGCCCCAATCACGTAAGTGTCACGTGATCAGGATATAATCGCATCTTGGGCCTGACAAGTTGGTATCAGAGCCTCGACCGACCATAGGAGCCCCCTTGATTGATCGTAGTTTGGCCGTTGTCGAGTCTAGCAGAAAACTTTTTTCAGAGTCTAGTTATATCGGAGAGTAGGAATTCTTTTACTCCCCTGCCCCTTCGTCGCTCTGGTGAGGAATCTTGACGTAAGTGTTTTGAATTACCCCTCTTCCCCTTCAATTTTTTTAGTATCGTTGTTAGTTTTCGTTTGTTGCGTTGTCGGTTATTTCATCTGGTGCTTCTCTCGTCAAGTGGATTCAACCCTCTTCTTCTGTGCAAGTGCAACCTCAGTTCTTTCAGCCGGTGTTGTTTCCCCTTCCAAAGTTGTCTTTCTTTTCCCACCCGCCCACCCTTTTTCTTTTCGGAGCCAGAGTCCTTAATCGACTATCCATCCTACTCGTGTGATCCTCTATATTCATACCTCAGTATTTCTACTGGTGATTCTCTTCTAGCTCGTCATTGTTCTTGTCTTTTCTTCTCCGATAAATTCTTCTATCGTTTGATATTCTTCACATGTTCTTCTTTTTAGGTGGATTTCAATTCAAGTTTTCCGGTGTTGTTCTTATTCTTTCATCGGCTCAAGTGTTTTCCCTTGTCTCGTTCGCCTCTCGTCATTTAAACGTTACGGAGTTCTGAAGACATCTCTGGAGTATCATCTGTGTTCCAATTAATTCGAGGTTGTCACCTCATTCGAGTCTTTGAAACGTTCCGGTGCATCATCTCCTTTTAAATCATTTCAACGGTGTTTTCTCTTCGGTGGGCCCATAGCCCACAGGTCTTTTCCCAGGATCTTACCTGACTCTTCTAATTTCCCGGAGCGTTCAGAAATTCTTTTCAGCTGTGACGTAAGTATGGATTCCATCAGTCATGTGTCTTCTCCAAAATGCTTCAAATTCTTTTCATGCGTGGTTCAACCTTTCCTCATTTTGTTTATCCGGAGTATTTCATCAATTCTTTTCAATGTGTTCTTCCGAAGACCATCATTCCAGAAGATTTCTTCGTTATCGGTATTCAACTTCGTCCTCCAAATATTCTTCATTGATGCCTCTTTGTTCGTCTCACATTTGTCCGGTGCTTCGTTCAAATATTCTTTAATCACTTCGCGATCCCTTCGTTCTCTTGTATCTTAATTCCCCCAAGTGCTTTATTCTTCCCAGCGATTCATTCTTTGTATTCACTCAATTTCAATTCCTTACGGTGGTCTTTCTCTTTCATCACTCGATTTTATTTTTTCCCGATGGATTGTTCTTTCTTATTAGGTTTCAATTTCTTATGGTGGTTCGTTCAACAGTTCTTTACTGGTGCTATCATATCAATCGATTCAGTTGTTTCCAATCCTACCGGTGTTTCATGAAGATGATGTAGACCGTCTCGGAAGCTTATTGCAAAATGATTATCCAGCTGTATGATTCTTTTGGTATTCTTGAATTGATTCCTTACAGTTATGGTTCCGACCATGCTGTCCTGATCTGATATATCCGATGGGAATTCATTCCAGTTCCTCGTCTATTTTTGGCAAGGTTGAAGTATCTACTGTCATAGATCAATGACCCGGTTCTACTTCTATCATGTTCTACCTTCGAGTATTAACCCCTGGTATCTCAAAGATGTCTTGCCATTGCACCACATCTTACTAACTTTGTTGAAGTAATGTCTTCCCTTGTCGTAATCACTCTACGGGTTCTGGGTTGTTGTCAACCGAGGATGCCGACTAGTGAAATTGTTCCGCACTACAAATCAAATACCCCTAGTATTTTTCCTAGGAAGTTCTGAACATCCTGGTCTTGCTATCTTTGACTCTGCTACCTCATCCTTCTCTGGTGCACGAATTCTTCAGTGTGTGAGCACGACTTACATCGAGCTTTCAACATCATGTTGCTTGTCTTGAAAGGCAACTTTGGTTCCGAGCTTGCATCTTATATATTGATCCTATAACTTTCCACTTCGTCATCCCTTTCTTGTTTTCGTTGTTGTTTGATTGCATCCTATTGAAACCTCCCGGCAAATGTGTCGGATCACCTTCAACACTTTGACTTCTTCCGAGATGTCAACTGTGTTCATGATGAGAAATACCCTCCTTGCCCTCGATGATTTTTGTTATCATCGACAACACCCTTGGTCCCCGTGTTGTTTTTAACTGGGATACCAGTATTCTAACGGTGTTGATTGAGTAATGTACTTCTAGCAACCCTATTTCTTTGAAGTAAACGATCGACAGTTCGTTCTTAGACTGTTGGTTATTGAATCGACACTTTAACATTGATTTTGCTGCCTAAGGTCATATTTTAGGTACACCTTTCAACTAATGATTAATGGTGTATGTTTTCCTCGAGCATACACCATTATATCATTTAAATTGACAAGTGTCATACTCTTGTTCACATTATTGTGGAAATCCATCCGTTTGGAATTATCGATGAATTGTCACTAAGCCCATCAGCCACCTCCTCATCCTCTCCTTGGTTTAATGATGGATTATTGTTTCGGGAACCCGCTCCCATAGTTCATTTCTCGAGAAACTTGCAATGCCATTTCGTCGATTAATGTTGCACCGTTTCTTCTCGCACATCCCGAGTATGAGGTATCATGACACCAATCGGATTTAAATCTCGGTCAGATATGATGGCTGGGACAACTTTCCAGGAGTTATAATATTGGTCCTTTGATGACTCGGTAATATGATGTCATGCCTAGCACCCCTGGCTGGAGGACCTAACATTATAATCTCTTTTGTAAGGATAACCATTCTTCCAGGAGGAAATTGTAAGACTTATTTTATAAGTTGCTCCTGATGGATCATTTGTGTATCCAAGGTCTGACCCTTGATTGAAACACCATTTCATTGCTACCTCGAAGCATGACTATGATACCCTGCTCATGAACAAGAACATTGGAGGCGCGATGCTAAATTTTTCTTGGTCAGTTATCCAAACACTGTTGTATGGGTAACATCTTGATTAATCCTTGTCTCTTTATCTGAATGGTTGAGTATTTGCCATCCTGACCTGTATGCCATGTTCTGCTTGTCCATGGGAAGGATATACTCCTATTAATTGTGTGTAATCACAATTTTCCTTTCCATTTGTTTGTTCAACCTTTCTTTGATCTACATATAATCTAAGCAGTAATAATTTTCTGCTTATGTAAACAGCTTGGTGGACAACTCTGTCAGTAAGAACCTGTTACTATTGTTCATAACATTCCGGTAACCATTGATGGACGAGAACTTTGCCTATTGGTCCGCCTCATTCAACGAGCAGGAAAATGGTACCCTCCATCCCTCGCCCTTGGTACCAACATTGTTGCTGACATAGCAGACACGCTATCCACTGACATGCCCTTTCAGCCCACATGGTGGGCCCATAACCCCCAGGTCCACTGGATCGAAACCTGATTCGTCTTTACAACCTGGATTCTAATGTATCCTTTGCACATGGCTTCGTATGTGATTCACGAGCTAAGTTATATACCATTATTCATCCTGGAATCAAACACCATGTTATTCTTGTTGTTCAAGCCCCCATTCCAGCTTCTGTCTAGGCATCGAATGATTGTCTACCCATTTGAAACTTTGGTACCATTGTATATTGCACTCAACAAATTCACTGAAATACAACTCGTTGGGTACCTCGTGTATTTCCCATGGAGTTCTCCGTTAGATGCCCAACTTTGTGGAGATGCGTTCTTCCGGAGTTTTTCCCCTGGTCGCGTTCGTTGGACGATGGAGATCCCGAAGAAAGGATGACGACTTGATCGCGATGACTTGAAGCA
Source organism: Secale cereale (assembly GCA_902687465.1). Lineage (NCBI taxonomy): Eukaryota > Viridiplantae > Streptophyta > Magnoliopsida > Poales > Poaceae > Secale > Secale cereale. The sequence goes on along the minus strand of LR738710.1, from coordinate 39,102,961 downwards.
GAGAAATGAAGACATCAACGAAAGGGATCAAACTCTTCGGAAAGGGTAACCAAGACCGAGAAGACTCGTTGGAATTTCGTAACCAGAACTTTCCCCCTTACTCCCCTCCTAAATCCCGGGACGAGATTTCTTGTAGTGGAGGAAAATTGTGACGCCCGGATAATTATGCTACAATAATTCCACGCTAATGATGCCACGTCACCACGATCACTGTTGCTAATCTTGTGTTAGTTCGAAAACCGATCAAAAAAATGAATTAAAAGAAAACGACAAAAGTTTTCACACTTTAAAACTAAAATGTTCTAGAGGTGCCAAATAATGAGTACGGAATTATGGTGGAGAAACCACACATTTATAGTATATTTAGATGCACTAAGATAATAGAAACAACAACCAAAACAATTATTTAAATACCTATTATAATTAATAAAATATTAAACTAATTTATTTGGGCGCTAAACTTTCTCTGGTTGTGGACTAAATTGATATGCTAATCTAGGTGGTAGAGTTGTATATTTACAAAACTAAAATAATTAGATTCCAAAATTTAAACACAAAAGAAAAATAAAATAAAACAAAAGAAATACCTTGGCCCAACTAGGTCTCAGCCCTGCCGACTGGCACGCTATCGACGGCATACTTAACCCACCCTAGACAGTAACCTAGCGACCCCCTCCTCACTTACCTCTATTTCCTCCCACCATATGTATCTGGATCGGAGAGACAAGCCCCGACCCTTCGACGCCGTCACCTCGTCCTCGTCGTCACCACATTGCATACCATCAAGGCACACCTCCTAGAGAGCCTCCACGCCGGCCGCCATCGAGCCTCGCCTTCCGTACCCCTACATCGGGGGTGAGCGTCTCCCTCTCTCTCCCCGTCCTCGTCGCCCGTCTGGACCGCCGCGCGCCCGCCACTCCCTTTGTTCGCCGCTGCCGCGCCCGGGCGAGCCCTCGACACGGCCACGCAAGGCCGCCCCCTCACGCACCGCCCGCCCTGGTCCTCCTCCCCCCTACTCGCTCACCGCACTGCTGCCCTACCGCGCCCCGCGCTGCTGTCCACTGTGCCTCATGCACTCCCCGTGCGGCCCTGCCGCAACCGCTCCAGCCGCAGCCACCGCGGGCCTGCGCACGCTGCCCTGCCTCACCGACGCTGCCGCTGCTTCGTCGGACCGCGCGCCCGCGCCGTTGATACGTCCAAAACGTATCTATAATTTCTTCTTGCTCCATGCCTCTTTTGTGTGATATTGCTATGATATCTATGCACTTCCATACACTTTTGATCATATTTGGACTAACCTATTAACTCAGTGCACCCCAGTGCCAGTTTCTGTTTTCAGCTGTTTTTGTATTTCAGGTTTTCCCATTACTTAAATTGCCAGAAAAATTCCGGGAAAAATATATAAAAAATCAGCGCTCCAGAAGCTTCCATACGGCAGAAGTAGGGCCAGAGGGGGCCACAGGGGCTCCAGGCGCCCTGTGGGGGCGGCCCCCCTCCTGGCCGCCGCGCCAGGCCGCCTGGGCCCCCCTCACCTCCTCTGGTGACCCCCTTTGGCATATATTTACATCGCGTCCCGAAACCCTCAATTCCAGAACCCTTTTCTCCAGAAGCTATTCCGATATCCGCCGCCATCACCACCAAGTTTCGGGGGACCAGATTTCCTGTGCCAGCACCCTGCCGGGACGGGGAAGTGCCCCCGGATTCATCTCCATCGACGTTGCTTCCTCCCTCCATGATGCGGGAGTAGTTCCTCCTCGGGGCTGAGGTTTTCTACCAGTAGCTATGTGGTCAATTCTCTCTCCCATGATGTGATCTTCGTTGTGATCATAGGCTATGTTAATCTAGGGTGATCCCATGATGTTTCCCCTTCCTCTATGTATTGGATTGATGTACTCACTTGTCTTTATCTAGTATAATCTCCGAGACCAAGGTGACAGCGGTCTATTGGACATGGATTAGAAGAATATTTTCATGAGTGATTTCCTCTTTTGTGTGTGGATTGAAGATTGAGAGTCTCTTGGTGCTTGTCTTTGACTATCCTTGAGATATGTTGTGGTGATTATGGTACTCTCTTTGGATGGCCGAGGTGACATTGGGAAATCCATAGATTGAGATCTACGAACTTAGAGGTGTGCTTTTGTAGCCCTACATAATTCTCGTCCTCTCTTGACCACAAAGGAATGACCTCCGAGTGCGTCCCCCTTGCATTTTTTATGGGAAATATCATGTGATTCGATTATGTTAATGTTGTTGGGAGTTGCCACTAGTGAAAGTATGAAGCCTAGGCCTTGTTTCCACCATTGCAATACCATTTGTGCTCACGTTTACCACATGTTTGCTTGCTGCACTTTTTATTTCAGATTTACAAATACATCTTTTGCCATCCATATCACTTGCCATTTAACATCTCTTCGCCGGACTAGTGCACCTATACATCTGACAAGTGTATTAGGTGTGTTGGGGACACAAGAGACTTCTTGTATCTTGATTGCAGGGTTGCTTGAAAGGGGTACGTTCAACCTCCACTTCCCTGAGTTCGATAAACCTTTGGTTACTCACTTAAGGGAAATTTGCTGCTGTCCTACAAACCTCTGCTCTGGGAGGCCCAACACTGTCTACAAGAATAGAAGCGTGTAGTAGACATCAAGCTATTTCTGGCGCCGTTGCCGGGGAAGTGAGGTAAGTGAAGGTACCTTCTCTAGATCTTGCAATTAAATCTTTTCGTTTCTTGTTTTTAGTTTCACTAGTTATGTTTATGGAAAACCGCACTCTTAGTTCGCTGCTTGGGGAAGGCCGCTTTACCACTCCCGTGGTAGAGAAGTCTCCTCCACCTACTGAATGTATCCCGTTCCAAATACCACCTGGGATAATTGAAATAATTTTGAATGATTGCTATGATGGGGCGGTCAATCCTAGTATTCATTTGTTGAAACTTACAGAACTTTGTGAGTTGTTTAAGATTTCAGGTTTGACAAGAGATGGAGTCATGAGGAAATTATTTGCCTTGTCACTGAAAGGAAAAGCATTGGAATGGTATAGGCTACTAGATGACTCTCACCTGCTGGATTGGGAAGAGATCCAGTCTCTCTTTTACTCCAAGTTTTATCCTCTTCATGAAGTCCATGAGAATAGGAATTATGTTTATAATTTCTATCCTCATGACGGAGAGAGCATAGCTCAAGCTTGGGGGAGACTGAAAACGTTAATGCTAAAATGTCCTAACCATGGGCTCCCCAAAGATATGATTATTGCTAATTTCAATGCGAGGCTTTCTCGACAGGATAAAGATTTGCTCGATGCTTCCTCTATGGGTTCTTTCACAAACAAAAAGATTGATGCTAAATGGGAACTCCTTGAAAGAATTCAACGCAACACTGAAGATTGGGAGATCGACAAAGGTAAAGAGTCAGGTATAATTTATGAGTATGATTGCATTAAGTCCTTTGTTGAAACTACAAGTTTTACTAAGTTTAGTGCTAAGTTTGGGCTTGATTCTCAACTCCTTGTTGATTTCCTCAAATCTTTTGCTTCACATCTTAATATGCCTAAGGAGGATTGGATCAAGCATCATGAACCTTTTAAAGAGATTTGCAAAGAAAATGAAATTGTTCATGATGATTGCAACATGCATGATCCAATTCCTAAAGATGAAGTTTTATATAAGCATGTTAATTTTTGTGGAGTGGATAGACCTTGTGAAAGGCCTATGATTGAAGAAGAGAAGTATTGTAAGCAACATAAGCATGAAAGAACAATCACTTGGGTCAGAGATTTAAATGAAATTGCTAGAGAATTGTGTGACCTTTATCCTTTTACTTGTGAACTTTGCTGTATAGAGGGTCACTTTAATTTTCAATGCATGCACTTTCAAAACATAACTGTTAATCAGTTGTGTGATAACATGATCACCCCTGATCTTTATGATGAGCTTATGTTATTTTTTATGTGTGAAGAGTTATTAGAAAAGACTTCTTGGCTAGATGTTAATGCCATAGGAATAAAAAACACTTTGCAAAATTGCCATCTCTATTGTGTTGTTAATTTCCATGAAAATGATTACATAAGTAAGATTAGAAAGGAGGGAACTTTACCAAAGTATAAAAATGTCTCTTATATTTCTGCTAATAAAAAGGAGAGTTTCTCCCAAGTTTCCCCTATTGTTTCTAATGATAAACCAGGATATGTGGAGAATTTTCATCTCCAACCACTCCCTCCTAAGGTGAAGAAGAAGAAAAAGAAGAGGAGGAGGAAGAGGAGCAAGAAGGAAGAAGAATGGATATCAACCTGGCCTGAGCATATTCCTCCCATCAACTTTTATCCTAACGGTTGTAAGTTTAAAGAAGAAGGTGAAGTTTATTGCCTTAATTATCATCTTGATGATACGTCCGTAGGTACTATTGAAGATGATTTTGATTATGATATGCATGTTACTTATTGTGATTGGGAAAATGATGATAATGCTACTTATGATCTTGAAAATCTTTTTGGTACCAACTCTGAAAGTGATGATATGGAAAGCTCTAAGCTTGGGGATGATAGGATTGCAAATCCTTTACCCACTAGTGATGTGACAATTGATAATTCTTTTGCTAGTAAGAATAAAGACAACATGTTTACAAATATAGTTGCTAGCAATGATAATGCTCTTCTCTACTATGATGATGTTATAACTCCAATCTATAGTGATTATAAAGGTACCTATGACATAAGGAGAAATTATCCTTATGAAACTTGTCATAAGGATGGAGGGAATTACTCCCTTGTTGAACACCATCTTCCTAATACACAATTAATCTATAGTGTTCAAGTTGTTTATGATAGTCCTACTCCCACTATTACCAATGAGAAAGATTATGCTTATGTGGAGAGTAAGAGTACCTTTTTGCATGTGGATCATGGTAACAATGCTTTGTGTGATGCTTATATTGTTGAGTTTATTCGTGATCCCACTGAAAATCATTATGAGAAGGGAACATATGCTTATAGATATTTCAATAATATTAAGTTCCCTCTCTTGATGCTCTCTTTTGTTCTTCAACTCTTATTCCTACGAGAGCATCATTAAAGTCTTAAGCCTATCTTTATGGCTATAAAGAAAGAGCTCTAGGGAGACAACCCTTGTTATCTTTGCTTTCAGTTTGTTCTTTCAGTTTTTAGTGGTCTTGATGTTTGTTACTACTGTAGCAACATCATTGTATCTTTATTTTTCAGCTTTGTGCCAAGTTTAGCCTCTGATTGTAAGAAAGTTCAAAAGTTGTAACGTGCAGTCCAGAAAACAGATTCTGTCCTTCGAAAGAAAAATTCGTATAAAATCACCAGATCATCTTTTTGGTATGAATTTTTACGAAACTTGCTCTATACAATTGGCTTTCGGGCGTCTGTTCTGAGTTTTTTGATTTGAGTTGCAGAAGTGCCCCGAAAAAATTATTTACTACCTGCTGGTCTGTTTTTCACAGATTCTGTCCTGTTTTGCCTTTTCTTCGTTTTGCAAACCTTGAGCTTGCTTTTTCTTTGCAAAAACCTTTTGGAAATCCTGAGAAACAGTAGTTCTTCAAGATTATCCTTATTTCCAGTAGGGAAAAATTATTTTATTGTGGGTACTAACCTCGCTAATCAGATTATGATGAGTTATGTATGAACGGAGTTTTCAAGTGTGCGAGGGAAGATGATAAAAGAAGATTCAGGAGGGTCAAACGCTCAAGCTTGGGGATGCCCCCATGCATGCCCTTCTCCATCAACAATTATCAGTTCGTCTTTCGTTCCACTATAATTTAATCACTTCATGCGTTATGTGCTATGCTTGGAGCGTCTTGCTCTTAGTTTCCTTGTTAGTTTTCTTTAGCTTTGCTTGCTGTTCATAATAAGTTAGATCCTAGCCTTCATTGTTTGGGATAGAAATACGCTCCACTCCACTGTAGAACACAACATAGGCTTGCATGCGTATCTTCTTGTGTGTGTTCTTTATCTTTCCATAGCCGTTGTCATGCTTAGCTCTTAGTTTTCATGCTTATCTTTTTAAGAGCTTTTGTTTAGGTTGTTGCTTCTGAAACTCTCTTGAGTTATCATGCTTATCTTGTTAAGAGAGTTGGCTTCTGTGGCACAGGTTGATATGTCTATGATAAAAATGCTATGTGCATAATGGTGCTTAGTAGTTCATGTTTTCTTATGGTGAGTCTCTAGTAGCTGGGGGTTCTTAATGTGTTATTGAAGTGTCAGCATGATTTGTTTGCCTATGATGTGGTATGGTTTAGTCATATCTTCCTCCAAGAATTTATTTTGATTGACTTGGCATATGCTCACGCATATTTAAGACTGTAAAGAAAGTCTATCAAACCTTGATGATCTTTAATTTCTGAGTAGTGATATAACTTCCATGCCCGATTCAATGTTGCTTTGTCGCTTTGCATGATTATGGCCGTCATTGCTCTCTTAGTTGGTGATGGGCCTCGAACCCCTCGTTGGATTACCCCAAGTGGAAGGTGTAAGATGCAGTAAGTAGAAGTGTTTTTCCTTAGCAAAGATGCCAAGGATCGAATCCCCAGAGACTCCTAGGTTCAACAGGTAGGTGTCAACTGCTAACGGCGCAATTAGCAATCAACGTGGACCTGCACACAGATACAAATAACTTTGCTCCCAATGAGTACAGAGAGGTTGTCAATCTCTCCGGCCTTGTAGTTCACAAAGGGTTAAAAGCAATATGATAGTAGTGATAGATAGTATTTTGCAATAGTAAATAAAATAGCAGAAAGTAAAAAAGTGTATGTGATCAATGATAGTAATATGGACCGGAGTCACATGATGTTCACTAGTGATGTCTCTCTCCCAAAAGACGATAAAACAGCTATGTGAGGTAACAAATTACAGCTGGGCAATTGACAGGACCACGAACGCAAACCAATGCTGACTACATTGCAAGAAAGGTTGAGGTTCAAAGCATGGGCGGTACGCCAAAGTAAGTAGACCGAAATCCATCTGCATCTACTACTAATCATCCACCTTGAGATATCTATCCAGAACATCTCGCTGGTATTAAGTTGCGAGTCCCACCCATAGTGTAAACTCAATGCAACAGACAACTGCATTAAAAGAACTTTGCATAAAGTAAACAATCCTTGCACCCGCGGGCACAAGCACCGTTGTTTTCCCCCTTGTGGCAACAGCACATCCCCTAGACTCATGTTTCTGTCACTCAAGCTAGTCATCGAGGGGCATGAACCCACAATCGAGCATAACGTTCCCTCTTGGAGTCACTACCTACTACTTGGCCAAAGCAATAAATAACAACGGAGAACATGCAAGAATTACTTATGAACTAAAATATAAAAGAGGTGAATCAAATATATTACTCGAGATCAATCTGAACATAATCTCATAATCCATCGGATCCCAGCAAACTCAACATAGCAACAACACAAGGATTACATAGGTGCCTCGATCATGTATGGCAGCTCACGAGGACTAATTAGTGAAGCACAAGAACGTGAGGAGAACATCACATAGCTACTGGTCATGGACTCATGGTCCAAGGGAGACTACTCACGAGTCATCCGGGAGGCATCCATGGTGGTGGAGAAGCTCCCGGTGGTGATCCTCCCCTCCGGCAGGGTGCCGGGAAGAGTTCTCCTGGTGCTCCCGATCTTGGAAGCGGCGGCGGCGACGGAACAGAGATGGGATCGCGAAAAGAAGTCCTGTTTCAAGGGTTACGAGGGACCCTTTAAATATCTGCCAAAGTAGGGCACCGGGGGGCTCTCTGGGGGCCGAGGCGCCCCCCGGCGCGGCCCGG
>LR738710.1:38933406-39095112 GCA_902687465.1 Secale cereale | reverse complement strand
GGGCGCCCACAGGGCGCCTGGAGCCCCTGTGCCCCCCCAGGCTCCCCTTCGGAAGCAGTGTCGTTCCCGATACGCTGATTTTTTATATATTTTTCTGTATTTTTCTGGTCAGTTCTCGAAACGTGAAAACCTGAAATACAAAAACAGCCGAAAACAGAAACAGGCACTGGGGTGCACTGGATTAGTAAGTTAGTCCAAATATGATCAAAAGTGTATGGAAGTGTATGAATATCATAGCAATATCACCCAAAAGTGGCATGGAGCAAGCAGAAATTATAGATACGTTTTGGACGTATTAGTTGGTCGCTCCCAGTCTTTTGCTAGCCTTCACCTATACTAAGCGGACTGACTGCTTGTGCATCCAAAATCCTTGAAACCTGTTATGCCATATGAGTCCACCATACCTACCTATATGTGGTATTTCACCGCCACTCCAAGTAAATTTACATGTGCTACCTTTAAAACCTTCAAAATAATTCCTTGTTTTTGCAATACATAGCTCATGGGAAAGTAGCTTAAAAACTATTGTGGTAAAGAATATGTCGCTTATGTATCTTATTTCTTATAAGTTGCTTGTTGAGCGGTATCCATGTTTCTGGGGACGCCATCAACTGTTACACTTTTGTTGAATATCATGTGAGTTGCTATGCATGTTCGTCTTGTCTGAAGTAAGGGTGATTTGCCATGAGTTGAATGGTTTGAGTATGCATATTGTTAGAGAAGAACATTGGGCCGCCAACCAAAGCCATGTATCATGGTGGAAGTTTTAGCTTGGACATTAATCCTCAATCTCTTATGAGAATATTATCTGTTGTTGAATGCTTAAGCATTAAAGAGGAGTCCATTATCTATTTTCTATGTTGTCCCGGTATGGATGTCCTCAAGTTGAGATCTATCAAAAACGAGAAATCAAATGCGATCTATCTCCTTGGACCTTTGTACAGGTGACATAGAGGTACCCCTTTGTGACACTTGGTTGAAACATATATAATGCAATGATAATCCATGGAAATCCGAGCTAATTAGGACAAGGTGCGAGCACTATTGGTATTCGATGCATGAGGCTTGCAACTTATAGGATGTCTTATGCATAACACATATGAAGTATTACTACCGTTGACAAAATTGTTTCTATATTTTCAAAATAAAAAGCTCTGGCACATGAGTAATCCCTACTTCCCTCTGTGAAGGGCCATTCTTTTACTTTTATGTTGAGTCTCCACCTTCTTTCTTCAAAGCACCAACTATTGAGAGAATGATTGTCATTCTGAGTGTAATGTGCATTGTCCCAAAGTACCATTGTCTTCTGCATAATTGTGATATCACTTATTCTGAAATCATTGTATCTAGTCGTCACTTAAACTTCGGAGGTGCTCCTGCATTTATGTTTTGCTTCACTAAAGGGGGCAGGCGAGGTATCACTTTGTCATGTTTGCACACCATGCTCACTACAAATCTATTGGGTGTTTCAGTATCATATTGTAAAACTTTCAGTTCTTTGTGATATTCTCATGAGGCAACTTAATTACTAAAGATTCATTATCTCAGTAAGCATTTGTCATGTGACTGTGAAAAGTTCTTATATGGTTGGTAGCATGTCACCACAGAAATTATGCTTGTTATCATTTACCTACTCGAGGACGAGCAGGAATTAAGCTTGGGGATGTTGATACGTCCAAAACGTATCTATAATTTAACATCTCTTCGCCGAACTAGTGCACCTATACATCTGACAAGTGTATTAGGTGTGTTGGGGACACAAGAGACTTCTTGTATTTTGTTTGCAGGGTTGCTTGAAAGGGGTACGTTCAACCTCCACTTCACTGAGTTCGATAAACCTTGGGTTACTCACTTAAGGGAAATTTGCTGCTGTCCTACAAACCTCTGCTCTTGGAGGCCCAACACTGTCTACATGAATAGAAGCGTGTAGTAGACATCGGCCGTCCGTCGCTGCTACCGCCTGTAGCTTGACTCGCCGCCTTCGTCCGCCGCACCTCCTACCTCCGCCCGCACTCCTTGCCGCGCTACGCCTACCCACGCGGCGCTGGCCCCCGCACTCACCGTCCTGCACTCCCCGCGACGCTGCGCGCCATCGCCACCACCACCCTCCCGCGCCACCGCACCCGCCCGTGTCAGTGCCGCCCCTTGCCTCCTCCCGCCGTGGCCCCGACCAAGCCGCGCCGGCTCGGCCCGCCGACACCACCCTGGTGGCCTCGTCCCGTCGCAGAGCCTAGGTTCGGGCCGCCCGCGCCCAGCGCTCGCTCGATCGGGCGCTCACAGGGCTCTGCCTCGGCACCCCTGGCCCAGTAACCCGTGCACCCAAACCCGTTAAGCCCTCCCAGGGCCAATGACAAGGGGGCCCCACCCCAGAATGTAATTAAGAAAATTAATATTAAAATAAATAAATTAGTAATTAATGAGTTAATTAATCTTGATTAACTAACCCAATTAAATATGTTAATTAACACTAACAAACTGTTAGTATAACTGAGACAATGACAAACAACCCTCACTTGTGAGGGTTGACTAGGTAACCTGTGGACTTGCTGACATCATGCTGATGTCACGCTGACACAGTAAATACATTTTCTAAATTAAATTAATTATGTTCATTCCAATAATGAATTAAAAACTTTAAAATTTAATAGAAAATAATCCGTAAATCGGATGAAAAAGTTTAATATATGAAAGTTGCTCAGAACGACGAGATGAATCCGAATACGCAGTCCGTTCGTTCACCACACGTACCTAGCATAGCCAACCTGCAACAATACCCCAGCGTTTCATTTGTCCGAAAACGCGAAATATCGGGAATACTTTCCCGGATGTTCCCCCCCTTCGTCGGTATCACCTCCTACCGCGTTAGGTCACATGTAGCAACATGTTTTGCCATGTTATGCTTTGTGGTGCGATGTTTGCTTTTTATATATTGTTTCTCCCCCCTCTTCTCTCCGATAGACATCGGGACTGAGACTGCTGACGGTGCCACTGTGATCGACTGCGTCGACGATGACCCCTCCTTCTTGCCAGAGCAACCAGGCAAGCCCCCCCTTCATCACCAGATATCACCCATTCTCTTCTCTCTTATTCTTGCATTAGAACTGCTAGTGTTGATGATTCGATAGCTCCTATTATGTTGCATAGCCTGCAATTGTTGCGACAACTGTTTATACCTTTACCTGCAATCCTAAATGCTTAGTATAGGATGCTAGTTTTCCATCAGTGGCCCTGTTGGGGATCGTAGCAGAAATCAAAAAAATTATACGCATCACCAAGATCATTCTATGGAGTAATCTAGCAACGAGGGAGAGGGGAGTGCATCTACATACCCTTGTAGATCGCGATGCAGAAGCGTTACAAGAACACGGATGAAGGAGTCGTACTCGTAGTGATTCAGATCGCGGTTGATTCTGATCTAAGCGCCGAACAACGGCGCCTCTGCGTTCAACACACGTGCATCCCGGTGACGTCTCCCACGCCTTGATCCAGCAAGGAGAGAGGGAGAGTTTGGGGAAGACTCCGTCCAGCAACAGCACGACGGCGTGGTGGTGGTGGAGGAGCGCGGGACTCCAGCAGGGCTTCGCCAAGCACTACGAGAGACAAGGAGGGAGAGAGGTAGGGCTGCGCCAAGAGAGAGAGGTCAAACTCTATGTTGGGCAGCCCCATACCTCAAGTATATATAGGGGGAGGGGAGGGGCTGCGCCTCCTCTAGGGTTCCCTCCCTAAGGGGGGGGGGGGGGCGGCAGCCCTAGATCCCATCTAGGGTGCGACCAAGGGGGTAAGAGAGGGAGGGCGCCCTAGGGTGGGCCTTAAGGCCCATCTGGACCTAGGGTTTGCCCCCTCCCACTCTCCACGCACCTTGGGCCTTGGTGGGGGGCGCACCAGCACACCTGGGCTGGTCCCCTCCCACACTTGGCCCACGCAGCCTTCTGGGGCTGGTGGCCCCACCTGGTGGACCCTTGGGACCCTCCCGGTGGTCCTGGTACATTACCGGTGATGCCCGGAACACTTCCGGTGGCCAAATCCTCACTTCCTATATATTAATCTTTACCTCTGGACCATTCCGGAACTCCTCGTGATGTCCGGGATCTCATCCGGGACTCCGAACAACATTCGGTAACCGCGTACATACTTTCTCTATAACCCAAGCATCATCGAACCTTAAGTGTGTAGACCCTACGGGTTCGGGAACCATGTAGACATGACCGAGACAACTCTCCGGCCAATAACCAACAGCGGGATTTGGATACCCATGTTGGCTCCCACATGTTCCACGATGATCTCATCGGATGAACAACAATGTCAAGGATTCAATCAATCCCGTATACAATTCCCTTTGTCTACCGATATAGTACTATCCCGATACCTTGTTCAATCTCGTTACCGGCAAGTCTCTTTACTCGTTCCGTAACACATCATCCCATGAACAACTCCTTGATCACATTGTGCACATTTATGATGATGTCCTACCGAGTGGGCCCAGAGATAGCTCTCCGTCACACGGAGTGACAAATCCAAGTCTCGATTCGTGCCAACCCAACAGACACTTTCGGAGATACCCGTAGTGCACCTTTATAGCCACCCAGTTACGTTGTGACGTTTGGTACACCCAAAGCATTCCTACGGTATCCGGGAGTTGCACAATATCATAGTCTAAGGAAAAGATACTTGACATTTAGAAAAGCTTTAGCATATGAACTACACGATCTTGTGATAGGCTTAGGATTGGGTCTTGTCCATCACATCATTCTCCTAATGATAAGATCCCGTTATCAATGACATCCAATGTCCATGGTCAGGAAACCGCAACCATCTATTGATTAACGAGCCAGTCAACTAGAGGCTCACTAGGGAAATGGTGTTTGCCTATGTATCCACACATGTATTTGAGTTTCCTATCAATACAATTCTAGCATGGATAATAAACAATTATCATGAACAAGGAAATATAATAATAACCAATTTATTATTGCCTCTAGGGCATATTTCCAATAGTGTCCCATTTGCACTAGAGTCAATAATCTAGTTCACATCGCCATGTGATTAACACTAACAGGTCACATCGCCATGTGACTAACATCCAAAGAGTTTACTAGAGTCAGTAATCTAGTTAACATCACTATGTGAATAACACTCAATGAGTTCTGGGTTTGATCATGTTATGCTTGTGAGAGAGGTTGTAGTCAACGGGTCTGCAACATTCAGATCCCTATGTATTTCACAAAACTTTATGTCATATCGTAGATGCTGCTACCACGTTCCACTTGGAGATATCCGGATAGATGTTAAGCTTGCATCGACGTAACTCTTTACGTCGAACTCTTTATCACCTCCATAACCGAGAATCATTTCCTTATTCCTCTAAGGATAATTTTGACCGCTATCTAGTGATCCACTCCTGGATCACCTTTGTACCCTCTTGCCAGACATGTGGCAAGGCACACATCAGGTGTGGTACTCGGCATGGCCTACCGTATAGAGCCTATGACAAAAGCATAGGGGACGACCTTCATCCTTCCTCTTTCTTCTGCGGTGGTCAAACTTTGAGTCTTACTCAACTTCACACCTTACAACTCAGGTAAGAACTCCTTCTTTGACTGATCTATTTTGAACTCCTTCAAAATCATGTCAAAGGTGTGTGTTCTTTTGAAAGTATCATCAGGCGTCTTGATCTACCTCTATAGATCTTGATGCCCAATATGTAAGCAACTTTATCCAGGTCTTTCTTTGAAAAAATCCTTTCAAACAACCCTTTATGCTTTCCAGAAATTATACATCATTTCGGATCAACAATATGTCATTCACATATACTTATCAGAAATGTTGTAGTGCTCCCACTCACTTTATTGTAAATACAAGTTTCTAACAAACTTTGTATAAACACAAAAACTTTGATCGCTCCATCAAAGCTCATATTCCGACTCTGCGATGCTTGCTCTAGTCCATGGAAGGATCGTTGGAGCTAGCATACCTTTTAGCATCCTTAGGATCGCCAAAAACTTTCTGATTGTATCACATACAACCTTTCCTTACGAAAACTGGTAAGGAAACTTGTTTTGACATCCATCTGCCAGATTTCATAAATGCAGCTAATGCTAATATGATTCCGATGGGCTTAAGAATCGCTACGGTTGAGAAAATCTCATCGTAGTCAACTCCTTGAACTTGTGAAAAACTCTTCGCCACAAGTCGAGCTTCATAGACGGTGACATTACCGTCCACGTTCGTCTTTTTCTTAAAGATCCATTTATCTCAATGGCTTGCCGATCATCGGGCAAGTCCATCAAAGTCCACTTTGTTTTGATACATGGATCCTATCTCGGATTTCTCGGCTTCTAACCATTTGTCGAAATACGGGCCCACCATGGCTTCTCCATAGTTCGTAGGTTCATTGTTGTCCAACAACATGACATCTAAGATAGGATCACCGTACCACTCAGGAGTAATACATATCCTTGTCGACCTAGGAGGTTCGATAGCAACTTGATCCGAAGCTTCATGATCACTATCATTAATTTCCTCTTCAAAATCGTAGGTTCCACAGAAACATCTTTCTGTGTTGCACTACTCTCTGGTTGAAGTGAGGGTTCGACAACCTCATCAAGTTCTATCTTCCTCCCACTCAATTCTTTCGAGAGAATCTCCTTCTCGAGAAAGGACCCGTTCTTAGTGACAAACATTTTTGCCCTTGGATCTGAGATAGAAGGTATACCCAACTATTAACTTTGGGTATCCTATGAAGATGTATTTGTCCGCTTTGAGTTTGAGCTTTTTCCGGCTGAAGTCATAAGAACCGCAACCCCAAACATTAAGAAATGACAACTTTGGTTTCTTGCCAAACCATAGTTCATACGGTGTTGTCTCAACGGACTTAGATGGTGCCCTATCTAAAGTGAATGCAGCTGTCTCTAATGCATAACCTCAAAATAATAGCGGTAGATCGGTAAGAGACATCATAGATCGCACCATATCTCATAAGGTTTGATTACGACGTCCGGACACACCATTACGCTGTGGTCTTTCAGGTGGCTTCAACTGCGAAACATTTCCACAATGTCTTAAGTGATTGCCAAACTCATAACTTAGAAAATCTCCCCATGAAAAGATCAAACTTAAGTGATCTTCTTGTTATGATGATTCTTAACTTCACTCTGAAATAGCTTGAACTTTTCAAACGTTTCAGACTTTTTGCTTCATTAAGTAAATATACCCATATCTACTCAAATCGTCAGTTAAGATGAGAAAATAACGATATCCACCACACGCCTTAATTCTCATTGGAACACACACATCAGCATGTATGATTTCCAACAAGTCACTTGCCCGTTTCATTGTACCTGAAAACGGGATCTTAGTCATCCTGCCCATGAGGCATGGCTCGCATGTGTCAAGCAATTCAAAATCAAGTGACTCCAAACATCCATCAGCATGAAGTTTCTTCATGCATTTTATGCCCAAATGACCTAAGCGGCAGTGCCTCAAGAAAGTGGTACTATCATTATTAACTCTACATCTTTTGGCATTAATATTACTATCATGTGTATTACTATGATCGAGATTCAATAAACCATTGGGTGCATGACCATAAAGGTATTATTCATGTAAACAGAATAACCATTATTCTCTAACTTAAATGAATAACTGTATTGCAATGAACATGATCTAATCATATTCATGCTCAACGTAGACACCTGATAAAATTTATCTAGGTTCAACACTAATCCCGAAGGTAGAGGGAGCGTGCGATGGTGATCTTATCAACCTTGGAAACACTTCCAACATACATCGTCACCTCGCCCTTAGCTAGTCTCCGTTCAGTCTGTAGCTTTTGCTTCAAGTAACTAATAATAGCAACTGAACCGGTATCCAATACCCAGGCACTACTAGGAGTACTAGTAAGGTACACATCAATAACACGTATATCAAATATACTTTGTTAAAGTTGCCAGGCTTCTTATCTACCATGTATTTGGGGTAGTTCAGCTACCATGTGACCGTTCCCCTTACAATAGAAACACTTAGTCTCGAGGTTTGGGTTCAACCTTGGGTTCCTTCATTGGAGCGTGTCGGGGGAAACTGTCCGCCACGAACACCTATGGGACCGGAGCCCCTTGTCTGTGTGGTACGAGGGCGGAGGGAGCACGAAGAGCAGATCGTAGCGAACACGCGGGCAGTTTTACCCAGGTTCGGGCCGCGGTAGACGCGTAAAACCCTACTCCTGCTTGGTTGTGTATTGAGTTAGAGAGCTCGGGAGCTTCAAGAAGCAGCTACACCGAGCGTATGAGTGATCTAGGTTCCGAACCCCCTCCACGTTGTGCATGGGCCTCCTTTTATAGTGCAAGGGGTCACCGACAGGTGTCAACGTAGGAGAAAGGGGTAAAAACGTAAAAGAGGTGGTAGTTGTAACAGTGCGGGAACAGTGGAGCTACAGTGCACGAACAGTGGTCGCTACCTACTTTGACAGTGGGGGACAAGGGCATTTAATGCCCGTCGCCGTCGACCCCAAAAGTTCCCGCCCTTGTGTCTCCGTCCGCCACGGCGATGGATCCACCACCGTGGAGTGCCACCGTGTCCCCCAGGCTGCACAACCATCCGCCACGCGTCCCTGGATAGGCCCCAGGACGACGCGTGGGCCGATGAGCTGGAGCGCGGGCACACAGCGCAACTCTCCCGGCAAGCACCTTGTCGGGGCCTTGATCTTGCCGGGCCCGGGAGCTTGCCGCTCCCCGGGCCCTTGCCGGGGCGCATATAGCGCCGAGGCGTGTCTTCTAGTCTTCCTGGCGAGCTCCTCTTGCCAGGGCCTAGTGCTAGTGGGGCAGTCTTGAGCCTGGTACGGCCTTCCCGACAAGCTCCTCTTGCCGGGGTCTCGATCTTCTGTCTTGTATACTTTGTTTTTGAATGGTTTAACATGGAGCAGGAAGGTCTCCGGCGAGCGCGTGGTAAACCTTGCCGCTGGAAGCTGCAACTGCCCGTGCACAAGTTGGGGTACTGAGGTACCCCTATCTCAGTGCACCGACAGGAGCCCCCGGGCCTGGGCCACACACGGTGCCGAGCGCTGTTGGGCCAGGCCCAAAACAGTGCACGAGCACACGCGGCCCACAGCGCGCCGAATCCGCTTCCGTATCCGCCGCATCCCCCTGTAACGGCACGCGTCGATTGCGGCGTCGTGGGATGGGACGTGCCCACGTTCCATCAATGAAAAAGGGCGAAACGCCCCCCACTCCCCCATAAAAGCAGAGGAAGCATGAGCGGTTCCCCTCCTTGCGCCTTCATTGCATCTTCTTCTTCCTCCAGGAAGGAGGGCGACCGCGTAGATTAGGCCTCCATTATCTTTATCTCTTTTTGTTGCTGCATATGATGTCATGAACTCATTAGTCCATTGTGACAAGTTATCCTTTGTACGATATTTATCTCATTTTGATCAATCAGTGCAATGTTATCTTCCTTGTCTTAATCCTTGACTTTGTATGTTTTTCACCCTACGCTCCCGGGGAGCTTGCCGGCAAGGGACCTTTGCCGCGAGCGCTGAGTGCTGGACTCTGAGCAGCCTGCTGGCCAAGGTCTCACCGGCAAGCAACCTCGCCGCGGCTAGTCGCAACGCTCTTAGCTTGCTGAGCGTACTCGGAAACGAAGCAAGGGCGCGACACTTGTCGCAGCTCACTTAAATCGTTGAGCGAACTCGGAAACAAGATAAGGGTGCGGCAAGCTACGGGTAGGTTCCTCCGCGCACAGGTTTTCCATACAAAGTGTGATTGTTCAAAGAAGACAACTAAAATTTAAAATTTGAACTGGTCAAATTCTAACAACTTAGCTTTTATATATTGTTTGCTTCTCGGTAAGGCTTCTCTTTCTTGAACAGTACTTGGTTCTTCCTCCACCTCCTTCCCCCCCGGCAAACTTGTGCGCGAGGAACGTTCCTTCTGCTTAAGAGGCAAGAGAAAAGGAGAGGGAGACAAGTATATGGCCTTTCGGCGTGCTAATGCTTACCGGATACTTGAGTGTTGCACCAAATGCCAAACAAAACATGCAAATAGCAAAGAAAAGCATGCTAAAGGCAATCAGCGCAAAACACAAAAACTTTACTGACGCACGGGGTCTGCGCCCGGCTTTGTACAAAGGGTTACATGCAACAGCGGCAAAGCATGTACAAAAGGTGGTTGCCGGAGCGGATCACGGCAACCGCGCCTTATGGGTGAAACTTGCGAAGATGCTCTATGTTCCAGGAGCTGCTCACCGGTAAGCCTTCTTCGGTCTCGAGGCGGACAGCGCCGGGCCTCGTAACTTGTCTCACCTGATAAGGGCCTTCCCACTTCGGCGTCAACTTGTTGGAATTCTTGGCGGACTGAACACGCCGAAGAACAAGGTTGCCTTCCTCGAGACTCCTGGCCTTGACCTTGCGGCTATGGTAGCGGCGCAAGGCTTGCTGATATCGAGCAGCTCGTACAGCAGCCTGGAGACGTCCCTCCTCGAGGAGCAACCCGTCATCTTGCCGCAGTTGCTCTTGCTCGAGCTCGTCATAAGCGAGCACTCGAGGAGATCCGTATACGAGTTCCGTGGGGAGAACTGCCTCTGCTCCATAGACTAGAGCAAAGGGTGTCTGCCCGGTGGCTCGACTTGGTTTCGTTCTGATTGACCAAAGAGCCGCCGGTAGCTCCTCTATCCAATTTCTTCCGCACTTGCGCAGCCTGTCAAAGGTTCTTGTCTTGAGTCCGCGCAACACTTCAGCATTGGCCCTCTCCGCTTGACCGTTGCTCCTCGGATGAGCAACAGAAGCGAAACAGACCTTGGCGCCAAGGTCTTGGACGTACTGCATGAAGGTGCGACTAGTAAATTGTGTACCGTTGTCGGTGATGATCCTGTTAGGGATCCCGAAACGGCAAACAATCGACCTGAAGAACCTGACTGCTGACTGTGCTGTCACCTTTCTCACTGGCTCCACTTCTGGCCACTTTGTGAACTTGTCGATTGCAACGTACAAGTACTCAAAGCCCCCGACAGCACGAGGGAAAGGGCCGAGGATATCGAGCCCCCAGACTGAGAAGGGCCAGGACAAAGGGATTGTTTGGAGAGCTTGAGCTGGTTGATGAATTTGCTTTGCATGGAACTGGCACGCTTCACACTTGGTTACTAGTGCAGTTGCATCTTGGAGGGCTTCTTGCCAAAAGAACCCTTGCCGGAAAGCCTTCCCGGCAAGCGCCCTTGCGCCAATGTGGTGGCCACATATGCCTCCGTGTATTTCCGCCAACAGCTTCTGTCCATCTTCCCTGGAGATGCACTTCAACCTGACACCATTGAGTCTTCTTCTGTACAGCTCGTTATCCACGAACTGGTACATACTTGACTGCCTGGTTATCTTTTCTATCTCTTCTGGGTCGTCGGGAAGTTCTCCAGTTTGCAGAAAACGGATGATCTGCTGCGCCCATGCCGGGGCCTGAGGCTCGACAGCAAGGACTAAAGGCTCGAGGGCCGCTGCGGGAACCTCAGCTTCTACGGCAAGGACCTCTGGTTCTGCCGGAGCTGAAGGTCCCCCGGCAAGCTCGCCGGAGCGAGGCTTGTCGGGAACGCTTGCTTCAACTGTACAGACCCGAGGATCTGCAGGAGCAAACTGTTCCTCAGCGTTGTGGTTGTTGATCTTGGGGACCTTGGCGGCGGTTTCATGAAGATCCGCCGGCAAGTAGTCGCCGGAGACCAACTTCCTCTTCTTGGATTGCCCAATTGATGGTGTAACGGAGGGTTGAGTCAGCTTGAGTAAGAAGGTCCCTGGTTCCACAGGTAACTTCATCAAAGCACACTTTGAGAGGCCATCTGCAATTTCATTCTGAGCTCTCGTGACGTGCTCCATCTGCAGACCCTCAAAGTGCTCCTCAAGCTTCCTCACTTCATCGACATAAGCTTCCATCAAAGGGCTCTGATAGCTCTTGTTTACTTGCCGGACCACCAACTGAGAATCTCCCCGCACAATCAGCTTCCTGATCCCAAGTTCGGCCGCAATCCTGAGGCCGGCGAGCAAGCCTTCATATTCAGCAGTGTTGTTTGTTGCTTGCTCCCTGGGAAAGTGCATCTGGATAACATATTTGAGGTGCTCTCCGGTGGGCGCGATGAGTACCACGCCAGCTCCGGCGCCTTGCAGCGAGAAGGCACTGTCAAAATACATTACCCATTCACTTGTCGCCTCTTGTACGGGTGCACTTGTTTCTTGAACTTCTTCATCGGGTGTTGGGGTCCACTCAGCTATGAACTCTGCCAAAGCTCGGCTCTGTATGGTTGAAGTACTTTCAAACTTGAGTCCAAAGCTTGATAGCTCCAGTTCCCACTCAACGATCCTGCCTGTTGCTTCTGGGTTGTGCAGTATTCTCTTCAGCGGAAAGCGAGTGACCACTGTTATCTCATGTGCTTGGAAGTAATGGCGCAGCTTTCTCGAGGCCATGAGGAGGCCGAAAAGCAACTTTTGCACACCAGAGTACCTTGATCTAGCCCCCTGGAGAAGGGAACTCACAAAATACACTGGGCGCTGCACCATTTTCTTCCGCACTTCATCTTGTTCCTGCGCAGAGTTATCCTTGTCGGGGCCAGAGCTTGCCGGAGCAGCCCCCTGCTTGTCGCTGGATTCGCCTGCCGGTGGTGCTGACTCCTCGTCGGACTCCCTCTCCGCTACTAACGCAGCACTAACCACCTGGTTGGTTGCCGCTAGGTATAGCAACAACTTTTCTTGTGGTCTAGGTGCGACAAGTATTGGAGTGGAGGACAGGTACCGTTTCAAATCCTGCAGCGCTGCCTCCGCTTCCGGAGTCCACTTCATGGGACCTGCCTTCTTCAAGATTTTGAAGAAAGGTAGGGCGCGTTCTGCAGACTTTGAAATGAACCTACTGAGGGCAGCCACACAACCTGCAAGCCTTCTGACATCCTTAACGCGCTTTGGGGCCTCTATCTGCTCAATGGCTTTAATCTTGTCGGGGTTGGCTTCAATCCCCCTCTGTGACACAAAGAACCCGAGAAGCTTGCCGGAGGGGACTCCAAAGACGCACTTCTCGGGGTTCAACTTAAGCTGTATCCTACGCAGGTTCTGAAATGTCTCTTCCAAATCTTGGATCAGGGTTTCCTTGCTCTTGCTCTTCACCACGATGTCATCCATGTAAGCCTCTACATTTCTGTGGATCTGTGGCTCAAAAGCAGTGTACACTACCCTTGCAAAGGTTGAGCCTGCATTCTTCAATCCAAATGGCATGCGTATGAAGCAATAAGTGCCACATGGAGTGATAAATGCAGTCTTCTCTTCATCCTCTTTGGCCATAAAAATCTGATGATAGCCTGAGTATGCATCAAGAAAACAGAGTAGCTCACATCCGGCAGTGGAGTCAACGATTTGGTCAATGCGCGACAAAGGGAACGGATCCTTGGGACATGCTTTATTCACATCGGTGAAGTCTATACACAGTCTCCACTTCCCGTTGGCCTTGCGCACGACGACTGGATTTGCCAACCACGTCGGATGGATCACGCCTCTAACTAGGCCTGCTGCCTCTAGCTTCTTGATTTCTTCGTTGATGAATTCTTGGCGCTCCACGGCTTGCTTCCTCACTTTCTGCTTGATGGGCCGCGCATGAGGACAAACAGCAAGTTTATGCTCAATTACCTTCCTGGGAACACCGGGGATGTCAGATAGTTGCCAGGCAAACACATCGACATTCGCCCGCAGGAAGGCAACGAGCGCGCTTTCCTATTTGCTGTCAAGTGTGGCACTGATGGTGAAGGTACCACCAGTGCCATCCTCCTTGGCGGACACTTTCTTGGTTGCCGGAGGAGCGGCCATCCCTTTCTTACTCTTGCCGGTGGAGCTCGATGGAACGTCCTCGACGGCAGCGCAGCACTCCGAAGAGGTGCGGTTGCCGGAGTGGGCCCCAGAGCACTTGCCGGACTTGGTCTTCGTCTTCTTCCCCCCGGGAGCTTCAGCGGCAAGTGTATCCTTCTCGGCCGCAGCTGCTGCATCCCGGTAGATCTTGTCGGCGCAGACAAGCGCATCCTTCTTGTCACCGTGAACAGTGATGACGCTTATCGGCCCCGGCATCTTGAGTACGTTGTAAGCATAATGGGAAGCTGCCATGAATTTGGCGAGGGCAGGACGGCCAAGTATTCCATTGTAGGGCAATGGAATATCGGCGACGTCGAAAATGATGCGCTCAGTTATGAAGTTGAGCTCCCCGCCAAAGGTCACCGGCAGAGTGATCTTTCCCTTGGGCTTGCTCCTTCCCGGGTTGATTCCTTGGAAAGAACCGGTCTCTTCGAGCTCGCCATCTGGAATTTGGAGTTTCTTGATCACAGCGGAGGAGATCAAGTTCAGCCCGGCCCCGCCGTCAACCAACATTTTGGTGACCTTGAGGTTGCGGATGGTGGGAGAAACCAGCATCGGCAAGCACCCGACCGCAGTGGTGCGGTCAGGGTGATCCTCAAGATCAAAAATGATGGGCGTGCTGGACCATTTGAGGAGCCTACGCGACTCCACGGGCGGTTCTGCTGCATTCACCTCACGCACCCACTGCTTTAGTTGGCGGTGGGAGGTGTGCAGAGAGGCGCCACCGTCGACGCACAGGACCTCCGTGGCCTTCTGGAACTCCTGCTCGCTGTTATCCTCGTCCTCCATGTCTTCGTCGTCCTCTTCTTCGTCCTTGTCGCGGCCCCGGGGAGGTCGATCTCCTTGCCGCTGCTTGGCCTTGCCGCGGCGTCCTCCCCGGCCGTTGAACGGCCGCTTCTTGCTTGTCTCTTCTCCGCCACCTTGGGCCTTCTCCTTGTCGCGTCTCTCGTACTCAGCTTTCTGCTGCTCGACGAGGTACACGACG
Source organism: Secale cereale (assembly GCA_902687465.1). Taxonomy (NCBI): domain Eukaryota; kingdom Viridiplantae; phylum Streptophyta; class Magnoliopsida; order Poales; family Poaceae; genus Secale; species Secale cereale. The sequence continues at coordinate 39,080,278 of LR738710.1, read as the reverse complement.
CGCTTGCAGTTGGAGAGGTCGTGGCCCTTGGTGCGGTGGATCTTACAGTATTGCTTGTCGGAGCTGCCAGGCTTGTCGGCCGCCGCTACAGGAGCAGGCTCCTTGCCGGAGCCGCCAGCCTGCGTTTGCTTGGCGGGAGCTTCCTTGCCGGACTTCTCGACGGCAAGCACCTCTTTCTTGCCCTTCCTTCTGTTATTCCGCCGCCGGCTCTTCTTCGCCGGGGCGGCGTCGTCGCTGTCGCTTCCTCCTGCGCCAGCATCCTCCCCGGGGAGTCTCCTCCCCTCTTCTGCGCGTGCGCACTTGTCAGCCAGAGCATAGAGCTTGCTGACATCCCGAATCTTGGTCATCGCCATTTCTTCACGCATGCGGCGGTTACGCACGTTCTGGTGGAACGCGCTGATAACCGCGGCAGGGTGGACATCAGGGATGTTGTGCTGCACGCGGCTGAAGCGTTGGATGTACTTGCGCAGGGTTTCGCCTTCCTTCTGGGCCAGAATGTGGAGATCGCTCTCCTGGCCGTGGGGTTTGTGGCCGCCGGTGAAGGCGCCAACAAACTGGTGGCAAAGGTCGACCCAAGAAGAGATAGAACCTTCCGGCAAGTGCATAAGCCACGAACGGACGTTCGGCTTAAGCACGAGCGGGAAGTAGTTTGCCAAGATCTTCTCGTCGCGCCCCCCGGCAGCTTGCACTGCGATGGTATAGACGCTGAGGAATTCCGAGGGGTGCGTCTTGCCGTCGTACTTCTCCGGTACGTCGGGCTTGAAATTCTTCATGCTGGGCCACTGGACGCGCCGCAGCTCGCGGGTGAACGCAGGGCAGCCTGCCGCGTACGGCAAGTCGCCTGGTTCACCGGGCGCGTGCGCGTCGACAGCGTTCCCAGCTCTCTGGTCCGATTGTCGCCGAGCTTCTCGGCGGCGCTCGATTCTTGTCCGAGCGTCTTCTTGTTGCCGGTCGTCGAGGACCTGGCGCTGGTCCCGACGGGCCCGCGGGTCCGACGATGCCGTGGAGCCATCGTCGGTGTTGTTCCGGCGGGGCGGCGTCTTCTGCTTCCGCGGCGGGGAATGCACGCTTGTCGCACCCCCGGCGGTCTTGTCGCCGTCGGCCTTCGTCTTCTCAGCTTGCCGCGGCCGCGAGGCCGCCGGCTGCTGTGGAGAATCGTTGTTGGCGAAGGCTATCAGGCTCTGGATGGTGGCCCTCCAGTCTTCGGCCTTGTCTGCCGCTGGAGGGAAGTCGAGGAGCAGTTGCGCTCTCGCGAGCGCTTCCGCTGGAGTGGAGGGGAACGCGGGCGAGCGGTGCGAGGAGCGGGATACGCTCGGACTTCTAACGGCGTTAGAAGGAGCGGGGTCCCGCGCCGGCGCCTTCGCTTTGCTTGTGCCCGGACGAGGGTCCGGGGCGTCCCGCGAGCCTCCGGTTTGGCCTTGGCCCAGCAAACGGATGCCATCTCCTGTGACATGGCGCTGCTGGGTTGTTGTGTGCTGAGAGGGACGCGGTGCGTCCACGGAGACCGAGGTTCGGTCGTCCGTCCTGTTCTTGGATCTGGTGGCGCCGTGAGTGTCCTCGCCGGCGACCACCCTTCCGACGGCGTCTCCCCCGCCCACCGTTGGCTCTGGTGGTGGCGGGTGAGACGCAGACGGGCCTCCGACCTCCGAAGCCTTCTTCTTCGGGGCCATGGAGCTGTTGCTGGTGAAGTTGACGAATTCGGAGAGGTTGATGAAGAACGCGCCCGCGCGAACGCCGGATCAGGTTCGCGCAACCTCGACGCCCCCTACCTGGCGCGCCAAAGATGTCGGGGGAAACTGTCCGCCACGAACACCTATGGGACCGGAGCCCCTTGTCTGTGCGGTACAAGGGCGGAGGGAGCACGAAGAGCAGATCGTAGCGAACACGCGGGCAGTTTTACCCAGGTTCGGGCCGCGGTAGACGCGTAAAACCCTACTCCTGCTTGGTTGTGTATTGAGTTAGAGAGCTCGGGAGCTTCAAGAAGCAGCTACACCGAGCGTATGAGTGATCTAGGTTCCGAACCCCCTCCACGTTGTGCATGGGCCTCCTTTTATAGTGCAAGGGGTCACCGACAGGTGTCAACGTAGGAGAAAGGGGTAAAAACGTAAAAGAGGTGGTAGTTGTAACAGTGCGGGAACAGTGGAGCTACAGTGCGCGAACAGTGGTCGCTACCTACTTTGACAGTGGGGGACAAGGGCATTTAATGCCCGTCGCCGTCGACCCCAAAAGTTCCCGCCCTTGTGTCTCCGTCCGCCACGGCGATGGATCCACCACCGTGGAGTGCCACCGTGTCCCCCAGGCTGCACAGCCATCCGCCACGCGTCCCTGGATAGGCCCCAGGACGACGCGTGGGCCGATGAGCTGGAGCGCGGGCACACAGCGCAACTCTCCCGGCAAGCACCTTGCCGGGGCCTTGATCTTGCCGGGCCCGGGAGCTTGCCGCTCCCCGGGCCCTTGCCGGGGCGCATATAGCGCCGAGGCGTGTCTTCTAGTCTTCCTGGCAAGCTCCTCTTGCCAGGGCCTAGTGCTAGTGGGGCAGTCTTGAGCCTGGTACGGCCTTCCCGACAAGCTCCTCTTGCCGGGGTCTCGATCTTCTGTCTTGTATACTTTGTTTTTGAATGGTTTAACATGGAGCAGGAAGGTCTCCGGCGAGCGCGTGGTAAACCTTGCCGCTGGAAGCTGCAACTGCCCGTGCACAAGTTGGGGTACTGAGGTACCCCTATCTCAGTGCACCGACAGAGCGACAACTGGTTTTCCATTCAGGAAGTTTCCCTTCTAGCCCTTGCCCCTTTTGAAACCAGTGGTCTGTTAAACCATCAACACTTGATGCTCCTTCTTGATTTCTACTTTTGCGGTCTTTAGCACTGCTAATAGCTCCGGGATCATCTCCATCCTTTGCATGTCATAGTTCATCACGTAGTTCTAGTAGCTTGGTGATAGTGTCTAGAGAATTCTGTCAACCACTATCTCATCTGGAAGATTAACTCCCACTTGGTTCAAGTGATTTTAGCGCCCAGACATTCTGAGCACATGCTCACTAGTTGAGCTATTCTCCTCCATCTTGTTGGCAAAAGAACTTGTCAGAGGTCTCATACCTCTCAACACGGGCATGAGCCTGAAATCCCAATTTCAGCTCTTGGAACATCTCATATGTCTTATGGCATTCAAAACGTCATTGGAATCCCGATTCTAAGCCGTAAAGTATGGTGCACTAAACTATCAAGTAGTCATCAGGACGTGTCTATCAGGTGTTCACAACATCCACAGACGACGTTGTAGGGGTTTGCACATCGAGCGGTGCATCAAAGACGTAAGCCTTCTGTGTAGCAGTGAGGACACTCCTCGGACTACGGACCCAGTCCGCATCATTGCTTACAATATCTTTCAACTTAGTCTTTCTCTAGGATCGTATTAAACAGGGAGCTACAACGCAAGCTATTGGTCTACAACATAATTTACGAAGACAACTTAGACTATTATTCATGGCAATTAAGTTCATCTAATCAAATTATTTAATGAACTCCCACTCAGATAGACATCTCTCTAGTCATCTAAGTGACACATGATCCGAATCGACTAGGCCGTGTCCGATCATCACGTGAGACGGACTAGTCATCAACGGTGAACATCTTTATGTTGATCGGATCTTCTATACGACTCATGTTCGACCTTTCGGTCTTCCGTGTTCCAAGGCCATGTCTGTACATGCTATGCTCGTCAAGTGAACCCTAAGTGTATTGCGTGTCTAAATCTGGCTTACACCCGTTGTATGCCAACGTTAGAGCCTATCACACCCGATCATCACGTGGTGCTTCGGAACAACGAACCTTAGCAACGGTGCACAGTTAGGGGGAACACAATTCTTGAAATTTTAGTGAGAGATCATTATATTTACTACCGTCGTTCTAAGAAAATAAGATGTAAAACATGATAAACATCACATGCAATCAAATAGTGACATGATATTATGGCCAATATCATTTTGCTCCTTTTGATCTTCATCTTCGGGGCTCCATGATCATCATCGTCACCGCCATGACACCATGATCTCTATCATCATGATCTCCATCATCGTGTCTTCATGAAGTCGTCTCGCCAAACATTACTTCTACTACTATGGCTAATGGTTAGCAATAAAGTAAAGTAATTACATGGCATTTTCAGTGACACGCAGGTCATACAATAAAATAAGACAAGTCCTATGGCTCCTGCCGGTTGTCATACTCATCGACATGCAAGTCGTGATTCCTATTACAAGAAAATGATCAATCTCATACATCACATATATATCATTCATCACATCCTTTTGGCTATATCACATCACACGACACATGTTGCAAGAACAAGTTAGACGTCCTCTAATTGTTGTTGCAAGTTTTTACGTGGCTGCTATAGGTATCCAGCAAGAACGTTTCTTACCTACGCCAAAACCACAACGTGATATGCCAATTTTTGTTTACCCTTCATAAGGACCCTTTTCATCGAATCCGATCCGACTAATGTGGGAGAGACAGACACCCGCTAGCCACCTTATGCAACTAGTGCATGTCAGTCGGTGGAAGCTGTCTCACATAAGAGTACGTGTAAGGTCGGTCTGGGCCGCTTCATCCCACGATGCCGCCGAATCAAGATAAGACTAGTAACGGTAAGTAAATTGACAAATCGACGCCCACAACTACTTTGTGTTCTACTCGTGCAAGAAACTATGCATAGACCTAGCTCATGATGCCACTGCTGGGGATCGTAGCAGAAATCAAAAAAATTATACGCATCACCAAGATCAATCTATGGAGTAATCTAGCAACGAGGGAGAGGGGAGTGTATCTACATACCCTTGTATATCACAATGTGGAAGCGTTACAAGAACGTGGATGAAGGGGTCGTACTTGTAGCGATTCAGATCACGGTTGATTCTGATCTAAGCGCCGAACAACGGCGCCTCCGCGTTCAACACACGTGCAGCCCGGTGACGTCTCCCACGCCTTGATCCAGCAAGGAGAGAGGGAGAGGTTGGGGAAGACTCCGTCCAGCAGCAGCACGACGGCGTGGTGGTGGTGGAGGAGTGCGGGACTCCAGCAGGGCTTCACCAAGCACTACGAGAGACGAGGAGGGAGAGAGGTAGGGGTGCGACAAGAGGGAGAGGTCAAACCGTATATTGGGCAGCCCCATATGTAGCGACCAGAACTCAAACAGTCTGATCTCTGTGCATCAGTGTCATCCCTGGATCAGTAATGCTGACACGAACAGTACTTGAAGGATTTATAACAGAGTAGCAATCATACACTTATTACATCGATAGTTCCAATGATGAACTTATTACAATAAAAATGGCTTAAGGCCATCTAACACGATAACAGCGGAAGGCTTGGAAGATAAGTTAGTCCATCAACTCCAACAGCATCACTGAGTATATAACCACGACCTATAAGGCACCATACTCGTCGTCTAAAAAGTCTGCAACATGAACGTTGCAGCCCGAAAACGGGTCAGCACATGGAATATGCTGACAAAGTAACACAAGATAGCAATGAAAGTAAAGCTATACTATATGCAATATGGCTGGTGGAAAGCTCTATGGTTACAGTTTTTGCGTAAAGCCAATTTTTCCCTACTTCAAAGGAATAGATTTTAATTAACTATCATGGTAGTTGAAACATCGTTGAGAAGATAGACATCCTCTCAACCCCAATTAATAAATCATCCTTAAACCCAACAATATTAATTAGAGTAACATGATGAGATTCACATGATAATCCAAGTACTAGATACTCAAGAAGTCCATAACCGGGGACTCGGCTAATCATGATCAGTTTGTACACTCTGCAGAGGTTTGTGCACTTTTCCCCACAAGACTCGATCGCCTCCATTTGGTTTCTCGCACTGCATGATGTTTGAGAAACGGATGACCGAGACACAGTATTACCTCGAAACCAGTGGTACACCTACAATCCCTATACATATGCTAGCCCATCATGGAAAGGTTTCCCACAACTTACTCAACTATGCCAGAGCCCATATTGGCATGTGGCTACACACAGAAGTTTCTAGTATGAATAATCTCATGATCCCTTTGAACTTGGGTGGCGGTCCAAAAAAAAACAGGCAATCGTTGGAATACCCAGGTGCCTTAATCCACCCAGATGTGTGTTAAAGTTGCCACCTTAAGTTGAACCATTAATTAACAAACTCACATCTGTCATGGATACACTCACCCAATCCACGTCTACGAGCATAGCATGACCTAACAGCAAACGTAGAAGTAACTCCCAAAGGTTTGAATGTAATGCAGGTAATAGGTTCTACCTCAATCTACTTCCGAGTCCCACAAGTTAAAAGATCCTACTCATGCAATGTGTGAGGGTTTGACAAATGCAATGAAAACTGGGTAATTGGAAAGTATGATCAAAGTGTTACTTGCCTTGCTGATGAACCGCAGAACCTAGAGACTCAAAGTAGCAAGCGACGCACTCCGGGTACTCTATCGAAATAAAACAAGCACACAATAAATACTTAACTAATTCACGGGTAAAACTCAAATAAGAGATCTAACCAGAAAGTTCAACTTAAGAACTCCGGTTTGCAAAAAGAATCAACTCGAAAGAACTAACGAAACTCAAACTGCGAAAGAAACGAGCTCCGGTTTGCTAATTGGCCTAAAGTCCAATTTTATAGTATCCAAAACCTTGTTCAAGTTGGTTAAACGTAAAGAGGGCATCGAGACGAAGATATCGGATTTTGAATCAGCAGATTCCGACTCTCGAGCGAAAAGAAAAACGAAAAACAAGATCAGGGCAGAAATCACGATCGGAATAATCACGGATAAATACCCCGAAAAAGAAAACGGACGAACAGGCTAACGAACGAACGGTCGCTGTTTGTGGCTACCGGACGAAAACCGTTCGTTAAAACGAACGTACGGACAAACGTCCGATAAATAACTAAACCGAAGAAAACCAAACCGATCTAAACCTAATAAAAAAACAGATCTACGGTTTACGAAAACCGATCGGTTTTTTTTTAAAAAAAACTGATAACTACCTCGTAACGACGAACTCCGGCGAGACGACGGGTCCGGCGGCGGAGCGGCGGGCGAGGCGGCGGCGGCTGCGGCGGCACGGTGAGGCGGCGGTGCGGCGGCGGCGCGGCGGGGTGGCGGCGCAGCGGCGAGGCGGTGGCGACTGCAGGCGGCGGCGGCACGGCGGGGTGGCGGCGGCGGCTGCGGGCGGCGGCGGCTAGGGTTAGGCGGCGGGGCTTGGCTGGCTTGGGCCGGGGGGGGTCGGCTTATAAAGCCCGAAGTCCTGGGCCAGTACGACTTAAGTCACTTGCCTCTTTTTTTTAATAGAGTCCTGGCGCAGGAAAACTAACGAAAGAAATACTAAACGGACTGCAAAAATCCCGAAATAAATTTTCACCGTCTTCTAATAATATTTAGGACAAAGTGAACATTTTTACTGGACCTAAATGCAATTTTGAAAAACACGCAGTTTTCCTATGCAAATAAAATCGCAAATAAATCCAGAAAAAATACCAAAAGTGATTTTAATATTTTTCCTCCAATATTTCTGTTATTTTGGAGAATTCATATTATCTTGGCTCATATTTTGTATTTAGAAATATTTTTAGGAGAGAAAAATAATTAGAATCACACTATCCTCGTACCGGTATTCGAGCGAACTCAAATACGAAAACGGTAAAATTCCCAACTCTCTCCGTAGGTCCTTGAGTTGCTTAGAATTTCGAGGAACGCCACAAACAAAATGCAAAGAGCATGCAATGCAATTATGATCTATGTATAACATTCCAAATTGAAAATTTGGGATGTTACAAACCTACCCCCTTAGAATGAATCTCGCCCTCGAGATTCGACTTGGCTAGAGAACAGGTGTGGATGGTCCTTGCGTAGATCATCTTTTCGTTCCCAGGTGGCTTCTTCCTCAGTGTGGTGACTCCACTGAACTTTGCTAAACTTGATAACCTTACTGCGGGTGACTCTGCTCAAAAATTCGAGAATCTTAACAGGCTTCTCCTCGTAAGTCAGATCACTGTCCAACTGAATTGCTTCCAGGGGTACTGTGTCTCTAAGCGATATATCGGCCATCTCCGCATGGCACTTCTTAAGCTATGAAACGTGAAACACGTCATGCACTCCTAACAATCCTTCGGGCAACTCCAACTTATAGGCAACCCCTCCCATGCGTTCCAAAACACGGTAAGGTCCCACAAATCTCGGGGCTAGCTTCCCTTTAACTCCGAAACGTTTAACTCCTCGCAGAGGCGACACTCTCAAGTACGCTCTATCTCCGATCTCATAAGCTATCTCCTTGCGCTTCGAGTCTGCATAACTCTTCTTCCTGGACTAAGCTACCTTCAATCTATCTCGAATCAACGTCACCTTCTCCTCAGACTCTTTGATCAAATCTGATCCAAACAACTGTCGGTTTCCAACTTCCTCCCACATTAACGGTGTTCGGCATCTCCTTCCATACAATGCCTCGAACGGTGCCATCTTCAAACTGGCCTGGTAACTGTTGTTGTAAGAAAATTCAGCATACGGCAAATTGTCATCCCAACTAGATCCGTAATCTAGTGCACAGGCTCTCAGCATATCCTCCAAAATCTGATTGACTCTCTCAGTCTGTCCATCTGTCTGCGGGTGAAAAGCTGTGCTAAGCTCTAGCCTGGTACCCAAAGTTTCATGTAACTGATTCCAGAACTTTGAGGTAAACTGGGTTTCTCTATTTGATACGATGCTCCTCGGAACTCCATGCAGGCATACAATTCGGGTCATGTATATCTTTGCCAACTTTGCACTGGTATATGTGGTTTTCACAGGGATAAAGTGGGCTACCTTCGTCAATCGGTCCACTACTACGCAGATTGAATCATATCCTGCTTTGGTCCCGGGCAATCCGGTGATAAAATCGATGCCAAGCTTCTCCCACTTCCATTCGGGGTATCGGCATAGGCTGTAACAATCCTGCTGGCTTCTGATGTTCTGCCTTTACTCTCTGACATATATCACAAACTGCTACATACTCCGCGATATCTTTCTTCATACCGGTCCACCAGAAAATGTCCTTCAAATCCAAATACATCTTAGTATTTCCTGGGTGAATCGAGTATGGTGAATCATGGGCCTCCTGTAGAATCAATTTCCTGATCTCCGGGTCATTTGGAACATTAATGCGGTCCTCAAACCATAAGGTGTCGTGTTCATCCTCACGAAAACCTTTAGCTCTTCCTTCGCTCATCCTCTCCTTTATAGAGGCAACCTCCTTGTCAGTTTTCTGAGCTTCTCTGATTTTATCCATCAGGGTAGACTGGCTCTCCAGGGTTGCTACATAGCCTCTCGGAACTATCTCCATACGTAGTTCTCGTAAGTCCTCGGCTAATTCCTCCGGAAATTCCTCCGTTAATAGGGTATTGACATGGCTCTTACGGCTTAGCGCATCGGCTACTACGTTAGCCTTTCCGGGATGATAATGCAATCTCGTGTCGTAATCCTTAATGAGTTCCAGCCATCTCCTTTGCCTGAGATTCAGCTCCTTCTGAGTGAATATATACTTCAAACTCTTGTGATCCGTATATACTTCACACTGGTTTCCAATAAGAAAATGTCTCCACGTCTTCAATGCATGCACTACGGCTGCTAACTCCAAATCATGGGTGGCATAATTCAGCTCATGAGGTTTTAGCTGTCGTGAAGCATACGAAACAACTCTTCCTTCCTGCATAAGGACTGCTCCAAGTCCTCGACGTGAAGCGTCGTAGTACACCTCATAATCCTTATGTTGATCTGGCAGAATCAACACAGGGGATGGGACCAACCTTTTCTTTAATTCCTAGAAACTGGCCTCACATTCTTTTGTCCAACTGAACTTGGTGTCCTTCTTTAACAACTCCGTCATTGGCTTTGCAATCCTCGAGAAATTCTCAATAAATCTCCGGTAGTATCCTGCAAGTCCAAGAAAACTCCGGATCTCTCGAACTGTTGTTGGTGCTTCCCAATGGGTCACAGTGTCCACCTTAGCAGGATCTACTGCTATTCCTTCTCCAGATATAACGTGTCTGAGAAATCCGACTTCCTTCAACCAAAACTCGCATTTGCTAAACTTGGCATATAATTGATGTTCTCTGAGCTTCTCCAATACCAAACGCAAATGCTCTGCATGCTCCTCTTCATCCTTCGAGAAGATTAATATATCATCTATGAACACCATGACGAACTTACCCAAATACTCCATAAACACTTTGTTCATCAGGTTCATAAAGTATGCCGGTGCGTTAGTCAGACCAAAAGACATAACGGTATACTCGTACAACCCGTACCTGGTGGTAAAGGCCTTTTTAGGTATATCCTGCTCTCGGATCTTCAATTGGTGGTACCCTGATCGCAGATCGATCTTGGAAAATATCTTAGCTCCTTGCAATCTATCGAACAGATCATTGATCATTGGCAGTGGGTACTTGTTCTTGATCGTTACTTCGTTCAGCCCTCGGTAATGAACAACCATTCTTAACGATCCATCCTTCTTCTCCACTAGAAGTACTGGCGAACCCCAAGGCGAAGAACTTGGGCGTATGAATCCTTTATCCAGTAACTCCTTAATCTGTTTCTTTATCTCCTCCAAATCCTTTGCGGGCATCCTATATGGTCTCTTAGCAATTGGCCCGGTGCCTGGCAAAAGTTCAATCAAAAACTCTATATCTCTATCCGGTGGCATGCCAGGTAACTCCTCTGGAAACACATCCGGATAATCCTTCACTACTGGCACTTCCTCCTGAACAACTCCCGTGAGAGAATGTACTTTAGTCATTATAGGCGAATGCCTAGATACATACTTAATCCTTTTTCCCTCAGGGGTGGTGAGTAAAATAGACTTGCTGGCATAGTCAATGTTACCTCCATACTTCGATAGCCAATCCATACCTAATATCACATCCAATCCTTGTGATTCCAGGACTATTAGGTCAGAGGGGAAAGTGTGGCGTCCTATGGTCAATGGCGTCTGAAAACATCCTTGGTGTGCCATATACTCTGCTCCTGGTGAACTTACTAACATGGGGGTCTTAAGAACTCGGGTGGACATCCTATGTCTATTTACGAATCCCCTTGAAATATATGAATGCTATGCACCGGTATCGAAAAAAACTATTGCGGTAAATGTCTTAACCAAAAACTTACCGACAACAGCATCTGCTTGCTCTTCTACCTCCTCCACAGTCACGTGGTTCACTTGTCCTTTGTTGAACGGGTTGGGCTTCTTGGCGGCGCTTCCATTGCCGTTCCCATTCTTAGCTTCTGTCCATTCATTGGCATAATGTCCATTCTTCCCGCACTTGTAATAGGTGACATGGCTAAAATCCTTCTTGGTGGATGTGGACGGGGTAGGGCGGCTCTGGTTACCATTTGTTCCATTTCCATTTACATTCTTGGGGCCATTGTGATTGTGCGAGCTACCACCTCCATGGGTATGTTGGAATTGTCCTACCGTTTTAGGGGTAAAACGAGGCTTCTGCTGAGCTCCAGAGTTATACTTTCCTTGTCCATACTTCCTCTTGCGACTTTCAATCTGTTGGTGCTTCCTTTTAATCATTAGGGCGCGGTCAACCAGCTCCTGGTAGTTATTGAAAGTGGCCACCATCAACTGTACACTCATCTCATCATTCAGCCCTTCCATGAATCTCTCCTGCTTAGCGGCATCTGTGGCCACATCATCTGGGGCATAACGATATAGGGTAGTAAAGTCATCCACGTACTGGGCTACAGTTCGGTTGCCTTGGCGCAAATTGCGAAACTCCTGCTTCTTCATACTCATAGCTCCAGTTGAGACATGGGCGGTACGAAAAGCTTGCTGAAACTGATCCCAAGTCACATTGGCTATGGGAAAGGTGGCTGTGTAATTCTCCCACCATGCTGCGGCTGGTCCAGACAACTGGTGTGCGGCAAATCGCACCTTCTTAGCATCCGAGCAATTGGTGGTGGTCAAATCCCTTCCAATCTTGCATAGCCAGTCATGGGCCACTATTGGTTCGATGCTGCTAGCAAACACGGGTGGTTGCAACCTTAAGAAACGTGTCAGGTTGTCCACGGGTGGTGGTGGTGGAGGGTTGTTGTTATTGTTCTGGTTGTTCTGAGTGTTCTGGAAAAGAAGTTGCATCAAGGTGTTCTGCTGGTGGATCAACTGGGTGAGCTCAGGGGGAAACTCAAATCCGGGCTCACGTCTTGGAGGCATCTGATGGGTGTAGAGGGAAGAGATTAGAACAAAATTGAGGTCTAAGGGAAATCACTACCCATATGCACATGAGACCAACACAATCATATCACACCAATCAATTTCAAACAAGATCTTACAACTCTAACTATCGTTATAAAAGTGCTCTAAAACTAATATGTGGGGGTAAACTACTAGTCACAGGGTGGTCTTCTAGAAAAATTGATCGACAGAGGATTCCATGATATCCGCTCCAGCTTCATCTTCATAGTCTTCGTCTTTGCTATCATCAGGTTCCAAATCCGTGTCGTCAATGATGATGTAGTCTTCCGGTGGAATCTCCTTGGGTTCCTCTTCCTCTTCTTCTTCTCCCATGAGTATCTCTAACTTCCGTGTCAAGTCATCATTCTTCTCTACAAGTATTAGCATCTCCTCCTGTATCCGTCACGCGTAGACTTGAGTTCCTCTTCTAACTCCAAGTTTATGTTTAGTGCTTTCTTCAAATCAATCATCCCTGCACACATCTGGTGCTCCTGGCGACGAATGTGATGGTTCAACTCCTGGATGAAGGATGCAATGGATCTATCCTTCCGGGTGCTGATCATATCCCAATTCTCATCTCGGCGTCCACAAATTTGGTAGATGGTGTCCTTTAGCTCCTGCTTGTAGACTTCTCCAATCCTTCCCATAGCGACGTGGGCTGCCATGCTCCTGCCTAGGCTCCATGTAGGAGCATTAAAAGAAAATGCTATGAGTGTGGTGACGGGCTTGAACGTCCTTCCTGGAACTTGGGCTTGAATCAACCAACGCTCCTCCTCAGGTAGAGTGGCGTTGTAGCTTCCGGTGAAACTTGGTAGTCCAATGTTTAGATATCTGGTGACTTCCTTCAGGTGTCGTCCAAATGGTGTATCTTCATCAGGTTGAGTGAACTTGTTCTTTGCATCCACCATCCTAAAAGAGTAGAAAGATGAGGAGTCAGAAAAGAGAAGAGTGAATAGTGCTCAAGGGTTTTAGCTTAGTGGTCATGTCCTACAGTCAGCGTGTGCTCTGATACCATCTTGCAGCGTCCAGACCTCAAACAGTCTGATCTTTGTGCATCAGTGTCATCCCTGGATCAGTAATGCTGACACGCACAGTACTTGAAGGATTTATAACAGAGTAGCAATCACACACATATTACATCGATAGTTCCAACGATGAACTTATTACAATAAAAATGGCTTAAGGCCATCTAACACGATAACAGCGGAAGGCTTGGAAGATAAGTGAGTCCATCAACTCCAACCGCATCACTGAGTATAGAACCACGACCTATAAGGCACCTTACTCGTCGTCTGAAAAGTCTACAAGATGAACGTTGCAGCCCGAAAACGGGTCAGCCCACGGAATATGCTGGCAAAGTAACACAAGAGAGCAAAGAAAGTAAAGCTATACTATATGCAATATGGCTGGTGGAAAGCTCTATGGTTACAGTTTTTGCGTAAAGCCAATTTTTCCCTACTTCAAAGGAATAGATTTTAATTAACTATCATGGTAGTTGAAACATCGTTGAGAAGATAGACATCCTCTCAACCCCAATTAATAAATCATCCTTAAACCCAACAATATTAATTAGAGTAACATGATGAGACTCACATGATAATCCAAGTACTAGATACTCAAGAAGTCCATAACCAGGGACATGGCTAATCATGATCAGTTTGTACACTCTGCAGAGGTTTGTGCACTTTCCCCACAAGACTCAATCGCCTCCGTTTGGTTTCTCGCACTGCATGAAGTTTGAGAAACGGATGACCGAGACACAGTCTTTCCAAAGAGGTCCCCTTGACCAGATAGATAGGCCGGTACACCTACAATCCCTCTACATATGCTAGCCCATCATGGAAAGGTTTCCCACAACTTACTCAACTATGCCAGAGCCCATATTGGCATGTGACTGCACACGGAAGTTTCTAGTATGAATAATTTCATGATCCCTTTGAGCCTGGGTGGCGGTCCAGAAGAAAAACAGGCAATCGCTGGAATACCCAGGTGCCTCAATCCACCCAGATGTGTGTTAAAGTTTCCACCTTAAGTTGAACCATTAATTAACAAACTCACATCTATCATGGATACACTCACCCAATCCACCTCTACGAGCATAGCATGACCTAACAGCAAACGTAGAAGTAACTCCCAAAGGTTTGAATGTAATGCAGGTAATAGGTTCTACCTCAATCTACTTCCCAGTCCCACAAGTTAAAAGATCCTACTCATGCAATGTGTGAGGGTTTGACTAATGCAATGAAAACTGGGTAATTGGAAAGTATGATCAAAGTGTTAGTTGCCTTGCTGATGATCCGCAAAACCTAGAGACTCAAAGTAGCAAGCGGCGCACTCCGGGTACTCTATCGAAATCAAACAAGCACACAATAAGTACTTAAATAATGCACGGGTAAAACTCAAATAAGAGATCTAACCAGAAAGTTCAACTTAAGAACTCCGGTTTGCAAAAAGAATCATCTCGAAAGAAGCAACGAAACTCAAACTGCGAAAGAAACGACCTCCGATTTGCTAATTGGACTAAAGTCCAATTTTACAGTAGCCAAAACCTTGTTCAAGTTGGATAAACTTAAAGAGGGCATTGATACAAAGATTTGGGATTTTGAATCACCTGATTCCGACTCTCGAGCGAAAAGAAAAACGAAAAACAAGATCAGGGCAGAAATCGCGATCGGAATAATCATGGATAAATACCCCGAAAAAGAAAACGGACGAACAGGCTAACGAACGAACGCTCGCTGTCTACGGCTAACGGACAAAAACCGTTCGTTAAAACAAACGTACGGACGAACGTCCGCTAAATAACTAAACCGAAGAAAACCGAACCGATCTAAACCTTATAAAAAACAGATCTACGGTTTACGAAAACCGATCGTTTCTTTTAAAACCGATAACTACCTCGTAACGACGAACTCCGGCGCGACGACGGGTCCGGCGGCGGAGCGGCGGGCGAGGCGGTGGCGAGACGGCGGGGCTGGGCTGGCTTGGGCCGGGGGGGTCGGCTTATAAAGCCCGAAGTCCTGGGCCAGTACGACTCTAAGTCGGTTGCCTCTTTTTTTTAAAAAAAATAGAGTCCTCGCGCAGAAAAACTAACGAAAGAAATAATAAACGGACTCCAAAAATCCCGAAATAAATTTTCACTGTCCTCTAATAATATTTAGGACAAAGTGAACATTTTTCCCGAACCTACATGCAATTTTGAAAAACGCGCATTTTTCCTATGCAAATAAAATCGCAAATAAATCCAGAAAAAATACCAAAAGTGATTTTAATATTTTTCCTCCAAAATTTCTGTTATTTTGGAGAAGTCATATTATCTCCGCTCATATTTTGTATTTAGAAATATTTTTAGGAGAGAAAAATAATTAGAATCACACTGTCCTCGTACCGGTATTCGAGCGAACTCAAATACGAAAACGTTAAAATTCCCAACTCTCTCCGTAGGTCCTTGAGTTGCTTAGAATTTCGAGGAACGCCACAAACAAAATGCAAAGAGCACGCAATGCAATTATGATCTACGTAGAACATTCCAAATTGAAAATTTGGAATGTTACACCATACCTCAAGTATATATAGGGGGAGGGGAGGGGATGCGCCCCCTCTAGGGTTCCCTCCCTGAGGGGGGGGGGGCGGCAGCCCTAGATCCCATCTAGGGTGCGGCCAAGGGGGGAAGAGAGAGGGGGCGCCCTAGGGTGGGCCTTAAGGCCCATCTGGACCTAGGGTTTGCCCCCTCCCACTCTCCATGCACCTTGGGCCTTGGTGTGGGGGCGCACCAGCCCACCTGGGGCTGGTCCCCTCCCACACTTGGCCCACACAGCCTTCTGGGGCTGGTGGCCCCACCTGGTGGACCCCCGGGACCCTCCCGGTGGTCCCGGTACATTACTGGTGATGCCCGGAACACTTCCGGTGGCCAAATCCTCACTTCCTATATATCAATCTTTACCTCCGGACCATTCCGGAACTCCTCGTGACGTCCGGGATCTCATCCGGGCCTCCGAACAACATTCGGTAACAGCGTACATACTTTCCTTATAACCCTAGCGTAATCGAACCTTAAGTGTGTAGACCCTACGGGTTCGGGAACCATGTAGACATGACCGAGACAACTCTCCGACCAATAACCAACAGCGGGATCTGGATACCCATGTTGGCTCCCACATGTTCCACGATGATCTCATCGGATGAACCACGATGTCAAGGATTCAATCAACCCCGTATACAATTCCCTTTGTCTACCGGTATAGTACTTGCCCGAGATTCGATCATCGGTATCCTGATACCTTGTTCAATCTTGTTACCGGCAAGTCTCTTTGCTCGTTCTGTAACACATCATCCCGTGATCAACTCCTTGAGCACATTGTGCACATTTATGATGATGTCCTACCGAGTGGGCCCAGAGATACCTCTCCATCACACGGAGTGACAAATCCCAGTCTTGATTCATGCCAACCCAACAAACACTTTCGGAGATACCCGTAGTGCACCTTTATAGCCACCCAGTTACGTTGTGACATTTGGTACACCCAAAGCATTCCTACAATATCCAGGAGTTGCACAATCTCATGGTCTAAGGAAAAGATACTTGACATTTAGAAAAGCTTTAGCATACGAACTACACGATCTTGTGCTAGGCTTAGGATTGGGTCTTGTCCATCACATCATTCTCCTAATGATGTGATCCCGTTATCAACGGCATCCAATGTCCATGGTCAGGAAACCGCAACCATCTATTGATCAATGAGCCAGTCAACTAGAGGCTCACTAGGGACATGGTGTTTCTCTATGTATCCACACATGTATCTGAGTTTCCTATCAATACAATTCTAGCATGGATAATAAAAAATTATCATGAACAAGGAAATATAATAATAATCAATTTATTATTGCCTCTAGGGCATATTTCCAACAGGCCCCGCATCCTTGTCCGTCCACCATGCTATACTATCGGGCCGTGATCACCTCAGGCGGTGATCACGGGTTTATACTATATACATACTTTACATGATACATGATGTGACTAAAGTCGGGTCGGCTCATTGAGTACCCGCAAGTGATTCCGATGTGGGGGTTGAAAGGACAGGTGGCTCCATCCAAGTAGCGGTGGGCCTGGGTTCCTGACGGCCCCCCGAGTGGATCTTTGTAGCAGAGCGACAGGGCAGGTTGAGACACCCAGTCGAGGGGTGGCCTGGCCCTGGTCGTTGTCTGCGGTTATTTAATAATAACACGCTTAACGAGTTTGGATATTTGATTTGAGTCTAGTCGTTGGCTTATACGCACTAACCAGCTACGTGGGAATAGTTATGGGCTCTGGACGTCGTGGTATCAGCTGAAGCCTTCTTGACGTCAGCGACTGAGCGGCGCGCGCCGGGTTGGACCGCGTAACACAACTTCCTTAGTAATGGAGGGTGCTAGGTCTGCTCACCGGCCGTGTACGCAACGTGTAGGCGTGCGTTGGGCGATGGGCCCAGACCCCTACGCGCTTAGGGTTTAGATCGACGTGCTGACCTCTCTGCTGTGCTTAGGCAGGGCTGCGACGTGTTGATCTTGCGAGGCCGGGCATGACCCAGCAAAGTGTGTCCGGCCAAATGGGATCGAGCGTGCTGGGTAATGTGGTGCACCCCTGCTGGGAAGTTAATCTATTCGAATAGCCGTGTCCCTCGGTAAAAGGATGACCTGGAGTTGTACTCCGACCTCATGACAACTAGAACTGGATACTTAATAAAACACATCCTTTCAAGTGCCAGATTTAACCCGGTGATCGCTTTCCCACAGGGCCACGAGGGGAGGATCACCGGGTAGGATTATGCTATACGTTGTTACTTGGTGAACTTACCATCTACTCCCTTCTACTGCTGCAAGACGGAGACTGCCAGAAGCGAGGATACTTGTTACTTTCCAGCTACCCTCTTCTACTACTGCAAGATGGAGGTGGCCAGAAGCGTAGTCATCGATTGGATTAGCTATCCCCCTCTTATTCTGGCTTTCTGCAGTTTAATCCATATATATTACCCCTTTACACATATATCATTGCATATGTAGTATAGATCCTTGCTTGCGAGTACTTTGGATGAGTACTCACGGTCGCTTTGCTCCCCCTTTCCCCCTTTTGTCCCTTCTTCTCGGATGTTGCAACCAGATGGTGGAGTCCAGGAGCCAGATGATCCCGAGGATGTTTCTACGTGAAGTTCGTCTTCGAGGAGTAGTTAGGAGGTTCCAGGCAGGAGGCCTTGCCTTTTCGATCGTTGCTACATTTGTGGTAGCATTCTTAAGGAAAATTTGTTTAACTTATGTCTGTACTCAGATATTATTGCTTCCGCTGACTCTGGTGTATTCGAGCTTATGTATTCAAGCCTTCGAGGCCCCTGGCTTGTAATATAAAGCTTGTATTATTTTAATTTGTGTCTAGAGTTGTGTTGTGATATCTTCCAGTGAGTCCCTGATCTTGGTCGTACACATTTGCGTGCATGATTAGTGTACGATCAAATCGGGGGCGTCATAATTGTGCTTCCACCAATGCCCATGGTATCTTGAGTGCGTAGTGATGTATGCGCGTTGCAAATTTTGCAGGTGTACGAGGTGGGCGGCGGAAACCGGACTGCTACTTTCGCTCCGGGAGTAGTCGATCCTCGGGTGGAAATTGTTTCTAACTCCCGGTATTTCGTTGGTGAACCTCTCCGTCGTCCCTATCGCCTGGCGGCCTCCTCCCCTCGTGTTCGGCGTTGAGCTTGCCGGCCTGCTTAAAGACCCAGCAGTTTCTGTTAGTATGATTAACTGGTTTATCGGGGTGGTCGTGAATCTCGCAGGGTCGGTCCAATATCCTGTCTAGGCTGGATGGTTCGTCTCGGTTCGCCTTGAGTGGCTTCTTTCGTTGACCAAGATTGGGATTGCTGAAACCGGCGTTGACCACTGTGCCGTGTGATCTTTCATTATCATTCCGACGGTTGTGTTTGCTTCATCGTGGCTTGTCGTTGCCATCTCGGATTTCGAAAGTGCTCGGGTCGCTGGCGTTGTTGCTTTTACGAGCGAGCCAGCTGTCTTCTCCCGCGCCAAAGTGGGTCATTAGAGCAGTAAGGGGTGTCATGGATTTAGGTCCTTCTTGACCGAGGTGACGTGCAAGCCATTCGTCCCGGACGCTGTGCCTAAAGGCTGCGAGGGCTTCCGCATCCGGGCAGTCTACGGTTTGGTTCTTTTTGACTAAGAACCGAGTCCAGAGCTTCCTTGCTGACTCTCTGGGCTGCTGGACAATGTGACTTAGGTCACCGGCATATGGTTGTCGGACATATGTTCCTTGGAAGTTGTCAAGGAAAGCTTCTTCCAAGTCTTCCCAGCTACCTATGGAATTTTCAGGCAGGCTGTAAAACCAGTGCCAAGCTGGCCGTTTTAGCTTTAGTGGGAGGTATTTAATGGCGTGGAGGTCGTCTCCACGGGCCATATGGATGTGGAGGATAAAATCTTCTATCCATACCGCGGGGTCGGTTGTTCCGTCGTATGATTCAATATTGACAGGTTTGAATCCTTCGGGGAATTCATGATCCATTACTTCATTAGTGAAGCAAAGAGGGTGTGCGGCGCCTCTATGTAGGGCCACACTGCGACGTAACTCCGAAGGTGTCCATTTGCGGTTTTCGGCTCGGGCATGGCTAGGTTTGTCACGTCCGAGTAAGTAACCATCATTGCTTGTCGAGGCATGCCCTCACGATCCGTAGATCGATCTTGCGTGTCCTGCTCTACTGTCCAAGTCCCGTCGAAGGTCGTGTGTACAACCGTGAGCTGTGTTATTCCTGCCTTTGCGGCGAGGTGGGGTGGTCTGGTATTCGAATTGAGTTGCCTCGTTATCCGGACAGGGTTGTCGACAACCTGCCGCATTGATGGTGATGGTGCAAGCTCCAATGCCTCGTCATCGAACTGAGGTAGCAATCTATGCTTCGGGTAGCTTTTGGCTGGGCCATTAATGCCATATTCTTCGGCGGTCAGGACTTGGGTCCATCTATCGTTGAGTAGGTCTTGGTCATCTTGAAGCTGTTGCTGCTTCTTTTTCAGGCTCCTTCAAGTGGCTATCAGCCTGCGCTTGAAGCGCTCCTGCTCGAGTGGTTCTTCGGGTACGATGAAGTCTTCATCGCCGAGGCTTACCTCATCTTCGGAGAGCGGAAAGTAGTTGTCGACCTCCGAATTGTCATTGGGCAGGGCCTGTTCATCGGGGCTGGATTGCCCGTTTTCTTGTTCCTCCTGCACGGAGCTTGCTCCAACAGGGTCTTCATTTGTCACACCCTGAATTTCATGCCACATTGCTTAAGCTAATAATCATGCTAAAATGTGGTTTGACAAAAACTTTTGAGTGTTTTTGACTTTGCTTGATTTATTTTCTGTCTACTGTTTGCTAGTGCTCTAAAAATCAAATAAATTCTCCAACTCTTATACTTCATCTCCTTGATCCAAAACCTTCTCCCAATGATCATGCCATGTGTATAGAACAGTATACTATTTTCTTATAAAAATATTTTGGCCAAATAGCATTTTCTAAAATTAGTTTCCAAAAACCCCTGAATTGAGGTTTGCACTACAGGTACCTTATTTAGGGTGTGAAAAATCTTTCAAAAAGTATATTTGAATCCTATTAGGTATAGGACTCCCAGAAACCACAAAATTATAATTTTAAAAGTTATTTTTATATTTTATTTAAAAGCTTTTTCTTAAAGCCAGAAATGGTCTTTAATAGGGAAAAATTATTTAATTATTTCAAAAATATTTGCCAAATTCAGGGAAACTCATAGGACATATATTGTCCATATATAGGAGTTTCAACACATGGTCATGTTCAAAATATTGGACCAATCCTTCCAAAACCCTTTCTGGATATTTCAAGCTTTTGAAATATTTACAAAGGAATTATTCTCCAAAAATTCCAGGGAAATTCTATCATGTCATATATGACATATTTGATGATCTTGCCAAGCCCCATGCCTTGAAGATCAAGGAAACATCATCTAATCCCCTCAAAACCATTTTTGTCCATTTTGAAGTTTGAGCAACTTTACATTGCCAAACTTGTCCAAATGCTCTCAAACTTGGTGCACATGCTAAAATGATGTAATTATGCATCCATGCCAAATGGCACAAGTTTTGGAGAAGCATAACTTGATCTAAGTCCCCCAAAACCATTTCTGTTCAAATTCAAATTTGAACAACTTTACATTATCAACCTTTTACCTGGGGCTCCAAACTTTGTGGGCATGATCATAACCCCAAATGATGTTGCTACACCAAGTGGTGCATCAAGGGGAGATGATTAGCTTAACTCAAACATGGTGCAACCATTTCTGTTGATTTCTAGGGTTCACCAAAGTTACATTGGCAACTTTGCCCAAATGAGCTCAAATTTGGTGGAAGGGCCTAAATGTATGGGCCATTTGATCCTGTTAAGTCTCATGTCAAGTGGAGCTATTTTGCTTGCCCAAATATGCATCAAACACCTCTGCCATTTTTCTTAAACCATTGTTTTGACCACTTTTACTATTCCCCTTGAGCTCAACTTTCTACCACAGCTTCTCCTAGTCCTCTTCTACCTCCAGTAACTCTCCCCTGCCTCAGCTCAATCATTGGAGGGGGGTAAAACCCCAATTTACACTTCTGGACAGCAGCAATCCCCTTCTTTCTCACCTCCCTCCTCACTCCAGTGGCCCTCCATGGCATCCAAGGCCACAGCCCATTACTTTACGCCTCCCCTGACCACCTAGACAACATTGGGCAAGATGGACACGACCAGAGCGGTGAGGACACGGCCGTGCCAGCCATACGGGCGCTCTGGAGCGCGCTACAGTGTGCTCCCGCGCTGTAGCCGCGTCTTGCCCGAGGCACCCGACAGCCTGGGGCGTTGGGATCGTGTCTCCCGAGGTGCCCTCGACGTCTGTGACCTGCAGACCTATCGGCCCTATCCTCCCCTGCCCTCCTTCTCCCTCCGTGAGCTCGCTCGAGCGCGTCCATGGACGTTGCTCACGGTGCACCGCGGCCACGTCTATTTAAGCCACTCCCGACCCTCTCTCTCGTCTTGGTTAGGACCCCCCCTTCTCCCGTGAACCTCCCAGACGAGCCCCCTCTCCCCCTGGTGCTCTCTTCCCCTCTCCATGGCCGACGAGTCGCCGTCGGCCTCCTCCCAAATTCGCTCCCTATGGCCTCCCCCTCCCATTTTTGGCTCCACTAGGACACCTGCAACCTCACCGCGGGTCTTTCCCGAGCTCCATTCGCTCCTCCCGGGGGCCGCAGCACTGAACCCATCGTCGGCATCACCATCTTCCGCCATGGCCGTGGCTCTGCTCGCCCCTGTCCTCCCCTGGTCGTGCAGGCAGTCGGGGCGGGTGCGGCGCCATTCCCCAAGCGCGCCCATGCCCCCGGCGCGTCCAACGGTGGCCGGTGGCGCCGGCTGTCGACGCCGGCATCGCCCGTACCTCCTCCTCTGCGTCGGGCGGGGGGAGGACGACGAACCCGCCAGGCTACATGGTGCTTGCTAACTACAGCTGTCATATACTGCAAGAAAGGCTACATGGTGGCCCAAGTCGCACATTATTCTGGAATCATGATATCAAATGTTAATGTTCAAAATTTCTAACATTGTAGAGTTAAATATCACGAGTCAAGATGATTACAGCGTGCCCACCACATTGTTTGGAACAGTATCCCCCAATGAAAGTTGATCATTAGGCACACCATTCTGCGCAGACTCTGCTGCAACTTCCTCATTCGGAGCAGACTCTGCTGCAACTTCCTCATTCGGAGCAGACTCTGCTGCAACTTCCTCATCACATGGCCTTAAGCAAATTAAGAGGCAAAATGTCAGGTGTCATGTGGTAAAATAAGTGAAGTACTGGGGGAAACATACAATTAGTCTGGCAAATATTTTTCAGTTTGTATGAATGTTAAGAAAATAGAGAACAATGCAAAACAAAAAACATGCCTTTGAATTGGAGCGGTATTCAGATAAGATCTACACCAAGCATCCATGTGACTTGGTCGGCACCCACCTTAGACATGAGGACAATAGCACAACCATAAATGGTGAAGGTCGGGAAGCCTGGTGTAGTCTTCAGGTTTCTCACACTGCATTTCTCAGTTGTACTATTCCACAGCAGAAGTAGCTGCAGAGCAATTTGTGGTTTGGCTGCTGATATATCATCAACATGGAAATTGTACCCTTTTCTCCAATGGTTCCAAGAGATGCTCCTAAAGCCTGTTCGGATCTTCCAGCCATCAGGTGCACACTTAATTTTATCCTCCATAATGTCCTCTTCATGATACCTAAGGAGGTCATTATCACTGATGGTATCTAGGAAATCAAGATAGGCCGTCGTCTTGAAACTCCTCATGTTGATAAACTTAGACCATTTGGAACAATGTTCGATCTCGATGAAGTCAATGAAACCATCGGGGAAGCCGGTGACGTCCCGCACTGACCGTGCGTCATAATCGGCCAATGCTTGGCTTTCCGGGGGCTCGTCATAATCAGCCTTGGGCAGCGGCCTGGGCAACGGGATGAAGCGGAGAAGAGGATCCTTCTGAAGCACATCACAGACAACCAAGGTTTTGGGATCCCAAATGGGCAAATTTTCTCGTGGGCGGCCGATATTCTCGGTAACCACGGTTACCGAGAAATACCAAATAAATTTCGGACGAAATTTATAATTGAATTTTGAATTCAAACTCTTTTAAATGAGATATAAAAAGGTCTTGAACTAATATTAACAAGAGAAGAGGTACTAGCTCATTGGTAGTCAACCATGTCCGCAGATAGCTGTTTTGAGGTCGCGAGTTCGATTCATTGGGTCCTGGAGTCGAACCAGCTACCTATCGAGGATGAAATACTTGGCTACCGCTACGCCACAGATAGGTTATTGGCTTACATGAGAAAGAACGTTTATTAACTATACCTTGAGCGTTCAAATTCAAATTATTCAAAAAATTCGGAATTTTTTGCTCGGGATGGCTATTTCTCGTGGTGCGGCGAGAAATGCGGTTACCGCCCGGTATCCGTTTTTCTCGGGCGGTACCCAAAACCCTGCAGACAACAATGCCGCGCCAGAGGTCGACCCATCCTACTGTGCCTTCTCCAAGAGAGATCACCTTGTGAGTTAGCCTTGGCAGGATACCGGGAGGCTCCTTCAGCTGCACATGTTTGGTGCTCCACTCGTTTGTCTTCGACGAGAAGATGTGCAGGTTGTAGTGCCCAAGGTCCTGACCCAGGATAAGATCAGCGACCAAAAAACTGCCATCCTCGCGGGATACGATGGCCGCGTGCCATGAGTGCCTGTAGGTTGGAGGAGGACACGGGACCGATCTGATGGTGGGCTTGCCGCCGGAGGCAGCCCTGTAGAGGAAGTAGTCGTAGGTGCTCGATGTGCCAGTTCTCAAGGGGAAGCATAGGAGGGCGAGGTCATTAGCGGAGGAAATGACGCGGGGCTCCGTGGTGCAACACTCTAGTACGCTGATTCCGGGAAAGTGGACGCAGAAGTAGGAGATGGCAGGCGGGGCGGCGAGACAAAAGGTGACCTCGAAGTCGTGCCCCGTGCTCGTCGTGGCCTTCACAGTAGTGGCGTTGACGCGGTCGGCGAAGTAGGCTCTGCTGTCGAGGAGGACCCAGGAGGGGTAGCGGGATGGGTTGGCGCCGGCGGGATCGACTGCTGGGGGTTGGAAGGAGGCGGGATCGACAGCAGGGGGCGTGAAGGATTCCTCCATGGCTGCGGATCCAAGAAGGATTTGGGAACTAGGGTTACCTCTCAGCAGCGGCGGCGGCGAGTGTTTGGGAACCATGGTTAGACCGAAATATCGCCTTCTGAGCGCTAGCCGGCACTATTTTTGCCTTGGGGCGGTCAGGTTCCCAACTGTCGCCCCAAGTTGGCCCCAGGCGCTGTTTTTCGAAATACAAATTCAGCTAAAGTTTGAAGAAATGATACGAATTTGGACCAAATTCAGGTGATTTTTATTTATATTTGTATAAATTTAAAGACATAACTAAAAAACTACGCTGCCGCCGCCCCCAGCCTACATGCCGAGGAGCATGTAGAAGGCGGTGTAGTCGCTACCGCCGTCGTCGTCCTGCATGCCGCCGCCGTCCTTGCTGCATCCCTGTCCTGGGTCCCCGCTGCAGACGGGGTTGGTCGGCGCCGACGCCTCCTCGTTGCTGTCTTCGAGGACAATGACGCAGCCCTCCTCGCGGCTGCTGCGTCACGCGACGATCTCCTCCAGGGCGCGGCGCTGGCGCTCCATCTCCCCCCGCACGTAGTCGTCCTGCGCTCATTTTAGTCTGGTTTCGAGGTCGGCGGCCATGTCGACGTGCTCCTACTTAACGATGACGGGTGGCGTCGTCGGCTTCTTCTTCGGCCTGACCAGGCGAAGATAGTCGCGGGAAGGAGGGGAAGGTTTGCGGCGCCCTTCGTTTATGACGAGGCTGCCGCGGCTACGCCGATGCTTCGGCATCTCAAGGGGCTCGTCCTTGATGGTGGTGAGCGGCGTCGTGCCGGAGGAGCGGGAGGAGGAGGAGGCCCCCGCCATGCGCCTCGACAGCAACGAGTTGCCGCTACGGCGCGAGAACGTGGTCGTCGGGTACTCAAACGGTGGCTCGTTGCCATCCTCGAGGTGCTCGAGGACAGCATGGAGCGTGCGCCCGGGTACGCCCCACCACAAGCGTCGGCCGTTGGCGTTGTGGCGCCCCCTTGGCGTCGGTGCGCCGTTGGTAGAGGCGAGCTGGTCGGCGTGGCGACGCTTGAAGTATGCCGTCCACATAACGCAGTTGTCGGGTGCGTACTTCGGTAGACGCACCGCCTCCGGCAGGGACTAACGGATGTGCGTGATCTCGCCGCGGCGTTCGGCGTCGGTCGGCGGCAGGGGGACGGGGACGTCTCCGGCGCTGAGCCTCCACGAGCCCGGCACGCGCATGTCCTGCGGCGCCAGGGTTGGCCTCGTGGAGAAGATGGCGGCGGCCGAAGCCGTTGGCCACCGCTCCGTCGCCAAGGAACCCCTCGGTCATCTGTGGAGGAAGGGGGGAGGGCGAGAACAAGGGCGGCAAGGAGAAAGAAGGTGGTCGGCGGCGAGAGAGAGAGAGAGAGAGAGAGAGGGAGAGAAAGAGGGAGAGAGGGAGAGAGAGACAGGGAGAGAGATGTCTGTGGAGGTGAGTGTGCGGCCAGCGGGGACGAAGGACGGCTTTTATAGCGGCGAGGGGGCAGCAGCAATGGGGACGCGTGGCAGGAGCAGGACACACGGCGGCACGCCGCCCGTGAATAATGGAAGGCTGGCCGACGGCAGCCTTCGCATTGATTCGCGCTGGAGCCGAGGAGGGGCGCTGAGGACAACGATGCCTAGTGACTGACTCGACGGGCCCATGGGGTGGGAATCTAGCGCGGGAAGTTTTGACGTGTTTTTTCTTTCCTCCGACGCCCTTGGTCGGCCCTCAACGCGCCGGATTCGGCTTGGGTTCATTGACGCTAATTTCGGCCTTACCCGACGAAATTTGGGTTTCTGGGGATGCGATTGCGACTTTTTTTGAAGCCGGTGATAAAAAAGTGACCTAAGGAGCCTGTTGGGAAGGGGGGTGGTGGAGAGGGCGAGAGAAGATGCTCTTACAGACCCCTTATAATCGCGTGAACGGTAAATATCCGGTGAAACCGTCGGCCCAAAGTCCGTAACGGCGCGAGAAGGAGATCACCGCAACCTGGAGCACACGCGCTGCTCTGCTCGTCAATACCAGGCAAATCTCTGTAGCCTACCTTTCTGACCTGTCCTAGGTACATGCAATCAGGAAGGGTCAAACTTTAAACTGGTCTCGATCAGTGCACAATTTCGACTGAGGACCAAAATCAAAGTCGTAGTACACAGTCATACCTGTCCAATGGTACCTCATTGCACGATTTGGATCAGCGGAGTAACATTTCAGCCTATGGAAGACTCTGTTCAATTTGGTTTGGAGCAACAGCTAACATTCAGTTCAATCCAGATTTTTTGCATATGCACTCCTGTTCAATTTGCACATGC
This sequence comes from Secale cereale, assembly GCA_902687465.1. Classification (NCBI taxonomy): domain Eukaryota; kingdom Viridiplantae; phylum Streptophyta; class Magnoliopsida; order Poales; family Poaceae; genus Secale; species Secale cereale. Next base: position 39,053,006 of record LR738710.1, on the reverse strand, counting down.
ACAATGTTTATCTGAACAATCGTTGAACACTCAATTATTGGTAACATTCAAGCATACGCGAGTGATAAGGGATTTTTTGTTCTGAGCTAGGCGCTCACCGTTTTCCTCTCCCGTTCGTTGATATGGGCTTTGGGTCGACTGTTTCGCTGCATTCCTAGTGCGTTCCATCAGCCATCCGATGCGCATCCAGCGAACGACAAGCAACGACGTCCCTCTGCAGTTTTCTCCTCTACTTCGGAGGATCTCGTTCCATACGGGTTTGCCCTTTTTTGGCAAGACATTTTACGGTGGCCCGCAACCCCCCCCCCACGCGGTATATGTACGGGTTTGCCGTGAGTATACAGGCCGAAACCATATCCCCCGCCGCCCCTGCCGGTGATTCCCCAATCCCCTCTCCGATTTCTCACCGCCGGCGAGAAATCCGCCGCCCCGATCTGCGACAATGTGGACCTTTGGCCGGCGCGGTGGCGGTGAAGACCCGGAGGGCAAGCGTCGTGTCATTGCCGACGCGATGCGCAAGTGCTCTGCCAAACGCTACACCAACTACGGGCTCCCGGTGCCGCCATCCCTCCTCCCTCGCGAGACAGAGGAGTACGCCCTCCGCCATGCGCGGCGCTCCGGCGCGGGGAACTGTTCCGGCGCGGCGCTGCTTCCGGTGAAGAGGGAGAGGGTGACGGAGCCCGGCGAGCTCCGCGTCGTCAAGATCGAGCCGGGGGAGGAGCGCCCGTGCGGCGGCGTCATCGGCCTCGAGGACTACCTCGTCAGGCCTGACGCGGACGCCTTTGAGGTAGCGCTCGCCGAGCGCATTGTGCGCAAGCAGGAAAAGGAGGACATGCGTCACCGACGGGACGAGGAGCTCAGCGACCTCCTCTTCGAGCAGGTGCTCGCCGCCCCGCGCGAGTATGACGCGAAGCAGGCTGCATGGGGCGCGAGCAGGACGAGCAAGACAAGAAGTACGTCGACCTTGTCTTCACAGATGATGGCGAGTGAACACCTCCGTCTCCACTGCAGCACACGGAGAGTTTCGGTGAGCTTCGATTTTGCCTAGCTTAGGATACAACAGCATCGCAATGTAATATAGCTTTCGAAATGTAGCGGTGATCAAACTATGAGTGCAGTATGTGTTATTTATTTTTGCATGAGAATGATTTCTTTCAAAATTTACAGTTTCAAATACGGGCTCTGTTCGGCCGCGCGGGCAATATATTTCAACACCCCCCTCACGTCTAGGCTATTTTGGTCCTTAGACGTGGGATCGATGTAGGCCGCAGAATCGTTTTATTTAATACTGCGCTGGCAGGGTCTTGAAGTCAAGACCTCTTGGCTCTGATACCATATTAAATTGATGCTCCAGCCAACTCATCCAAAAGTCCGAACTGATGGGGGGAGGCGGGCAATATATTTCAACACCCCCCTCATGTCTAGGCTATTTTAGTCCTTAGATGTGGGATCGATGTAGGCCGCAGAATCGTTTTATTTAATACTGCGCTGGCAGGGTCTTGAACTCAAGATCTCTTGGCTCTGATACCATATGGAATTCATGCTCCAGCCAACTCATCCAAAATTCCGAACTGATGGAGGGAGGCGGGCAATATATTTCAACACCCCCCTCACGTCTAGGCTATTTTAGTCCTTAGACGTGGGATAGATGTAGGCCGCAGAATCGTTTTATTTAATACTGCGCTGGCAGGGTCTTAAACTCAAGACCTCTTGGCTCTAATACCATATTGAATATATGCTCCAGCCAACTCATACAAAAGTTCGAACTGATGGAGGGAGGCAGGCAATATATTTCAACAAATTGATTAGGCTGGACTTCCGATCGTGTATGTCTGCGTCGGCGGGCGGGGTCGCGAGAGCGCGAGTTCAGCATGGTCGGTCGCCGGCCGCCGGTGGCGGAAACTTCCAGTCGACATAAATTTCCTGGGGGCTGAACGTGCTGTGGCTGTGCCCTGAGCTGCATGCTACCCTGATCGATCGAAGTATCCTTCATGACTCGGTGCGTAGTTTTGAACAGTAGTTACTGCCCCCTCCTCCTTCTCCAAGAAAGGAAGTTATGGTTCGTGCCTCTCGTCGGCACCGGCATAAGTCCGCCTCGTCTTTGGTGGCCCTAGGGTCATGGAGGCCCGGTGGATCTTGGCAAAGACTGGCGGAAGGGCTCCGTTTTTTTTTCAATCTTGTTAGGGTTTGTGTCCTACTCAGGAAGGCGAGACGGCGGCGGCTCCCTGAAGATGGAATAAAGGTCTCCCCGCCTAGCCCCCGTTCCGACAGTGCGTCTAGCATCGTTGTGGGCATGTGGAGGTGTGTCTCCCGCAGATCTATCTCTGGTGGATTTGCTCAGATCTCGTCGTTGTTCGTCTACGTTCGTGTGTCTTCGGTTTGGATCCGTCCGATCTACGTTATTTTTCATCAGCGACGATTGCTGTTCCGGGGTGATGGTCCTATGGGGCCTTAGCACGATGACTTCCCGACTGTCTACTACAACAAGTTGTGCTCGGCTCTGGTGATGGAGGGGCGATGACGGCAGGGCGCCTTCGGCTTGCTTCGGTGCTTGTAGTCATCGCTAGGTGGTCTATGGATCTGAATATAATTTTTATTTCTGGTGTTTGTTGAACTGGCATGATTGAAGATGAATAGATTGAGTTTTTTTTCTCCTGCATGACATGGAACTTAGTCATCGCTAGTTTACTACTACTACGTATGTATTTGTCCAAAGATAGTACGGGGCCAGCTCAAAATTCTTGAAACAGGGGCGCGTGGCATTCACAAAAGGTATAGTAGGTTAAATGTGTAAAAGCGGCGCCGGTGATGGTGATCGTGCGAACTATCAAAGAGGAGGCTTCTCTCTTGGCTATGGCGGGCGCCAAGTATTTGTGTAATTTGATGCTGCAAGAGTAGATCTTTGTTATTTTCTCCATTTCCACGAGGAGGGGATGTCAATTAAACTCTCTCTTCTACTTATTCAATGAAAATGGTAAACTTTTTGGCTCGTTTCGAAAAAATATATGTAAAGGTGTAGTGACTGTTTGGTGCACGTTAACGTAGCAGTGGACGCAGTTACGGATAGCTAGGATGTTGCGATAAAGCGGCAAAGAGATGAGGGCACCCTCATGTATGCGGGCTGAGCAACCCCTTCCCTGCTCATTGCAACCTCATAAGCGCCTTCCTGTGTACGCTTGCTGAGGTTCGCCACTGTTTTGTTCTCCTCTTCTATCAATGAAATTATACGCTCCGCGCGTATTCGAAAAAAAGAGATGAGGGCACTGGGCACAGCTACAGCCCGCCACGTATGCGTGGAAACGTGGCCTCTTCTGTCAGAACCGGCACGCACAGCAGCAGCTACTGTACCTACCTAGCTTTGTTGCTAGGACGGCCATGAGCGTCCTCCGTCCGTGTGTCGGTCGGTCTGTTCCTGCTGAGGCAGCAGGACACAGGTGCCCCGTTCTGTGCGCCCGACGAAGCCGGCCGGATATCCGTAAGTTAAGTCACAAACGCTTTGAACGTATAGCATGCAATAATTGTCGTCGGTGTCACCGTTTTATTCCGGATAAGAGCAACTTCAACGGGCCGACCCAAACGGACGGTGATTTCGTACGTTTTTTGCCCGTTTGAGTCGGCCGCTCGGCCGGCGTCCGCCCTGTTTTTCATATGGGTCGGCAGCGCGACCAACGCGCCGACCTATATGTGCAGATGTGGCCGGCTGACCGCCCAATTTTACATTGCAATTGACATATTGTGAAATGGAAATTTAACAAGCAAAATAGTTTGCCGCCCAAATAAATAGTATAGTTTACAGGCCAAATAAAAATAAAAATGTTTCACATAGTTTTACAAACGAATAAAAGAAAATACATTTATTGGTTGCCAACATGAGTCCACATATACTCAACCAAATCATTTTGCAGATGCACGTGAGTTTCCCAATCACGCATATCTTCATGAAACTGAGTGAACTGCTCAAATGTTGCCGCTACTCCATTCTCAGGCACAACATTCTCATCCTGAAACTGAAAGCCTTGATCGTACAAACGTTCTGGGCGCTCGACTTCTACGATCATATTGTTCATGATCACACAAGCAGTCATCACCTCTCATAATTTCTGCGTGCTCCAAGTATTAGCAGGATACCGAACGATGCCCCATCGAGATTGCAAAACACCAAAGGCATGCTCGACATCCTTTCTAGCACTCTCTTGCTCTTGGGCAAATCTTTTTCTTTTCTCTCCGACAGGGTTGGCTATTGTCTTTACAATAGTGGTCCACTGAGGATAGATACCGTCACCCAAATAGTATCATTTGTCGTAGTTGTGGCCGTTGACAGTAAAGTTCACCGGTGGGCTGTTGCCTTCGGCAAGCCTAGCAAACACCGGTGAGCGCTGAAGCACGTTGATATCATTGTGTGATCCAGCCATGCCAAAGAAAGAGTGCCAGATCCAGAGATCTTGAGATGCCACGGCCTCAAGTATGACAGTGCAAGCCCTGACATGTCCCTTATACTGCCCTTGCCAAGCAGAAGGGCAGTTCTTCCACTCCCAGTTCATGCAGTCTATGCGGCCAAGCATCCCCGGGAAGCCCCTAATAGCATTATCGCCAACAAACGGGCCGCATCTTCAGCTGTCGGCTCTCTCAAGTACTCAGGGCCAAACACAGCAATCACGGCCTTGCAGAACTTATACAGGGACTCTAGGCATGTAGACTCGCTCATACGGACGTACTCGTCAATGAGATCACCGGGCACTCCGTATGCAAGCATTCGGATGGCGGCAGTGCATTTTTGAGAAGAGGAGAAACCAATCTTGCCGACGGCATCCTCTTTGCACTCGAAGTAGTCATCATAGCCGACCACTCCCTCTCTAATACGGTTGAAAACATGCCTACTCATACGGAACCGGTGGAATTTGTGATGTTTGAACAATGGGTTTGTTGTATCAAAGTAGTCCTTCCAGAGAAGGAAATGCCAGCTCTCTCGGTTACGATTCAACGCCGGAAGGTGGCCCGGAATGGAGCCACGGAACAACGGCCGCTGGTTGTTGAGGTGGTGATGGACCAACACGGCAGTGTGACGCCCCCGATTTGATCATACACTAATCATGCACGCAAATGTGTACGACCAAGATCAGGGACTCACTGGAAGATATCACAACACAACTCTAGACACAAATTAAAATAATACAAGCTTTATATTACAAGCCAGGGGCCTCGACGGCTCGAAAACAAAAGCTCGAAAACACAAGAGTCAGCGGAAGCAATAATATCTGAGTACAAACATAAGTTAAACAGGTTTGCCTTAAGAAGGCTAGCACAATGTAGCAACGATCGAAAAGGCAAGGCCTCCTGCCTGGGACCTTCTAACTACTCCTTGAAGCCGAACTCCATGTAGAAACATCATCGGGATCCTCTGGCTCCTGGACTCCACCATTTGGTTGCGTCATTGATGGCTTCTCGCCCCTCGTTGGTTACCCCAAGTGGAAGGTTTGAGATGTAGCGTAGCGGCAAATTTCCCTTGGCAAAGATACCAAGGATCGAATCCCGTGAGACTCCGAGGGTCGACAAGAAGGTGTCAATAGCGCCAGAAACTTTTGCTTGACAGGACCTGCAAACAGATACAAATAACTTTGCTCACAATGAGTACAAAGAGGTTGTCAATCCCTCCGGCCTTATCGCTTACAAAGGATCAAACGCAAGAGATAATAGTGATAGGTATGACCGCAACTAGGAAATAAGAACAGGAAGTAAATAGCGGGTGTGATCAGTGATGGTAATATGGACCGGGGTCCCATGATGTTCACTAGTGATGTCTCTCTCCCAAAAGACGATAAAACAGCTAAGCGAGGTAAACAAATTACAGCTGGGCAATTGACAGGATTATGTGCGCAAACCAATGCTAACTATGCTGTAAAGAAAGGTAGAGGCTCAAAAGCATGGGCGGTACGCCAAGGCAAGTAGACCGAAATCCATCTGCATCTACTACTAATCATCCACCTTGAGATATCTATCTAGAACATCTCGCTGGTATTAAGTTGCGAGTACCACCCAAAGTGTAAACTCAAAGCAACAGACAACTGCATTAAAAGAACTTTGCGTAAAGTAAACAATCCTTGCACCAGCAAGTACAAGCACCGTTGTTTTCCCCCTTGTGGCAACAGCACATCCCCTAGACTCATGTTTCTGTCACTCAAACTAGTCATCGAGGGGCATGAACCCACAATCAAGCATAACGTTCCCTCTTGGAGTTACTACCTACTACTCGGCCAAAGCAATAAATAGCAACGGAGAACATGCAAGAATTACTCAAGAACATAAATATAAAAGAGGTGAATCAAATATATTACTCACACACAATCTGAACATAATCTCATAATCCATGGGATCCCAGCAAACTCAGCATTGCAACAGCATAAAGATTACATATGTGCCTCGATCATGTAGGGCAGCTCACGAGGTCTAATCGATGAAGAACAAAGAGGGGAGGAGAACATCACATAGCTACTGGTCATGGACCCATGGTCCAAGGGAGACTACTCACAACTCATCCAGGAAGCGTCCATGGTGGTGGAGAAGCTCCCGGTGGTGGTTCTCCCCTCCGGCAGGGTGCCGGGAAGAGTTCTCCTAGTGCTCCCGATCTTGGAAGCGCGGCGGCGGCGGAACAGAGATGAGATCGCGAAAAAGGGTTCCGTCCTCGAGGGTTTCGGGACGCGAGCAATATATATGCAAAAGGGGGTCACCAGAGGCGGAGGTGGGGCCCCAGGCGCCCCCCTGGCGCGGCCAGTGGTGGGGCCGCGCCGGGTGGCCGCCTGGGCCACCCCAGGCTCCCCTCTGGCTCTGCCTTGGTTTTTCCGGAAGCTCCCGATACGCTGATTTTTCCTGTATTTTTCCCGGAATTTTTAGGGCACTTTTAATATGGGGGAAACCAGAAATAGAAAAACAGCAGAAAACAGGAACTGGCACTGTGGTGCACTGAGTTAATAGGTTAGTCCAAATATGATCAAAAGTGTATGGAAGTGCATAAATATCATAGCAATATCACACAAAAGAGGCATGGAGCAAGCAGAAGTTAAAGATACGTTTTGGACGTATCAACATCCCCAAGCTTAATTCCTGCTCGTCCTCGAGTAGGTAAATGATAACAAGCATAATTTCTGTGGTGACATGCTATCAACCATATAAGAACTTTTAAGTAAAGCAATCAAGGCATGTAATCCAATTCAAGTCATAACAAGCAAGAGTCTATATTAGCATTGTAACAAGTAACATAAGAACATAAAGGTGCAAGAGCTCTCGCTGTCCGTGACTCGAATGTCTCCAAGTGGTGTTTGCGTGCAAGAAAGGGGATATGGATATATGAGAGACTAAAACATAGTTTTTATATTGTTCAGAACTTAATATACTAAAGTTTCACACTTGGTCTTCTTTGGAATCTTATCTTGACTCATCCCCAGACCGTCAGCCAGGTACAAGTCAAAATGATCCACTCCCTTTCGATATTTTGAGCACTCATGCAATGGATGAGCGTAAGCAAGAGAGTCGACACTTAGGATGTCAAAGAGAGAAAAATGATAGAGGGGAAGACAAAAAAGGTGTGAAGGGCTCACATCAATGAGGACAATCATCGGCGAGAGAAAGCCAAATGATAGATATGATGTGAGGAGTAGGGATTGCCATGCAACGGATGCACATATGAGCTAAGGTAAGCTCTCCAATGGAACTAGTGGGGGTGCATCCAACTTGCTTGCTCAAGAAGACCTAGAGCTCTTTTGAGGAGGCTCATCATTGGAATATACAAGCCAAGTTCTATAGTGTAAAGGTCCCCACATAGCGATATGCATAAATGATAATCTCTATGGAGTACAAGGTATAAGATGGAGTACGAGTGTGGATCTCTCAAAAGAAATAGTAGTGTGCCCCCTTCTCTCTTTTTATTTCTTTTTCTCTTTTTTTTTCTCTTTTTTTTTATTTTTTTGTGGCCTCAATGGCTTTTTCTATTTATCTCTCATTTGTCCTCTTTGGGATCTTTTGATTTTGTCCTCTTTGGGATCTTTTGATTTGTCCTCTTTGGGATCTTTTCCTCACTTTAGGGGCAACACTCTATGTATTACAAGAAGTATAGAAGATCTTTCACACTTTACAAAAGTACTCAACATAAAGAAAATGAAACTATCATGATGTATGCAAATGTATAACTCTGCCAGTGTAGCAGGATATGCAATGATACTAGCGCGTCATGTAGCATTGATTAGGGCAAGGCCCAACTAGCATGCGGCTCATCGATCAAGCAAAAAGCATGTATGACATGAAGATCAAGTCATGAGAGGATGGATGTTGCATGGCAATGTATCTCGGAAAGGCTATGGAAATGCCTTAATAGGTAGGTATGGTGGTTGTTTTGAGGAAGGATATAATGAGGCTTATGATGACAGAGCGTATCGTGCCAAGGATTTGGATGCACCGGCGAAGTATGCGCCAACTCTCAAGGTGAGAAAGGGCAATGCACGGTACCGAAGAGGCTAGAAAAATATGGATAGGTGGAAGTGTCAACTTTCGAATACTCACATTAGTCCGAAGAACTCATGCACTTATTATCGGTAACTCTCAATCTAATTAGGAGGTTCACAAAGAGACAAGTACCCCGAGGAGGAGTGTATGGGGGTTTGGTTACCCTTGCGCATCCTCGACCCATGGTACGTGAGTGTACTCTAATATTCGATCCCTCCAAAGATTAATGATCCATTTAGTAGCTAAAGTTCTCAACTATTTTGTAGGTTTTCGAAAATAAACACGGATTGCCCAAAATACGACATCTATCACTAATAGGCTAAAGCTCTTGACACCAAAAGTTCAAACATTACTCATGGCAATACCTCAAAACTATTGCAAGTTACTACTAAAATTAAATAGCAACCTCAATTACCTACTTTAAGTTAAGACACACAACTCAGTGCAACAGACAAATTCTCTTAACAAGATAAACATGAAAACTCAAGAGAGTTCAACAACCAACTAAACAAAAGCTCTTTAAAAAGAAAAGGATGAAAACTAAGAGCTAAACATGACAGTAGCTATGGAAAGACAAAGAACACACACAGCAAAGATAAGCATGAAAATCCTATGTTGTGTTCTAGGTTGAAGTGGAGTGTGTTTCTCTCCCACACAAAGAAAGCTGGGTTCTAACTCGTTATGAACAGCAAGCAAAGCTAAAGAAAACTAAAAAGGAAACTAAAAGCAAGACGCTCCAAGCATAGCACATAATGCATGAAGTGATTAAAATATAGTGGAACGAAAGACGAACTGATAATTGTTGATGGAGAAGGGGATGCACGGGGGCATCCCCAAGCTTAGACGCTTGAGTCTTCTTGAATATTACTTGGGGGTGCACGGGGGCATCCCCAAGCTTGAGCGTTTGACCCTCCTGAATCTTTTTATCATCTTCCCTCGCACACTTCAAAACTCCCTTCATACATAACTCATCATAATCTGATTAGCGAGGTCAGTACCCATAATAAAATAACATTTCCTTGCTGGAAATAACGATAATCTTGAAGAGCTACTATTTCTCAAGATTGCCAAAAGGTTTTTGCAAAGAAAAAGCAAGCTTAAGGTTTGCAAAACGAAGAAAAGGCAAAACGGGACAGAATCTGTAAAAAACAGACCAGCAGGTAGTAAATAATTTTTTAGGGGCACTTCTGCAACTCAAATCAAAAAAACTCAAAACAGACGCCCGAAAGCCAATTGTATAGAGCACGTTGTCAAGAATATTGAGATCGAAAAGATGATCTGGTGATTTTATACGAATTTTTCTGTCTAAGGACAGAATCTGTTTTCTGGACTACACATCACAACTTTTGAATTTTCTTGCAATCAGAGGCTAATCTTGGCACAAAGCTGAAAAGAAAAGATACAATGATGATGCTACTGTAGTAACAAACATCAAGACACAACAAATGCAAAATAAAACTTTATTCGTTGTGGGCTGCCTCCCAAAAGCGCTTTCTTTTATGCCTTTAAGCTAGGCATGATGCAAAAAGAGAGGATCAAGTTTTATCAAGAGTAAAAGAATAGCTAGCCCGTGTAACGAACTCAAAAGTTAACTTAATCTTCTTTCTAGGGAAGTGTTTCATTCCTTTCTTGAGAGGGAATTGGAATTTTATATTCCCCTCTTTCATGTCAATGATAGCACCAACGGTGCGAAGAAAAGTACGTCCCAAAATAATTGGACAAGAAGGTTCACATTCAAAATCAACGGGAACATAATTGTCATTGACAATGATAAGAACATCGTCGATCCTCCCCAAAGGTTTCTTTATGGAAGAATCAACAAGACGAACACCAAAAGAACAAGGATCAAAAGATTTCAATTTAAGCATATCATATATTCTTTTGGGCATAACGGAGGTACTAGCTCCAACATCACATAAAGCATAGCAAGAGAAGTTATTCAACTTAATTTTAATCATAGGATCCCAACCATCTTCTAGCTTTCTAGGTATGGAGGTTTCTACCCTAAGCTTCTCCTCCCTAGCTTTGATGAGAGCATTAGTGATATGCTCCGTGAAGGCAAGATTAAGCGTGCTAGTGTGGGGATCTCTAGACATCTTGTGAAGGAAATCAATAACTTCAGAAAGGGTGCAATTATCAAAATCAAGGTCACTACTATCAAGTAAAGTGGTAGTGGTGTCCTTTAGGCTCACTTGTTTGGTAGCTTCTATGGTCATAGGAGTTTCTACGGTTGAGGTCATAGCATCACCATTAATAGGTCCAATGGGACTAGGAGTGCATTGGGTGCTAAGAGTTTGGATATCCTCAACAACTTGGATAGTAGCAACAGTGTGGTGGGTAGGAAGGCTCTTAATTCTATCTTCTTCCTCCTTTTCTCTAGCCCATCTCTCTTTAAGTTTAGCCATCATCCTAATATTTTCATTAATTTGCACTTGAATAGCATTCATAGGAGTGGTCTTCCTCTCCTCAAGAGGGGAAGTTCTAATTTTAAGCAATTCTACCTCATGGGCTAAATTGTCTACCTTCGAAGAGAGATTATCTAGTTTGTTTAGTTTTTCTTCTACACTCTTATTGAAGGCTTTTTGGGTAGTGATGAAGTCTTTAAGCATAATCTCTAGTTCAGAAGTGGAGTTCTTGGTGTTAGGATAAGCATTGTTGTTCCCATAGGAATTATAGGGGAACGGTCTAGGGTTGTTACCAAAATTACTCCTATAAGCATTGTTATTGAAATTGTTTCTAGAGATAAAGTTCACATCTATTTGATCTTGAGCAATCAAAGAATTTAAAGGAACATCATGAGGATCAATAGGAGATTGCTTGGAAAGTAGAGACATGATCAAGTCAACTTTTTCATTTAGGGAGGAAATATCCTCGACAGAGTTTACCTTCCTACCTGTTGGAGTGCGTTCGGTGTGCCATTGGGAATAATTGGTCATCATCTCATCGAGAAGCTTCGTGGCAGCACCAAGTGTAGTTGACATAAAGGTTCCTCCCATGGCCGAATATAACAAGTTCCGCGAGGTAAAGTTCAAGCCTGCATAAAAAGTTTGGATAACCATCCAAGTAGTCAAACCATGAGTAGGGCAGTTCTTGACAAGAGATTTCATGCGTTCCCAAGCTTGGGCAACGTGTTCATTATCCAATTGTTTAAAATTCATTATGTTACTCCTTAGTTGGATAATTTTAGCAGGGGGATAGTACTTCCCAATAAAGGCATCCTTGCACTTGTCCCAAGAATCTATGCTATTCCTAGGCAAGGATTGAAACCATATTTTAGCTCCTCCTCTCAAGGAGAAAGGAAAAAGCTTAAGCTTAACAATATCACCATCTATTTCTTGGTACTTTTGCATATCACAGAGTTCAACAAAGTTATTTAAGTGCGAAGCAGCATCATCTCCAGCACCGGAGAATTGATCTTTCATAACAAGGTTCAGTAAAGCAGGTTTAATTTCATAAGAAGGTGCTGAAGTGGCAGGTGTAGTAATAGGCGTGCAGATAAAGTCATTGTTGTTATGACTGGTGAAGTCACACAACTTGGTGTTCTCGGTGGAACCCATAGCAGCAACAAGCAAGATAACTATTTTTGTGATTTTTGGTAAAGGAAACTAAAGCAAAAACTGAAAGGTAAACTAACAAGACTAAAAAGCAAAGATAAAAGATAGCTTGCAACTCCCCTATCTTGAAGAGTGGAGTCCCCGGCAACGGCGCCAGAAACTTGCTTGATGGCTTCTCGCCCCTCGTTGGTTACCCCAAGTGGAAGGTTTGAGATGTAGCGTAGCGGCAAATTTCCCTTGGCAAAGATACCAAGGATTGAATCCCGTGAGACTCCGAGGGTCGACAAGAGGGTGTCAATAGCGCAAGAAACTTTTGCTTGACAGGACCTGCACACAGATACAAATAACTTTGCTCCCAACGAGTACAGAGAGGTTGTCAATCCCTCCGGCCTTGTCGTTTACAAAGGATCAAACGCAAGAGATAATAGTGATAGGTATGACTGCGGGTGTGATCAGTGATGGTAATATGGACCGGGGTCCCATGATGTTCACTAGTGATGTCTGATACGTCCAAAACGTATCTATAATTTCTGCTTGCTCCATGCCACTTTTGGGTGATATTGCTATGATATTCATACACTTCCATACACTTTTGATCATATTTGGACTAACCTACTAATCCTGTGCACCCCAGTGCCAGTTTCTGTTTTCGGCTGTTTTTGTATTTCAGGATTTCACATTACGAGAACTGTCAGGAAAAATCCAGAAAAATTATATAAAAAATCAGCATTCCAGAACCTACCATGCGCCCGAAGTACAGCCGGGGGGGGGCACCAGGGCCCCAGGCGCCCTGGCGGCGCGCCCCCCACTGGGCCGTGCCGGGGGGGGCGCCTGGGCCCCCCGAGCCCCGTCTGGTGCCCCCCTTCGGCATATATTTAGAGCGTCCTTTGAAACCCTCGGAACGGGAACTCTTTTTCGCGATCTCATCTCTGTTCCGCCACCGCCGCCGCTTCCAAGATCGGGAGCACCAGGAGAACTCTTGCCGGCACCCTGCCTGTCGGGGGAAACTGTCCGCCACGAACACCTATGGGACCGGAGCCCCTTGTCTGTGCGGTACGAGGGCGGAGGGGGCACGAAGAGCAGATCGAAGCAGACGCGCGGGCAGTTTTACCCAGGTTCGGGCCGCACGGGTGCGTAAAACCCTACTCCTGCTTGGTTGTGTATTGAGTTGAGCGCTCGGGAGCTTGAAGAAGCAGCTACACCGTGCGTGAGAGTAATCTAGGTTTCGAACCCCCTCCACGTTGTGCATGGGCCTCCTTTTATAGTGCAAGGGGTCACCGACAGGTGTCAACGTAGGAGAAAGGGGTAAAAATGTAAAAGAGGTGGTAGTTGTAACAGTGCGGGAACAGTGGAGCTACAGTACAGAACAGTGGTCTATACCTACTTTAACAGTGGGGGACAAGGGCATTTAATGCCCGTCGCCGTCGACCCCAAAAGCTCCCGCCTTAGCGTCTCCGTCCGCCACGGCGACGGATTTATCACCGTGGTGTGCCACCGTGTACCCCAGGCTGCACAGCCATCCGCCACGCGTCCCTGGTTAGGCCCCAGGGCGACGCGTGGGCCGATGAGCTGGAGCGCGGGCACACAGCGTAGCCTCCCCGGCAAGCGCCTTGCCGGGGCCTTGATCTTGCCGGGCCCGGGAACTTGCCGCTCCCCGGGCCCCTTGCCGGGGCGCGCATAGCGCCGAGGCAATATCTTCTAATCTTCCTGGCAAGCTCCTCTTGCCAGGGTCTTGTGCTAGTGGAACAGCCTTGAGCCTGGTACGGCCTTCCCGGCAAGCTCCTCTTGCCGGGGTCTCGGTCTTCTGTCTTGTATACTTTGTTTTTGAATGGTTTAATGGGAGGCAGGAAGGTCTCCGGCGAGCACGCAGTAAACCTTGCCGCGGGAAGCTGCAACTGCCCGTGCACAAGTTGGGGTACTGGGGTACCCCTACCTTAGTACACCGACAGGAGCCCCCGGGCCTGGGCCACACACGGTGCCGAGCGCTGTTGGGCCAGGCCCAAAACAGTGCACGGGCACCCGCGGCCCGCGGCGCGCCGAATCCACTTCCATATCCGCCGCATCCCATGGTAACGGCACGCGTCGATTGCGGCGCCGTGGGATGGGACGTGCCCACGATCTCTTAATGGAAAGGGGGAAACGCCCCCCCACTCCCCCATAAAAGCAGAGGCAGCGGGCGCGGTTCCCCTCCCTGTGCTCTCATTACGTCGTCTTCTTCCTGCAAAAGATTCCTTCTTGCGCTCCGCCTCCACAGCTCCGCCGCCGCCTAGCTCTTCGTCCTCTTCCTTCCGCCGCGTCCGCCATGGCCCCAAAGACCGACAAGGGGAAAGCGGAGAAGTCCAAGAAGGAGAAATCCGAGCAAGCAGCCAAGCTCATCGCTTACCGGAAGCGGCACGTCGTCTTCTCGCCGAGGCTCGGCGTGCAAGAACTCTGGAACAAGTACTACTTGTTCTGGTCCAAGGGCACCGACGCGCATCCCCGCACCCGAGCATACCCGGCCGCCGCCAAGGACAACTATCCCGGCGGGTATTACTTCTTTGCTGCCTTTTTCCATTGTGGCCTCTGCCCTCCTTTTTCGAACTTCTTCTGTGATATCATGAATACATATGGCTTCCATCTGCTTGACTTCACCCCCAACGCCATCCTCACCATGGCCGTTTTCGCACATATGTGCGAAAACTTCATAGGAGTCCACCCCAACGTAGCCCTCTTTAGACACTTTTTCACCCCTAGAGCCGAGGCCGATGCCCCTCTCTCCGGATGTATTTCTTGGGTCTTCCGTCTTGGGAAGAAGGGGTCGTACTTGCCGGGGGAGCTCCGCGGCAAGTGGGAGGAATGGCGAGCGGAGTGGTGTTGGATTGTAGAGGACCAGCCGCAAGCCTTCACTGCGCCGCGCACAACGCCTATCGCGCGCGGCAGAGATTGGAGCGATCTAGACTCCGACGACGTCAAGCTCGACATCGCCCTCGTCCGGATCCTCCGTCTTCGGCTGGCCCGGCTGTCAGTTGCCGAGGTGGGCGCAGATTTCCTCCGCCGGCGCATCGCCCCTCTCCAAGACCGGAAGAGGCCGGCCTGGGAGTACGGCGGCCCGGCAGACATCATGCGGCTGCGCCCTGGGCTTAATTTTAACTTCACCACTCTGGAGCTGCGCGGGATGGTACGAGAGCTCTTCAAGTATGACCCGACGCACCCCGAGTGGTTCAGGACTCCCCGGGAAGTGGTGCCGCTCTGCAACAACGCCGCGAGGGACCGAATCCTTGCCATGATGCCGATGTGCGACTCGCATGGCTTGGACCGGTCGTGGATCGCCCCGAAGCCCATCGACGTCCTCAACTTCTACGACAACCTCGTCGAGGTGGCGAGTAACAAGGAGGACCTCAAGCTGCATACGCGGGACACCACCGAGCAGGAAATCGCCTACATAGGTTCTCGGGCCGAGGAGGCCGCCGCAGCCGCGGCGGCAGGAGTCTTCGGGTTTTCGCCGGAGGAGGCGGAGGCCGAGGAGGCGTCCACCCAGGCGGAAGAGGCGGAGATCCGCCGGTTGCTGAACCTCCCACCCGACGCGCTCGCCGGGGTCCCCTCGTTGAGGCACTCCGGGATCCATGGGATCGCGACGGAGGCCGCGGCAAGGGAGGGCACCGCCGGAGGAAGCAGAGGCGCCGCGAGGGGCGGAGGCGCCAAGGGGAAGAGGGCCGCAGCGCTGGATGCTGGGCCCAGCGAGCCGGCCGGGGCAGAGGAGGAGGAGGAGGAGGAGGCCGAAGACTCCGGCGGATCTACGGAGTTGTACGCCGACGACCTCTCCTCGCCGGAGAGCTCCCCGCCCCCGGCAAGCCCGAAGGAGCCCCCGGCAAAGCGTCTCCGCAAGGCGGCGACGGGGGAAAGGGCGCAGGCGCCCCGGCAACAGCCACCTCGGCGGGCGGCTCCCCGGGGGAGTCAAGCCGCGCCAAGGCCGTCCGGCGCACCAGCCGCAGCAGAGGCGGGCCGTGCGCGGACCACGACGGAGGCGCCCCGCAGACCGGCAGCGAGCCGGCAGGGGTCTTCTCGGAGCGGAGCAGCGGCTCCGCCCGCCCCCCGGGCGCCGGCAGCCACAGGGGCTGGGTCTTCGCAGCCCCCAGCCCCGGTGAGCACCAAGCGCGCGAGGGAGTCTTCGCCTCCCGCTCCTCGCGTCGACGCGCCCACGGTGGAGTATGACTTCTCCGCCCTGAGCGAGGACGACGAGGAAGACCAGGAGTAAGGATCCGTGATTCTTCATCTTCTTAATTCTTGTCTTGAGCTTCTGTTGATGCTAACTCTGTCTTCTGTTCTGGTTTCAGGACCCTGGCCCATCGCGCCGCGAAGAAGGCCAAGGCACCCGAGGCCGAGGTCGCGGAGGACTCGGCAGCGGCGGCAACAGAGGGCGCGCCGGAGCCGAGCCTGCCGGACTCTGGCACTGCTCCGATGAGCAGCCCCCAGCGCAGCCCGCAGCGCAGCCCCCAGCGTAAGTCTGGGGTTCTTTCTTTTTGCTCGTCGGGGTACGTCTGAGGCTTTTGGTTTTATCTTCATGTTTTGACATTTCTTGTCTTGTTCCGTGCAGAGGAGGAGCCGCAGCGGGAAGAGCGCCCGGAGACCACCGCCGAGGAGCTGCAGGCACCGCCATCCCCGCCAAGGCAGGACTCTCCGGCAAGGGAGAGTGCTCCGTCAAGGGCGGGTACTCCGCCAAGGCAGAGTACCCCGCCAAGGACGAGCAGCCCGGCAAGGGCGGCCACCCCGCCAAGGCCAAGTTCCCCGGCGAGGGCAACTACTCCGACGAGGCCGAGCTCCCCGGCAAGGGAGCCCGCCGCTGAGGACGCCCGCCAAGGTAACCTTTGTAACTTGTCTTCTTGGCTTGTCTCTTTTTTGGATATTTGCTTGGGTCTTGAAATTTCTTTGTCTTCTTCTTCTTCCTAGATCTTCCTCCTCCTGTGCCTATGGAGACGGAGGTAATTATCCTCGAGGAGGAGGACGCGCAGGGCGGCGGCGGCGACGCACCAGTCGTCGAGGAGGTGGGCGAGGCCGCCGAGCCGGCCGCGCAAGAGACTGCTCCGGCCGCGGACGCAGCGGCCGGGGAGGGGAACGGTGGCCGCACCGCCGACCCGGAGGTGGCGGGAGCATCGGATGCTGCGCCGGCCACCGGTCCCTCCGCCGGCGAGGAGCAAAGGTTTTATCTCGAGGCCCCCAATGGCGTCTTCATCCAGATGCCGTGGGGGTCTTCGTCGCGAGCTCCTGCGGAGGGCGAGGCGTTCGACGGAGAGGTCCTCGCCTCCGCAGGCCTGAAGATCGTCCAGGCGCCCGGTGGAGGTGAGGGGCCCGAGGAGGAGCGATTGCTTCATCAACTCCTGGCCCTTTACCGGGCCAGGCAAGCAAAGCTCGCTTCCCGGGAGGCTCTTGCCGCCAAGGCTGCGGCAGAGATGGAGAAGCGTGCGGCGGAGCTCAGCGCCGCCAACCAGGCTGCCCTCCGCCAGGTGGCGGAGGAGCGAGAGCGTCTCGCCGGCGAGTACCAAGAGTGGGTACTTGAGAGGGCCGAAGCCGATGAACAGCAGCGCCTCGCCGGGGTGGAGATGTCCCGGCGAGAGGGAGAGCTCGCGCAGCGGAAGGTGGAGCTGGATTCTCATGAAGAAGACCTTGCCGCTCGCGAGGCTGCCCTTGGCGGGGAGCTGAAGGAGGCGAAGGCCGCCGCGGTTGCCGCGGAGGACGCCAAGAAAGAGCTCGCCGCCAAGGTTGAACAACTGGAGAAGGCGATGAAGGTGAGCGCAGAGAAGGTTGCCGCGCTCATCCTGGAGCGCGAGAAGGATGCTCACACAAACTCAGAGCTCCAGGTGAGTTTATCCCAGAGGGGTGACGAGCTGAAGGCCGCCAAGGATTCTATTGAAGACTTGGAGCTGAAGGTCACCACCCTGAAGGAATCGCTTGATGCTGCCCGGGCCCAGGAGACCAAGTTGAAGGATGAGCTCCGCAAGGAGCGAACCTTGGTGGAGAGCGTCAACAAGGCCTCTGAGCTCTTCCGGCAGACTATCGAGGTGTGGACCGAAGAGCTGGTTTCTTCTGCGTCCAACATTGACCAGGAGTTGCTTGCTTTGAAGGTTGAACATCTTATCTACTCGCCGGATCCAGATCTCCCGCACAGCGCCAAGCTCAGCCTCTTCTTCAGAGGCGTCGCTCCAGCCCTTGCAGGTCTCCGGAACCGCATCCCCGCGCAGCTGGCCGAGGAGTCGCGCCGTCTCTGCGCGGGAACTCTGGAGCGGGTCTTAACGAAGATCGTGTACCGCAACCCGGGGATCAACCTCACGAACGTTCTTCGCACCCTGCCGGCAGATGCAGACACGGAGGCCCTGAAGGAGCAGGTCGGCCACATCATCGCCAAGGTGGCAAAGCTTGGCAGGAAGGAAGGCGACCGCGTAGACTAGGGCTCCATTTATCTTTATCTTTTTATTGCTGCACATTATGTTGTGAACTCATTAGTCCATTGCGACAAGTTATCCTTGTAAGATTTTTGCTTTATTTCAATTAATCAGTGCAATGTTATCTTCCTTGTTCCAATCTTTGACTTTGCATGTTTTTCACCCTACGCTCCCGGGGAGCTTGCCGGCAAGGGGCCCTTGTCGCGAGCGCTGAGTGCTGGACTCTGAGCAGCCTGCTGGCCAAGGTCCTCGCCGGCAAGCAACCTTGCCGCAGCTGGTCGCAACGCACTTAGCTTGCTGAGCGTACTCGGAAACGAGGCAAGGGCGCGACACTTGTCGCAGCTCACTTAAATCGTTGAGTGGACTCGAAAACAAGATAAGGGTGCGGCAAGCTACGGGTAGGTTCCTCCGCGCACAGGTTTTCCATACAAAGTGTGATCGTTCAAGGAAGACAACCAAAATTTAAAATTTGAACTGGTCAAATTCTAACAACTTATCTTTCATATGCTGCTTGCTCATGTTGCTTGCTTTTCGGTAAGGCTCTTCTTGCTTGAACAGCACTTAGTTCCTCCTCCATCTCCTCCCCCCCCGGCAAACTTGTGCGCGAGGAACGTTCCTTCTGCTTAAGAGAAAAGGAAAGGGAGAGGAAAAAAACATATTGCCTTTCGGCGTAATAGTGCTTACCGTATGTCTGAGTGTCGCATCAAATGCCAAACAGAACATGCAAATAGCGAAGAGAAGCATGCAAAAGGCAATCGATGCGAAAAACACGAAAACTTTACTGATGCACGGGGTCTGCGCCCGGCTTTGTACAAAGGGTTACATGCAACAGCGGCAAGGCTTGTACAAAAGATGGTTGCCGGAGCGGACCACGGCAACCGCGCCTTAGGGGTGAAACTTGCGAAGATGCTCTATGTTCCAGGAGTTGCTCACCGGTAAGCCCTCTTCGGTCTCGAGGCGGACAGCGCCGGGCCTCGTAACTTGTCTCACCCGATAAGGGCCTTCCCACTTCGGCGTCAACTTGTTGGAATTCTTGGCGGACTGAACACGCCGAAGAACAAGGTCGCCTTCCTCGAGACTCCTGGCCTTGACTTTGCGGCTATGGTAGCGGCGCAAAGCTTGCTGGTATCGAGCAGCTCGTACAGCAGCCTGGAGACGTCCCTCCTCAAGGAGCAATGCGTCATCTTGCCGCAGTTGCTCTTGCTCGAGCTCATCATAAGCGAGTACTCGAGGAGATCCGTATACGAGTTCCGTGGGGAGAACTGCCTCCGCTCCATAGACTAGAGCGAAAGGTGTCTGCCCGGTGGCTCGACTTGGTGTCGTTCTGATTGACCAAAGAGCCGTCGGGAGCTCCTCTATCCAATTCCTTCCGCACTTGCGCAGCCTGTCAAAGGTCCTTGTCTTGAGTCCGCGCAGCACTTCAGCATTTGCCCTTTCCGCTTGGCCGTTGCTCCTCGGGTGAGCAACAGAAGCGAAACAGACCTTGGCGCCAAGGTCTTGGACGTATTGCATGAAGGTGCGACTAGTGAATTGCGTACCGTTGTCGGTGATGATCCTGTTAGGGATCCCGAAACGGCAAACAATCGACCTGAAGAACCTGACTGCTGACTGTGCTGTTACCTTTCTCACTGGCTCCACTTCTGGCCACTTTGTGAACTTGTCGATTGCAACGTACAAGTACTCAAAGCCCCCGACAGCACGAGGGAAAGGGCCGAGGATATCGAGCCCCCAGACCGAGAAGGGCCATGACAAAGGGATTGTTTGGAGAGCTTGAGCTGGCTGATGAATTTGCTTTGCATGGAACTGGCACGCTTCACACTTGGTTACTAGTGCAGTTGCATCTTGGAGGGCTTCTTGCCAAAAGAACCCTTGCCGGAAAGCTTTCCCGGCAAGTGCCCTTGCGCCAATGTGGTGGCCGCATATGCCTCCGTGTATTTCTGCCAACAGCTTCTGTCCATCTTCTCTGGAGATGCATTTCAACCTGACACCGTTGAGTCTTCTTCTGTACAGCTCGTTATCCACGAACTGATACATACTTGACTGCCTGGTTATCTTCTCTATCTCTTGAGGGTCGTCGGGAAGTTCTCCAGTTTGCAGCAAACGGACGATCTGCTGTGCCCATGCCGGAGCCCGAGGCTCGACGGCAAGGACTAAAGGCTCGAGGGCCGCTGCGGGAACCTCAGCTTCTACGGCAAAGACCTCTGGTCCTGTCGGAGCTGACGGTCCCCCGGCAAGCTCGCCGGAGCGAGGCTTGTCGGGAACACTTGCTTCAACTGTACAAGCCCGAGGGCTTGCAGGAGCAAACTGTTCCTCAGCGTTGTTGTTGATCTTGGGAACTTTGGCGGCGGGTTCAGGAAGATCCGCCGGCAAGTAGTCGCCGGAGACCAACTTTCTCTTCTTGGACTGCCCAATTGATGGCGTAACTGATGGCTGAGTCAACTTGAGCAAAAAGGTCCCTGGTTCCACAGGTAACTTCATCGCGGTGCACTTTGAAAGGCCATCTGCAATCTCATTTTGAGCTCTTGGGACGTGCTCCATCTGCAGACCTTCAAAGTGCTCTTCAAGCTTCCTCACTTCATCGACATATGCTTCCATCAAAGGGCTCTGGTAGCTCTTGTTAACTTGTCGGACCACCAACTAAGAATCTCCCCGAACAATCAGCTTCCTGATCCCAAGTTCGGCCGCAATCCTGAGGCCGGCAAGCAAGCCTTCATATTCTGCAGTGTTGTTTGTCGCTTGCTCCCTGGGAAAGTGCATCTGGATAACATATTTGAGGTGCTCTCCGGTGGGCGCGATGAGTACCACGCCAGCACCGGCGCCTTGCAGCGAGAAGGCACCGTCAAAATACATTACCCATTCACTTGTCGCTTCTTGCACGGGTACGCTCGTTTCTTGAACTTCATCTTCTGGTGTTGGGGTCCACTCTGCAATGAATTCTGCCAAGGCTCGGCTCTGTATGGTTGAAGTACTTTCAAACATGAGTCCAAAGCTTGACAGCTCCAGTGCCCACTCGACAATCCTGCCAGTTGCCTCTGGATTGTGCAATATCCTCTTCAACGGAAAGCGAGTGACCACTGTTATCTCATGGGCTTGGAAG
The DNA here is from genome assembly GCA_902687465.1 of Secale cereale. Taxonomy (NCBI): domain Eukaryota; kingdom Viridiplantae; phylum Streptophyta; class Magnoliopsida; order Poales; family Poaceae; genus Secale; species Secale cereale. The sequence goes on along the minus strand of LR738710.1, from coordinate 39,031,446 downwards.
TAGTGGCGCAGCTTCCTCGAGGCCATGAGGAGGCCGAAAAGCAATTTTTGCACACCAGAGTACCTTGATCTAGCTCCCTGGAGAAGGGAACTTACAAAATACACTGGGCGCTGCACCATCTTCTTCCGCACCTCTCCTTGTTCCTGCGCAGAGTCTTCCTTGTCGGGGCCAGAGCTTGTCGGGACAGTCCCCTGCTTGTCGCTAGATTCGCTTGCCGGTGACGCTGACTCCTCGTCGGACTCCCTCTCCGCTACTAACGCAGCACTAACCACCTGGTTGGTTGCCGCTAAGTATAGCAACAACTTTTCCTGTGGTTTAGGTGCGACAAGTATAGGAGTGGAGGACAGGTACCGTTTCAAATCCTGCAACGCCGCCTCCGCTTCCGGAGTCCACTTCATGGGACCTGCCTTTTTCAAGATTTTGAAGAAAGGTAGGGCGCGTTCTGCGGATTTTGAAATGAACCTACTGAGGGCAGCAACGCAACCCGCAAGCCTTCTGACATCCTTGACGCGCTTCGGGGCTTCTATCTGCTCGATGGCTTTGATCTTGTCGGGATTGGCTTCAATCCCCCTTTGTGATACAAAGAACCCGAGAAGCTTGCCGGAGGGAACTCCAAAGACGCACTTCTCGGGGTTCAGCTTGAGCTGTATCCTGCGCAGGTTCTGAAACGTTTCTTCCAAGTCTTGAATCAGTGTTTCTTTGCTCTTGCTCTTCACCACGATGTCATCCATGTAGGCTTCTACATTCCTGTGGATCTGTGGCTCAAAAGCAGTGTACACTACCCTTGCAAAAGTTGAGCCTGCATTCTTCAATCCAAATGGCATGCGGATAAAGCAATAGGTGCCACATGGAGTGATAAATGCAGTCTTCTCTTCATCTTCCTTGGCCATGAAAATCTGGTGATAGCCTGAGTATGCATCAAGAAAACAGAGTAGCTCACATCCGGCGGTGGAGTCAACGATCTGGTCAATGCGCGGCAAAGGGAAGGGATCCTTGGGACATGCTTTATTGACATCAGTGAAGTCTATGCACAGTCTCCACTTTCCGTTGGCCTTGCGCACGACGACTGGGTTTGCCAGCCACGTCGGATGGATCACACCTCTAACTAGGCCTGCTGCCTCTAGTTTCTTGATCTCCTCATTGATGAACTCTTGGCGCTCCACGGCTTGCTTCCTCACTTTCTGCTTGATGGGCCGCGCATGAGGACAGACAGCAAGCTTGTGCTCAATCACCTTCCTGGGAACGCCGGGGATGTCAGATGGTTGCCAAGCAAACACATCGACATTCGCCCGCAGGAAGGCGACGAGCGCGCTTTCCTATTTGCTGTCAAGGGTGGCACTGATGGTGAAGGTACCACCAGTGCCATCCTCCTTTGCGGACACCTTCTTGGTTGCCGGTGGAGCAGCCATTCCTTTCTTGCTCTTGCCGGTGGAGCTCGATGGAACGTCCTCGACGGCAGCGCAGCACTCCGAAGAGGTGCGGTTGCCGGAGTGGGTCCCAGAGCACTTGCCGGACTTGGTCTTCGTCTTCTTCCCCCCGGGAGCTTCAGCGGCAAGAGTATCCTTCTCGGCCGCAGCTGCCGCATCCCGGTAAATCTTGTCGGCGCAGATAAGCGCATCCTTCTTGTCGCTGTGGACAGTGATGACGCTTATCGGCCCCGGCATCTTCAGCACGTTGTAGGCATAGTGGGAAGCTGCCATGAATTTGGCGAGGGCGGGACGGCCGAGTATTCCATTGTAGGGCAATGGAATATCAGCGACGTCAAAAGTGATGCGCTCAGTCCTGAAGTTGAGCTCCCCGCCAAAGGTCACCGGCAGAGTAATCTTTCCCTTGGGCTTGCTCCTTCCCGGGTTGATTCCTTGGAATGAACCGGTCTCTTCGAGCTCGCCGTCTTGAATCTGGAGCTTCTTGATCACAGCAGAGGAGATCAAGTTCAGCCCGGCCCCGCCGTCAACCAACATTTTGGTGACCTTGAGGTTGCGGATGGTGGGGGAAACCAGCATCGGCAAGCACCCGACCGCCGTGGTGCGGTCAGGGTGATCCTCAAGGTCAAAAACGATGGGCGTGCTGGACCATTTGAGGAGCCTGCGCGACTCCACGGGCGGCTCCGCTGCATTCACCTCACGCACCCACTGTTTCAGTTGGCGGTGGGAGGTGTGCAGGGAGGCGCCACCGTCGACGCACAGGACCTCCGTGGCCTTCTGGAACTCCTGCTCGCTGTTCTCGTCGTCCTCCATGTCTTCATCATCGTCTTCGTCGTTGTCGCGGCCCCGGGGAGGTCGATCTCCTTGCCGTTGCTTGGCCTTGCCGCGGCGTCCTCCCCGGCCGTTAAACGGCCGCTTCTTGCTGGGCTCTTCTCCGCCACCTTGGGCCTTCTCCTTGTCGCGCCTCTCGTACTCAGCTTTTTGCTGCTCGACGAGGTACTCGACGCGCTTGCAGTTGGAGAGATCGTGACCCTTGGTGCGGTGAATCTTACAGTATTGCTTGTCGGAGCTACCCGGCTTGTCGGCCGCCGCCGCAGGGGCAGGCTCCTTGCCGGAGCCGCCAGCCTGCGCTTGCTTGGCGGGGGCCTCCTTGCCGGACTTCTCGACGGCAAGCACTTCCTTCTTGCCCTTCTTCCTGTTGTTCCGCCGCCGGCTTTTCTTTGCCGGGGCGGCGTCGTCGCTGTCGCTTCCCCCTGCGCCAGCATCCTCCCCGGGGAGTTTCCTCCCTTCTTCCGCGCGGGCGCACTTGTCAGCAAGAGCGTAAAGCTCGCTGACGTCCCTGATCTTGGTCATCGCCATCTCCTCACGCATGCGGCGGTTACGCACGTTCTGATGGAACGCGCTGATAACCGCGGCAGGGTGAACGTCTGGGATGTTGTGTTGCACCCGGCTGAAGCGTTGGATATATTTGCGCAGGGGCTCGCCTTCCTTCTGGGCCAAGATATGGAGATCGCTCTCCTGGCCATGGGGTTTGTGGCCGCCGGTGAAGGCGCCAACAAACTGATGGCAGAGGTCGGCCCAAGAAGAGATAGAGCCTTCCGGCAAGTGCATGAGCCACGAACGGACGTTCGGCTTCAGCACGAGCGGGAAGTAGTTGGCTAGGATCTTCTCGTCGCGCCCCCCGGCAGCTTGCACTGCGATAGTGTAGACGCTGAGAAACTCCGAGGGGTGTGTCTTGCCGTCGTACTTCTCCGGTACGTCGGGCTTAAAGTTCTTCATGCTGGGCCACTGGACGCGTCGCAGCTCGCGGGTGAACGCAGGGCAGCCTGCCGCGTACGGCAAGTCGCCTGGTTCACCGGGCGCGGGTGCGTCGACAGTGTTCCCAGCTCTCTTGTCGGATTGTCGCCGAGCTTCTCGGCGGCGCTCGATCGTGGTTCGAGCGTCTTCATCTCGCCGGTCGTCGAGGACCTGGCGCTGGTCCCGACGGGCCCGCGGGTCCGACGAGGCTGTGGAGCCGTCGTCGGGGTTGTTCCGGCGGGGCGGCGTCTTCTGTTTCTGCGGCGGGGAGTGCACGCTTGTCGCACCCCCGGCAGTCTTGTCGTCGATAGCCTTCGTCTTCTCAACCTGCCGCGGCCGCGAGGCCGACGGCTGCTGCGGAGAGCCGTTGTTGGCGAAGTCTATCAGGCTCCGGATAGTGGCCCTCCATTCTTCGGCCTTGTCGGCCGCCGGAGGAAAATCGAGAAGCAGCTGCGCCCTTGCGAGCGCTTCTGCCGGAGTAGTGGGGAACGCGGGCGAGCGGTGCGAGGAGCGGGATACGCTCGGACTTCTAACGACGTTAGAAGGAGCGGGGTCCCGCGCCGGCGCCTTCGCTTTGCTTGTGCCCGGACGGGGGTCTGGGGCGTCCCGCGAACCTCCAGTATGGCCTTGTCCCAGCAAGCGGATACCACCTCCCGTGGTATGGCGCTGCGGGGTCGTCGTGTGCTGTGATGGACGCGGCGCGTCCACGGAGACCGAGGTCCGGTCATCCGTCTTGTTCTTGGATCTGGTGGCACCGTGGGTGTCCTCGCCGGCGACCACCCTTCCGACGGCGTCTCCCCCGCCCACCGTCGGCTCTGGTGGCGGCGGGTGAGACGCAGACGGGCCTCCGACCTCCGAAGGCTTCTTCTTCGGGGCCATGGAGTTGTCGCTGATGAAGTTGTTGATGAAGCTGGAGAGGTTGATGAAGAATGCGCCCGCGCGAACGCCGGATCAGGTTCGCACAACCTCGACGACCCCTACCTGGCGCGCCAAAGATGTCGGGGGAAACTGTCCGCCACGAACACCTATGGGACCGGAGCCCCTTGTCTGTGCGGTACGAGGGCGGAGGGGGCACGAAGAGCAGATCGAAGCAGACGCGCGGGCAGTTTTACCCAGGTTCGGGCCGCACGGGTGCGTAAAACCCTACTCCTGCTTGGTTGTGTATTGAGTTGAGCGCTCGGGAGCTTGAAGAAGAAGCTACACCGTGCGTGAGAGTAATCTAGGTTTCGAACCCCCTCCACGTTGTGCATGGGCCTCCTTTTATAGTGCAAGGGGTCACCGACAGGTGTCAACGTAGGAGAAAGGGGTAAAAATGTAAAAGAGGTGGTAGTTGTAACAGTGCGGGAACAGTGGAGCTACAGTACAGAACAGTGGTCTATACCTACTTTAACAGTGGGGGACAAGGGCATTTAATGCCCGTCGCCGTCGACCCCAAAAGCTCCCGCCTTAGCGTCTCCGTCCGCCACGGCGACGGATTTATCACCGTGGTGTGCCACCGTGTACCCCAGGCTGCACAGCCATCCGCCACGCGTCCCTGGTTAGGCCCCAGGGCGACGCGTGGGCCGATGAGCTGGAGCGCGGGCACACAGCGTAGCCTCCCCGGCAAGCGCCTTGCCGGGGCCTTGATCTTGCCGGGCCCGGGAACTTGCCGCTCCCCGGGCCCCTTGCCGGGGCGCGCATAGCGCCGAGGCAATATCTTCTAATCTTCCTGGCAAGCTCCTCTTGCCAGGGTCTTGTGTTAGCGGAACAGCCTTGAGCCTGGTACGGCCTTCCCGGCAAGCTCCTCTTGCCGGGGTCTCGATCTTCTGTCTTGTATACTTTGTTTTTGAATGGTTTAATAGGAGGCAGGAAGGTCTCCGGCGAGCACGCAGTAAACCTTGCCGCGGGAAGCTGCAACTGCCCGTGCACAAGTTGGGGTACTGGGGTACCCCTACCTTAGTACACCGACACTGCCGGAGGGGAGGATCACCATCGGGAGCTTCTCCACCACCATGGACGCCTCCCAGATGAGTTGTGAGTAGTCTCCCTTGGACCATGAGTCCATGACCAGTAGCTATGTGATGTTCTCCTCCCGTTCTTGTGCTTCACTAATTAGTCCTCGTGAGCTGCCATACATGATCGAGGCACATATGTAATCCTTATGCTGTTGCTATGATGAGTTTGCTGGGATCCGATGGATTATGAGATTATGTTCAGACTGTGATTGAGTTATATATTTGATCTACCTCTTTTATATTTATGTTCATAAGTAATTCTTGCATGTTCTCCGTTGTTATTTATTGCTTTGGCCAAGTAATACGTAGTGACTCCAAGAGGGAACGTTATGATCGATTGTGGGTTCATGCCCCTCGATGACTAGCTTGAGTGAGAGAAACATGAGTCTAGGGGATGTGCTGTTGCCACAAGGGGGAAAACAACGGTGCTTGTGCCCGCGGGTGCAAAGATTGTTTACTTTACGGAAAGTTCTTTTAATGCAGTTGTCTGTTGCATTGAGTTTACACTATGGGTGGGGCTCGCAACTTAATACCAGCGAGATGTTCTGGATAGATATCTCAAGGTGGATGATTAGTAGTAGATATTGATGGATTTCGGTCTACTTACTTTGGCGTACCGCCCATGCTTTGAACCTCAACCTTTCTTGCAATGTAGTCAGCATTGGTTTGCGTTCGTGGTCCTGTCAATTGCCCAGCTGTAATTCGTTTACCTCACATAGCTGTTTTATCGTCTTTTGGGAGAGAGACATCACTAGTGAACATCATGAGACTCCGGTCCATATTACCATCATTGATCACATCCACTATTTACTTTTCGCTATTATTTACTATTGCAAACATTATCTATCACTACTATCATTTGCGTTTAATCCTTTGTGAACTACAAGGCCGGAGGGATTGACAACCTCTTTTTACTCGTTGGGAGCAAAGTTATTTGTATCTGTGTGCAGGTCCACGTTGATTGCTAATATCTGGCACCGTTAGCAGTTGACACCTACTTGTTGAACCTAGGAGTCTCTGGGGATTCGATCCTTGGCATCTTTGCTAAGGGAAAAACTTCCACAACACTGCATCTCACACCTTCCACTTGGGGTAACCAACGAGGGGTTAGAGGCCCATCAAGGAGTTTTTCTGGCGCCGTTGCCGGGGACTCCACTCTTCAGGATAGGGGAGTTGCACACTATCTTTTACCTTTGCTTTTAGTCTTGTTAGTTTACCTTTCAGTTTTCTTTATGTCTTTTCACCAGTTATGCTTATGGACAACCTTGCTATTGGATCGTTGCTTGCGGGAAGACGCCCCACACCTATGGTGGTTGCTCCTCCCCCTACTGAAATTGTGCCCTATAAAATACCAGCTGGTATTATCAATTATGTTTTGGCTAATCGTTATGCAGGAGACAGACATCCCGGTGAACAATTGCTATATCTGTCACAATTATGTTCATTATTTAAGCTTGCAGGTGTATCAAGGGAGTTTGTCATGAGGAAATTGTTCGCCGTATCACTTATAGATAAGGCTTCAGATTGGTATAAGCTTCTCGATAACTCGCACTTGCTTGATTGGCCAGAGCTTATGTCTCTCTTTTATACTAAGTTTTATCCTCTTCATGATACTTATGTGGAGAGTAAGAGTACCTTTTTGCATGTGGATCATGGTAACAATGCCTTATGTGATTCTTATATTGTTGAGTTTATTCGTGATCCCACTTAAAATTATTATGAGAAGGGAACATATGCTTATAAATATTTCAATAATATCAAGTTCCCTTTCTTTATGTTGAAGGTTTTGAAGCTGCACTTGTTTTGTCTTCCTATGCTTATTGCTTTGTGCTTCAATGAATTATTCTATTGCAATATTCCTATGCATAGGAAGCATGTTAGGCTTAAATGTGTTTGGTATTTGCTTCTTGATGCTCTCTATTGTTCTTCAACTCTTATTCCTACGAGAGCATCATTAAAGTCTTAAGCCTATCTTTATGGCTATAAAGAAAGAGCTCTAGGGAGACAACCCTTGTTATCTTTGCTTTCAGTTTGTTCTTTCAGTTTTTAGTGGTCTTGATGTTTGTTACTACTGTAGCAACATCATTGTATCTTTTCTTTTCAGCTTTGTGCCAAGTGTAGCCTCTGATTGCTAGAAAGTTCAAAAGTTGTGAGGTGCTGTCCAGGAAACAGATTCTGTCCTTGGATAGAAAAATTCGTATAAAATCACCAGTTCAACGTATTGGTCTGAATTTTTTCTACAGCGTTCTCTATATAATTGTATTTCGTGCGTCTGTTCTGAGTTTTTTGATTTGAATTGCACAAGTGCCCCGAACAAATCAATTACTACCTGCTGTTCTGTTTTTCACAGATTCTGTCCTGTTTTGCCTTTCCTTCATTTTGCAAACCAAGAGCTTTCTTTTTATTTGCAAAAACCTTTTGGCAATCTTGAGAAACAGTAGACCTTCAAGAATATCTTTATTTCCAGCAAGGAATAATTATTTTATTAAGGGTACTAACCTCGCTAATCAGATTATGATGAGTTATGTATGAAGGGAGTTTTCAAGTGTGCGAGGGAAGATGATAAAAAGATTCAGGAGTGTCAAGCGCTCAAGCTTGGGGATGCCCCCATGCACCCCCAAGAAATATTCAAGGAGACTCAAGTGTCTAAGCTTGGGGATGCCCCCGTGCATCCCCTTCTCCATCAACATTATCAGTTCGTCTTTCGTTTCGCTATATTTTTTATCACTTCTTGTGTTATGTGCTATGCTTGGAGCGTCTTGCTTTTAGTTTTCTTTTTAGTTTTTCATAACGAGTCGGAACTCAGCGTTCTTTATGTGGGAGAGAAACACGCTCCACTTCTACCTAGAACATAACATAGAATTTTCATGTCTATCTTTGTTGTGTGTGTTCTTTGTCTTTTAATAGCTACTATCATGCTCTGCTCTTAGTATTCATGCTTATCTTTTCAAAGAGCTTTTGTTTAGTTGGTTGCTTGAACTCTTTTAATTATCATGCTTATCTTATTAAGAGAGTTTGCTTCCGTTGCATTGGTTAATATGTCTATGATAAAGATGCTACGTGCACAATGGCGCTTAGTAGTTCAGGTTTTCTTATGGCTAGTGTCAAATAGCTGGGGGATTCCCAATGTGTTATTGGAATACCAACTTGATTTGTTTGCCGATGATGTGGTATGGTTTAGTAATATCTTCCTTCAAGAATTTATTTTGATTGACTTGGTGTATGCTCACGCATATTTAAGACTGTAAAGAAAGTCTGTCAAGCCTTGATGATCTTTTATTTCTGAGTAGCGATATAACTACCATGCCTGATTCAATGTTGCTTTGTCGCTCTGCATGATTATGACCGTCATTGCTCTCTTAGTTGGTCGCTCCCAGTCTTTTGCTAACCTCCACCTATACTAAGCAGACTAACTTTGCAATACATAGCTCATGGGAAAGTAGCTTAAAAACTATTGTGGTAAAGAATATGTTGCTTATGTATCTTATTTCTTATAAGTTGCTTGCTGAGCGGTAACCATGTTTCTGGGGACGCCATCAACTGTCACACTTTTGTTGAATATCATGTGAGTTGCTATGCATATTCGTCTTGTCTGAAGTAAGGGTGATTTGCCATGGGTTGATTGAGTATGCATATTGTTAGAGAAGAACATTGGGCCGCCAACCAAAGCCATGCATCATGGTGGAAGTTTTAGCTTGGACATTAATCCTCAATCTCTTATGAGAATATGCTTATGCATTAAAGAGGAGTCCATCATCTATTTTCTATGTTGTCCCGGTATGGATGTCCTCAAGTTGAGATCTATCAAAAACGAGAAATCAAATGCGATTTATCTCCTTGGACCTTTGTACAGGTGCCATAGAGGCACCCCTTTGTGACACTTGGTTGAAACATATGTAATGCAATGATAACCCATGGAAATCCGAGCTAATTAGGACAAGGTGCGAGCACTATTGGTATTCGATGCATGAGGCTTGCAACTTATAGGATGTCTTATGCATGACACATACGAAGTACTACTACCGTTGACAAAATTGCTTCTATGTTTTCAAAATAAAAAGCTCTAGCACATAACCATTCTTTTACTTTTATGTTGAGTCTCCACCTTCTTTCTTCAAGCACCAACTACTGAGAGCATGATTGTCATTCTAACTGTAATGTGCATTTTTCCAAAGTAGCATTGTCTTTTGCATGATTGTGATATCGTTTATTTTGAAATCATTGTATCTAGTCATCACTTAAACCTTGAAGGTGCCCCTGCATTTATGTTTTGCTTCACTAAAGGGGGCAAGCTAGATATCACTTTATCATATTTGCACATCATGTTCATTGCAAATCTTTTTGATGCTTCAATGTCATGTTGTAAAACTTTCAGTCCTTTGTGATTTTCTCATGAGGCAACTTAATTACTATAGAATCATTGTCTCAGTAAGCTTTTGTCATATGACTATGAAAAAGTCCTATATGGTTAATAGCATGTCACCACAGAAATTATTCTTGTTATCATTTACCTACTCGAGGACGAGCAGGAATTAAGCTTGGGGATGTTGATACGTCCAAAACGTATCTATAATTTCTGCTTGCTCCATGCCACTTTTGGGTGATATTGCTATGATATTAATACACTTCCATACACTTTTGATCATATTTGGACTAACCTACTAATCCTGTGCACCCCAGTGCCAGTTTCTGTTTTCGGCTGTTTTTGTATTTCAGGTTTTCACATTACGAGAACTGTCAGGAAAACTCCAGAAAAATTATATAAAAAATCAGCATTCCAGAACCTACCTTGCGCCCGAAGTACAGCCGGGGGGGGGCACCAGGGCCCCAGGCGCCCTTGCGGCGCCCCCCCTGGGCCGCGCCGGGGGGGCGCCTGGGCCCCCCGAGCCCCGTCTGGTGCCCCCTTCGGCATATATTTAGAGCATCCTTCGAAACCCTCAGGACGAGAACTCTTTTTCGCGTTCACATCTCTGTTCCGCCGCCGCCGCCGCTTCCAAGATCGGGAGCACCAGGAGAACTCTTCCCGGCACCCTGCCGGAGGGGAGGATCACCATCGGGAGCTTCTCCACCACCATGGACGCCTCCCGGATGAGTTGTGAGTAGTCTCCCTTGGACCATGAGTCCATGACCAGTAGCTATGTGATGTTCTCCTCCCGTTCTTTTGCTTCACTAATTAGTCCTCGTGAGCTGCCCTACATGATCGAGGCACATATGTAATCCTTATGCTGTTGCTATGATGAGTTTGCTGGGATCCGATGGATTATGAGATTATGTTCAGATTGTGATTGAGTAATATATTTGATCTACCTCTTTTATATTTATGTTCATAAGTAATTCTTGCATGTTCTCCGTTGTTATTTATTGCTTTGGCCAAGTAATACGTAGTGACTCCAAGAGGGAACGTTATGCTCGATTGTGGGTTCATGCCCCTCGATGACTAGCTTGAGTGACAGAAACATGAGTCTAGGGGATGTGCTGTTGCCACAAGGGGGAAAACAACGGTGCTTGTGTCCGCGGGTGCAAGGATTGTTTACTTTACGCAAAGTTCTTTTAATGCAGTTGTCTGTTGCATTGAGTTTACACTATGGGCGGGGCTCGCAACTTAATACCAGCGAGATGTTCTGGATAGATATCTCAAGGTGGATGACTAGTAGTAGATATTGATGGATTTCGGTCTACTTACTTTGGCGTACCGCCCATGCTTTGAACCTCAACCTTTCTTGCAATGTAGTCAGCATTGGTTTGCGTTCGTGGTCCTGTCAATTGCCGAGCTGTAATTCGTATACCTCACATAGCTGTTTTATCGTCTTTTGGGAGAGAGACATCACTAGTGAGCATCATGAGACTCCGGTCCATATTACCATCATTGATCACATCCACTATTTACTTTTCGCTATTATTTACTATTGCAAACATTATCTATCACTACTATCATTTGCGTTTAATCCTTTGTGAACTACAAGGCCGGAGGGATTGACAACCTCTCTGTACTCGTTGGGAGCAAAGTTATTTGTATCTGTGTGCAGGTCCACGTTGATTGCTAATATCTGGCGCCGTTAGCAGTTGACACCTACTTGTTGAACCTAGGAGTCTCTGGGGATTCGATCCTTGGCATCTTTGCTAAGGGAAAAACTTCCACAACACTGCATCTCACACCTTCCACTTGGGGTAACCAACGAGGGGTTAGAGGCCCATCAATGACTCTCTCCCAAAAGACGATAAAACAGCTAAGCGAGGTAAAAAAATTACAGCTGGGCAATTGACATGATTATGTGCGCAAACCAATGCTAACTATGCTGTAAAGAAAGGTAGAGGCTCCAAAGCATGGGCGGTACGCCAAGGCAAGTAGACCGAAATCCATCTGCATCTACTACTAATCATCCACCTTGAGATATCTATCCAGAACATCTCGCTGGTATTAAGTTGCGAGTCCCACCCAAAGTGTAAACTCAAAGCAACAGACAACTGTATTAAAAGAACTTTGCGTAAAGTAAACAATCCTTGCACCCGCAAGTACAAGCACCGTTGTTTTCCCCCTTTTGGCAACAGCACATCCCCTAGACTCATGTTTCTGTCACTCAAACTAGTCATCGAGGGGCATGAACCCACAATCAAGCATAACGTTCCCTCTTGGAGTTACTACCTACTACTCGGCCAAAGCAATAAATAGCAATGGAGAACATGCAAGAATTACTCAAGAACATAAATATAAAAGAGGTGAATCAAATATATTACTCACACACAATCTGAACATAATCTCATAATCCATCGGATCCCAGCAAACTCAGCATAGCAACAGCATAAAGATTACATATGTGCCTCGATCATGTAGGGCAGCTCACGAGGTCTAATCGATGAAGAACAAAGAGGGGAGGAGAACATCACATAGCTACTGGTCATGGACCCATGGTCCAAGGGAGACTACTCACAACTCATCCGGGAAGCGTCCATGGTGGTGGAGAAGCTCCCAGTGGTGGTTCTCCCCTCAGGCAGGGTGCCGGGAAGAGTTCTCCTGGTGCTCCCTATCTTGGAAGCGCGGCGGCGGCGGAACAGAGATGAGATCGCGAAAAAGGGTTCCGTCCTCGAGGGTTTCGGGACGCGAGCAATATATATGCAAAAGGGTGTCACCAAAGGCGGAGGTGGGGCCCCAAGCGCCCCCCTGGCGCGGCCAGGGGTGGGGCCGCGCCGGGTGGCCGCCTGGGCCACCCCAAGCTCCCCTCTGGCTCTGCCTTGGTTTTTCCGGAAGCTCCCGATACGCTGATTTTTCCTGTATTTTTCGCGGAATTTTTAGTGCACTTTTAATATGGGGGAAACCTGAAATAGAAAAACAGAAGAAAATAGGAACTGGTACTGTGGTGCACTGAGTTAATAGGTTAGTCCAAATATGATCAAAAGTGTATGGAAGTGCATAAATATCATAGCAATATCACACAAAAGAGGCATGGAGCAAGCAGAAATTATAGATACGTTTTGGACGTATCAGTCATCCGAGAAGAAGGAATAGAAGGGGGAAAAGGGGGAGCAAATCAACCGTGAGTACTCATCCAAAGTACTCGCAAGCAAGGATCTACACTAGATATGCAATGATATATGTGTAAAGGGGTAATATTTGTGGGCTAAACTGCAGAATGCCAGAATAAGAGGGGGATAGCTAATCCAATCGACAACTACGCTTCTGGCCACCTCCATCTTGCAGCAGTAGAAGAGAATAGATGGAAGTAACAAGTATCCTCGCACCTCGCAGCCTCCGTCTTGACACAGTAGAAGGGAGTAGATGGTAAGTTCACCAAGTGACATCATATAGCATAATCCTACCCGGTAATCCTCCCCTCGTCGCCCTGTGAGAAAGCGATCACCGGGTTGTATCTGGAACTTGTCTGGGCGTGTTTTATTAAGTATCCAGTTCTAGTTGTCATGAGATCAGAGTACAACTCCGGGTCGTCCTTTTACCGAGGGACACTGCTATTCGAATAGATTAACTTCCCTGCAGGGGTGCACCACATAACCCAGCACACTTGATCCCATTTGGTCGGACACACTTTCCAGGGTCATGCCCGGCCTCGGAAGATCAACACGTCGCAGCCCTACCTAAGCACAACAGAGAGGTCAGCATGCCGATCTAAACACTAAGCGCACGGGGGTCTGTGCTCATCGCCCAATGCACACCTGCATGTTGCGAGGGCGGCCGGTAAGCAGACCTAGCCTCTCCTAATACCATAGTAGGCTTTCCAGTCCAATTCGGCGCGCGCCGCTAAGTCGCTGACGTCAAGAAGGCTTCGGCTGATACCACGACGTCGAGTGCCCATAACTGTTCCCACGTAGCTGGTTAGTGCGTATAGGCCAATGGCCAGACTTAGATCAAATACCAAGATCTCGATAAGCGTGTTATTATGAAATAACCGCGGACAACGACCAAGGCCAGGCCCACCTGTCTCATAGGTGGTCGCAACCTGCCCTGTCGCTCCGCCACAAAGTAACCATCAGGGGGCTGCCGGGAACCCAGGCCCACCACTACCTGTGTGGAACCACCTGCCCCTTTAGCCCCATCTCCGAATCATCATCATGAGTATGTAATAGTACAATATATACCCATGATCACCACCCGAGTGATCACGGCCTGATAGTATAGCATATCAGACGGACAAGAATGTAGGGCCACTGATGGAGTACTAGCATCCTATACTAAGCATTAGGATAGCAGGTAAAGGTATCAACAGTTGTAGCAACAATAAAATGATATGCAACAGAATAGGAGCTATCGAATCATCAATAGTAGCCACTACAAGAAATATGTCAACTTATGACCTTCTGTTAGTGACCCTGGAAGAATTGGTCGTAGATCTATGACCATTTCAGACCAATTGGTCAAAAGCTGTTCGGGGGGCTCCAAACCCTAAACTATAACGACCATTTTGGTCAGAAAGGTCATAATTTCCTTACACGAAATGGTCAGAAAGCAGATAGCACTGGTCCGCTGCCTTATTTCTAGCTGATCATGACCAATAAGATGGTCATAACCTTGTAAATTGTGGTGGGTTGCTACGACTAGGTGCCACCTCATCAGTTTTGCCTATGTGTCAGGTCCATGTGGCAGTTTTTGCCCTAGGTTGTGAAGCAACCTATATTTCTGTCATTCCCAAAATTCCCCAAAAAATCTCATAAATTCTTTGTGTCATATCTTCGTCAAATATATAAAAAACCTTCCTTGCCTAGTTCAAAAATAATTCAAAAATATTCATTTTCCTATTCTGTTCAAAAAAACACTTTGTGAAGGAAGTACCACTTTGGCATGTCCAAATGGTATCCATTTTCTACAGTGCTTTCCTATACCCAAATAACTATCCTCCACCAAATGCCAGCTCAATCCATTCATTATTTTGAGCCCAGCTTCAACATTCGTATTTATGTACAGTGTGGTACTTTGCAAAGCAAGTACCACCTAGACTCCTCCTTTTGAGCTGAAAATTTGTGAAGACGGTCTTCTTAGTAACTGATCATCCTCAACCAAAACTCACGCCCATTAACCATGTGCATTTCCCGTACCGCTAATCAAACACTTGGCTGCTAATTCATGTTTGAGCATCGATTGGTGTCCTCGTGAGAATCTTATGTTGTAATTTTCTTTGTAGCACCTACTTGGGGAGTGCCCAACCCACTAGACATGCCTAGGCCGCCCAGAACACATGGCAACACCACAGTCACGCGGTGACCACGCGGCGGGCATGCGAGTTTACGCGCTCTAGAGTTGGGGCCCTCGACCACCGCCCAAACCTCGACGTATCGCCACCAAACCATGTATTTATGATTAAATAGGTACTGATGTAACTAGAAATGATTTTTGGAAAAAATAAATAGCAATGTTGGGCTTGGTCCATGAAGCTGACAAAAAATTCATAGGAAAAAACATTAAAAAGGCTGAATTGTTGGGCTAGGCCCATGTAGAAAATCGAATTGGACCGGGCTGATTCTTGTGCCACATCAGATTGCCACGTCGGATGCCTACGTGGCCTGGGGAGGCTGCTAGTGACCAAAACAAGACAGTAGGCATATTTTGGTCATAAACGTCTATGACCTTCTCATAGAGAAGGTTGTTAATTTCAGTTTATGACCCTTAGCTTTTGACCATCTGTTTTTAGTCACAAAAAGGTCACAAATGGAAAATAATCACCATTCAGTGACCAATAGTCAAGGTCACAAGTTGACATATTTCTTGTAGTGAGTAGTTCTAATGTAAGAATAAGAGAGAGAGGATGGGCGATATCTGGTGATCATGGGGGGGGGGAGGCTTGCCTGGTTGCTCTGGCAAGAAGGAGGGGTCGTCATCGACGTAGTCGAACACAATGGCATCGGCATCATCTCAGGGTCTACCGGAAAGGAAGTAACGGAGGGGGAACACAATAAATAATATAGCAATCAAAAGCATAAAAAATCATAAAACAACAATACGCGATGCTAGGGGTGGCCTAACGCGGTGGGAGGTGATACTGGCGAAGGAGGGACACAATCGAGAAAGTATCCCGGTGTTAGGCATTTTCGGGCAGATGAAACAGAGGGGGTATGTTGCATGTTCGGTATGATAGAGATGTGTGGCGGACGAATGGACCGCGGATTCGGATTGGTCTCAAAATTCTAAGCAACTTTCATATGTAAAATATTTTCATCCGAGCTACGGTTTATTTTATATGAATTTTCAAAGATTTAAACAATTTTTGGACTTCCTGGTTTTATATTAATTCGAATTATTTAAACAGAATATACTTTTGTCACCTAGTGCTACCTTAGCATCTGAGTATGACAGCGGGGCCAGTGGGGCTAGGTTGACCCGGTCAAAGGTTGACTGGTCAACACATGAATAGTGTAAGTGGGTCCCGCTTGTCTTGTTTATTTAGTTTAGTTAATTGATTAGGTTAATTAAACATGATTAATTAAGTTAATTAATTAATTAATATTTTTATTTTACTTTTATTCTTTTTTTAACGTTTTGGGGATGGGGCCCCTTGGTCAGTGGCCCGTGGTGGGTTACCGGGCGGTGGGTTAACGGGGTCGGGCGTCGGCCCGGCCTCTGTGGGCGCGGTGGCCGCTGCGGCCGTCGCCGGGTAAGGGGGTGGCGGGGCTGGCCAGGTGCGGCCCCCGGCGGAGGCGGACGAAAGGCAGCGGGGCGCACGGCCCCGGCGGAGGCGCTCGCCGGGCGGGGCGGTCGGCGGCGAGGCGCAGCACGACGTAGGAGGAGAAGGACGGGGCAGCCGGCGCAGGCGGGCGCGGAGTACGCAACACGCAGGCGGGACTGGGGGGGCGCGAGGCGTAGTGGCTGGCGCAGGGGCCGGCGGCGGTGTATGGAGGCCCATGGCGGACGGCTGCGGACGGCGGGCGAGGAAAACGCAGAGCGGCAGCAGCAGTAGCAGCTGCAGCTGCGGGGATGTTGGGCGCGTGCGAGGGGCTGCGGGCGTGCGTCAGCCGCAGCGGTGCAAGCCCAGCGTCGAGCGCACGCGGACAAGGGCGAGGGAAACACAGATGCGCGGCTCCGGGCACGGCGACAGTGAGCCCAAGGGGGCGTCGGCGCGACGGCGACTTCTACAACTGGAGAAAAGGGGCAAGGGAATCGATGCTTGCTCACATCGTTGAAGGGGAGATGCTCGGGGAGGTGCTTGAAGCAGACGAAGTGACGGCGAGGCAGTGCGGTGACCGATGGTGAGGAAGAAGAAGGCATCGATCCGGGATAGCAGGGGCTTTCCGGGTCGATCTGTTCCGAGTGGTCGAAGTAGAGGTGGCCGGAGGAGTCTCCGGCGTTGACTCAGCCTGTAGGGACGACGGTGGCCGCGAGAACGATCTTGGCCATTGCGATGCTGGCGGTTGGAGCTTGTGTGGAGGAGGTGAGCGAGAGGGAGAGGGGAAAATTGAGTGCTAGGGTTTGACCGCGAGGGAGAGGCCGCCGGGCTTAAGTAGGCGAGGGGTGGCCAGCCGATGGCCGCCACAGCGACGGCCACGGCCGTGGCGAGCATCAAGCCTGGCCGCGATCCCCTCCCCCTGTAGCAGAGGAAGAGGACAAGGGGAGGGTGGTAGCTGGGCCACGTGAGCCGGCCTGGGGTGTTTGCCTACGTGGGCTAGGCCTCGGGGATCTTTTCTTATTTATTTGTTTTGTTTTATTTCTACTTGCTCTTTTTCTTACTTTTCTCATTACTTCAACTTCTGTTTTCTATTTAGTTTCAAAATCATTTTAGTCTTAATAAAAATAAAAGTTGCTCCACAATTAGTATAGTAGTATAGGCTACTAGCACAAAAAGGTTTGGGGGCAAATAAAATAGTTTGGAGATTTCTACCATTTTGAAAATGCCTTTTAATAAATAATTGGACCCTGTTTTAATTATTTTAGGCCACTTAAATACTTTACAAAAAGTTGATTTCCCCACCATAATTGCATATGGATTATTTACCACCTTTTGAACATTTTAGTTTGACATCTGAAAAGTTTTATAGTTTGACTTTATTTTAAATTTGAATCTGAATTCTGTTTGGATCAAAATGAAGTTTTAGAAAATTAATTGCAATGACATGGCACATTAGAGTCAGGTTACTGTAGCTTGATTATCCGGGCGTCACAATTCTCCTCCACTACAAGAAATCTCGTCCCGAAATTGAAGTGGTGGAGTAAGGGGAAAAAGTGATGGTAGCGAAAACCTAACGAGTCTTCTCGGGGTTGGCTGCCCTTTCGAAGAGGTTGATCCCTTTCGTTAAAGGCTTCATTTCTCTGCTTCAAGTCATCGTGATCAAGTCGTCATCCTTTCTTCGGGATCTCCATCGCCCTACGAACGCGACCAGGGGAAAAACTCTGGAAGAACGCATCTCCACAAAGTTGGGCATCTGACGATGAACTCAATGGGAAATACACGAGGTACCCCACGAGTTGTATTTCAGTGAACCCGTTGAGTGCAATATACGATGGTACCAAAGTTTCAAGTGGGTAGGCAATCATTCGATGCCTAGACAAAAGCTGGAATGGAGGCTTGAATAACGGGAATAACATGGCGTTTGATTCCAGGATGAATAATGGTTTGGAATTTAGCTCGTGAATCACATACGAAGCCAGGTGCAAAGGATACATTAGAATCTGGGTTGTAAAGAAGAGTTAAGTTTCGATTGAGTGGACCTGTGGGTTATGGGCCCACCATGTGGGTTGAAAATAGGAAGGGTGGTGACATCTTTCACAGCCGCGACACGGAGGCATGTCAGTGGATAGCTTGTTAGCTATGTCAGCTACAATGTCGGTACCAAGGACGGGGAACGAAGAGAACCATTTCCTTGCACGTTGAAACGAGGGGAACCTGTAGTCAAAGTTCTCGTCCATCGGTGGTTACCGGAATGTTATCATCAATAGTAGCAGGGTCTTATCGACAGAGTTGTACAACAAGGTGTTTACATAAGCGGAGAATTATTACTGCTTAGATTATATGTAGATCAAGGAAAGGTTAAACAAACAAATGGAAAGGAAAATTGTGATTACACACAATTTTTAGGAGTATATCCTTCCCATGGACAAGAAGAACATGGCATACTGGGTAGGGGAGCAAGTACCCAACCATTCAGATAAAGAGGCGAGGATTAATCAATAAGTTACCCATACAACGGTGTCTGGATAACTGACCAAGAAACATTTAGCATCATGCCTCAAATGTTCTTGTTGATGAGCGGGGTATCATAGTCATGCATCGAGGTAGCAGTGATATGATGTTTTAATAAAGGGCCAGACATTGGATACACAAATAATCCCTTAGAAGCAACTTATAAAATAAGTCTTACAATTTCCTCCTGGAAGAATGGTTATCCTTGCAAAAAAATCATAATGATGGGTCCTCCAGCCAAGGGTGCTAGGCATGACATCATATTACCGGGTCATCAAAGGACCAACATTATAACTCCTGGAAAGTTGTCCCAGCCATCATATTTGACCGAGATTCATATCCGATTGGTGTCATGATAGCTCAGACTCGGGATGTTCGAGAAGAAACGATGCATCATTAATCGACGAAATGACATTGCAAGATTCTCGGGAAATGAACTATGGGAGCGGGTTCCCGAAGTAATAGTTCATCATTAATCCAAGGAGAGGATGAGGAGGTGGCTGATGGGCTCAGCGACAATTCATCGAGAATTCCAAACGGGGGGATTTCCACAATAATGTGAACAAGAGGATGACACTTATCAATTCAGATGATATAATGTTGTATGCTCGAGGTAAAACATACACCATTAATCATTAGGTGAAAGGTGTGCCCGAAAAAGGACCTTAGGCAGCAAGATCAATGTTAGAGTGATGATTCAATAACCAACAGTCTAATAACGAACTGTCGATCGTTAACTTCAAAGCAATAGGGTTGCTAGAAGTGCAGAACTCAAGCAGCATCTTTAGCATATTGGTATCCCGATTGAAAACAACACGGGGCACAAGGAAGAATGGCGATGATGAGAAGTATCTTCATACCGAGAATTTCTAAGAGGTGGGGCAATCCTCACAACAATCTCGACATAAAAGACAGTAATACTTCAATGCAGAACACAACACTAGCTGGAGAGCAAGTTGTAATCATAATGTGGACAAGTTCGCGATGAAAGGAAGTCAAGGGTGTTGTCGATGATAATAAAAAATCATCGAGGGCAAGGATGGTATTTCTCATCATGAACGCAGTTGACATCTTGGAAGAAGTCAAAGTGTTGAAGGTAATCCGACACATTTGCCGGGAGGTTTCAAGAGGATGCAATCAAACAACAACGGCAACAAGCAAGGGAATGACGAAGTGGCAAGTTATAGGATCAATATGTAAGATGCAAGCTTGGAACCAACGTTGCCTTTCGAGACAAGCAACATGATGTTGAAAGGCCGATGTATGTCGTGCTCACACACTGAAGAATTTGTGCACCAGAGAAGGACAAGGTAGCACAGTCAAAAATAGCAAGACCAGGATGCAGCCGATAGTATAGGAATGGCCAGATTGAGTTCAGAATTTTCCAGTAAAATACCAGGTGTATTTGATTTGTAGTGCGGAATAATTTCACTAGTCGGTGTCATCGGCTGACCATAAGCTAGAACCCGTAGAGTTATTATGACAAGGAAGAACATTACTTCAACAAAGTTAGTAAGATTTGGTGCAATGGCAAGACATCCTCGAGATACCAGAGGGTAATACTCGAAGGTAAAACATGATAGAAATAGAACCGGGTCGTTGACCTATGACAGTAGATACTTCAACCTTGCCAAAATTAGACGAGGCATTGGAATGAATTCCCATCAGATATATTAGATCGAGACAGCATGGTCGAAACCATAACTATAAGGAATCAATTCAAGAATTTTGAAAGAATCATTTAGCTGGATAATCATTTTGCAAGAAGCATCCGAGACGGTCTACATCATTTTCATGGGCATGAACACAAAGTTCAAGGTCGACTCCCACTTCTTTAATGCATATCATTTCATTCACCTCTCGCTTTGATAAAATTGTAGTGTTGGAATTTTATCTAATAGAACACCGAAAGAGTATGACTTGTGAAACCTTTTGGGTTCTCACTGATTACGGGAAAGAATAGGTTCAACCCATCGGGCATCTTAGTAACATATACCACAAGTTTCAAAAGTAAATACTCAAGTTCGAAAGCAGAGCATGGCTGGCCAAGCATAGGATACAATTTACCAAAGGCATTATGTATCAGGGGAAGAACTCACAACGTGATTGAATATGAAGGACACTGTCGGATAACAATCCAACAATGGATAGGGCGACCCACAACGGAGCTGATGTGAGTATCGGTACTCACTCGGAGGAAGAAAGAATGCAGAGGCATTAGATTCAAGAATCACCTGATTAGTCTGATGCTTAAATAGAAAGAAATTATGGTTTCCAAAACAAAGGATCGGAAGCAGACGCTCTGATCAAGGATGGATAAGTTGAAAACACTTAGTTGGACAATCAATAAAGGTTTGAAATGCCGAGAACCAACTCATGTCCGGAATGATGTCTGAGACGGAAAGATAATTTTAAAAAGGATAACCTGATGATTGCGTTCATACGCACACATTGAATCAATAGGCTCAAAAATGGCTAAGACAAGGGATATTAACGAAGACTACTAGTCATATGGAATTAACCATAATGCAAGCAGGCAAGAACTTCAAGAGTAACCGGCTGCAGAGGATTTTTGAAAGATCGAAAAGTATTCAGAAAAATTTTGTGAGACACATGAACGATTGAGAAGAACGGATCCTCGATAAATGTGAGGAAATAACCATAAGGGTTTTCATGCAAAATAAAACTGCAAGACAGTAAACTCAAAGGACTCTCGGGACAATGGAGAATATTTCGAGGCATCTTGTAACAACAAGAGCGACGAGGAATGATCATGAGAATGATAAGTGCATGCATATATCCATAGGGATATATCTGTGGTAGTGAATTGCAAAGGCGATCAGCACAAGGGTCTTGGGAAAATATCGAGGGATATCCTCAGAATCTTCTGGCGAAGCAGGTGATCATCCGGAATAAGGGCTCTCCAGGAGAAATAGTTACGAGAAACTAGAGTCAAAGTTAGTAAAATGTTTTAACCCGAATAGAAGAGAGATCAGAGTCTGTCGGTGTACTAAAGTAGGGGTACCCTAGTATCCCGAACTTGTGCACGGGCAGTCGCAGCGTCCCGCGGCAAGGCTTGCCGGGTGACCGCCAAGGACCTCCATGGTTCCTTTGGAGCCATTCAAGAACAAAGTTTTCAAGCCAAGGAGACAAGGCCCCGGCAAGAGGAGCTTGCCGGGAAGGCCACTCGACGCGCAAGACCCTGGCAAGAGGAGCTTGCCGGGAAGGCCAACCAAGGCATCTCAAGAAACTTGCCGCGACGCGCCACGCGTCCCGGCAAGGCCCGATGAGCGACAAGCTCCCAGAAGCGACAAGATAGCGACCGCGGCAAGCTTCCACTCAGTACCCGCGCTCCAGCACATCCACCCACGTGTCGCTCTGGGACCCTTCCAGGCGCACGTGGCGGAAGGCTGTGCAGCCAGGGGTACGCGGTGGCAAGCGGCGCTGACAAGGTGGCCATCGTGGCGAACGGTGGCGCCCCTGATGGCCCTTTTTGCACTATTTGGGCGACGGCGATGGGCATTTAATGCCCTTGTCCCCTGCCGTCAGGGTTTGGTATAAAACACTGTACCGACTACCACACTTCTTCCATTTTTACCCTCAACTGCTTTGCCACCTGTCGATGACCCCTTAAGCATATAAAAGGAGGCCCATGCGCAACGTAGAAGGGGGTTAGACATTCGAACACTCTCACGCTCGGTCTCGTTAGCTGCTGAAGTGTACTGTAGCTTCCAACGCTCTCGAGCCAAGAACTCAATACAAACCACAAAGCAGGAGTAGGGTTTTACGCATCCGTGCGGCCCGAACCTGGGTAAACTGCTCGTGTGCCTCGCCTCGATCTGCTCTTTGTGCGACCTCCGCCCCCTGCCGTACCGAAAAGGGGCTCCGTCCCCATAGGTGTTCGTGGGTGGATCAGTTTCCCCGACATCTTTGGCGCGCCAGGTAGGGGGAGCGCCGAGGTTGTGTGAACCTAATCCGGCGTCCACACGAGCTAGATCTTCATCATCTTCATCAACATGCCGCCGAAGAAGAAGGCTTCGGAGGTAGCTGCTCCGTCCGCGTCGAACCCACCACCGCCGGAGCCAACGGCTGGTGGGGTGGACACCGGCGGAAGAACGGGCGCCGACGAGGGAGCTCACGGTGCCGCCAAGTCCAAGGACAAGGCTGCGCTGCCCATCGGCGGTGTAGCCGGCTCCCATGACAACCTGGCGCACTCCAAGACCTCAGCGTCCGTGCATGCACCGCGCCCATCTCAGGAGGCGCGGGACCGGCAGCGTCATGGTACTCACGGTACCATACGCTTGCTGAACCAAGATCGAGCTGGTGGATCTCGGGACGCTCAAGACCAGCATGCACGCCAACATGCTGGCACTAGCAAGGCGCGGTCGGCTGGACGGGATACTGCTCCTTCTAACGTGGTTAGAAGTCCGAGCATATCCCGCTCCTCGCACCGTTCGCCACCGCTACCCGCCACTCCAGCAGAAGCTCTGGCACGAGCTCAACTGCTCCTAGACTTCCCTCCAGCGGCAGACAAGGCCGACGACTGGAGGGCCACCATTCAGAGTCTCATCGCCTTCGCCAACGGCGACACTCTGCGGCAGCCAAGTACATCGCAGCCGCGGCAAGTCAGCCAGGCGCGGGCCGATGGCGACAAGACCGGTGGGGGTGCAACCACCGTGCACTCTCCGCCCCGAAGGCCAAGATCGCCGACTCGCCGGATCAACATCGACGACGACTCCACCGCGTCATCAGATCCGCGAGCTCGGCGCGATCAGCGCCAAGTTCTTCATGAACGACAGCAAGAGGACGCTCGTACTCGCATCGAGCGCCGAAGAGAAGCACGGCGTCACTCCGACCAGCGCGCTGGGACCGCTGTCGACATGCATGCGCCAGGGGAACCAGGCGACTTGCCGTACGCGGTAGGTTGTCCTGCGTTTACTCGTGAGCTGCGGGAAGTCCAGTGGCCTAGCATGAAGAATTTCAAACCAGACGTACCAGAGAAGTACGACGGCAAGACGCACCCGTCGGAGTTCCTCAGCATCTACACCATCGCGGTGCAAGCTGCTGGGGGGCGGTACGACAAGATCCTTGCCAACTACTTCCCGCTGGTGCTCAAGCCCAACGTCAGGTCCTAGCTCATGCACTTGCCGGACAACTCCATATCCTCCTGGGCAGACCTGTGCCATCAGTTTGTCGGCGCCTTTACAGGCGGCCACAAACCTCATGGCCAAGAGAGTGACCTTCACCTGCTCGCCCAGAAGGAAGGAGAACCCCTGCGCAAGTATATCCAGAGATTCAGCCGTGTACAGCACAACATCCCAGATGTCCACCCTGCCGCGGTTATCAACGCGTTCCATCAGAACGTGCGTAACCGCAGGATGCGGGAGGAGATGGCGATGTGCAAGATCAGGGACATCAGTGAGCTGTATGCCCTGGCTGACAAGTGCGCACGTGCTGAGGAGGGGAGGAAACTCCCTGGAGAGGATACAGGAGCAGGAGGATCTGATAGTGAGGATGCTGCCCCGGCAAAGAAAAACCGGCGGCGGAACAACAGGAAAAAGAAAAGCAAAGAGGTGCTAGTCGTTGAGCAGTCCGGCAACGAAGGTGGCGCCAAGAAAGCCCAAGTTGGTAGCTCCGGCAAGGAGACTGCCGCATGCACCAACTGCCAGGCTGTGGCGACCGCCGACAAGCAGGACGGCACCGACAAGCAGTACTGCAAGATCCAGTGCACCAAGGGCCATGACCTCCAGAACCGCAAGAGGGTCGAACAGCTTGTTGAGCAGCAAAAGGCTGAATACGAGCGACGCGACAAGGAGAAGGCCCAAGGAGGTGATGGGGGATCCGGCAAGAAGAGGACATTCAACGGCCGGGGAGGACGCCGCAGCAAGGCCAAGCAGCGGCAAGGAGACAGACCTCCGCGCGGCCGCGACAAGGATGAAGATGACGACGACGATGAAGACATGGATGATGTTGAGACCAGTGAGCAGGAGTTCCAGAAAGCCACAGAAGTGTTGTGCATTGACGGCGGTGCTTCTCTGCATACTTCACACCGCCAACTCAAACAGTGGGTGCGGGAGGTTAATGTAGGAGAACCACCTGTCGAATCGCGCAAGCTTCTGAAATGGTCCAGCACGCCTATCATCTTTGATATTGAGGACCACCCTGATCGCACAACTGCAGTCGGGTGCTTGCCGATGTTGGTCTCACCAACTATCCGCAACCTCAAGGTCACTAAGATGCTAGTTGACGGCGGGGTCGGCTTGAATCTGATCTTCTCCGCTATACTCCAGAAACTCCAGATCCCTGACAGCGAGCTCGAAGAGACCGGCACATTCCAAGGAATCAACCCGGGAAGGAGCAAGCCGAAGGGGAAGGTCACGTTGCCAGTGACATTTGGCGGCAAGCTGAACTTCAGGACTGAGAGGGTCACTTTTGACGTTGCTGATTTTCCATTGCCTTATAATGGAATACTCGGCCGTCCAGCACTCGCCAAGTTCATGGCAGCCTCTCACTATGCATACAACATGCTGAAGATGCCAGGCCCGATAAGCGCCATCTCTGTCCCTGGCGACAAGAAGGATGCTCTTATCTGCGCCGACAAGATCTACCGGGAAGCAGCAGCCGCAACAGATCACAAGACACTTGCCGCTGAAGCTCCCGGGGGGAAGAAGAAGACCAAGTCCGGCAAGAGTTCTGATGCCCACTCCGGCAAGCGCACCTCTTCGGAGTGCTGCGCTAATATCGAGGACGCACCATCGAGCTCCACCGGCAAGTGTAAGAAGACGATGGCAGCTCCGCTAGCGACCAAGAAGGTGTCCGCCAAGGAGGACGGCACTGGTGGTACCTTCACCATCAGTGCCACACTTGACCCTAAATAGGAAAGCGCGCTCGTTGCTTTCCTGCGGGCGAACGTCGACGTGTTTGCGTGGCAACCGTCTGACATCCCCGGTGTTCCCAGGAAAGTAATTGAGCACCACCTTGCCGTCTGTCCTCATGCGTGGCCCGTCAAGCAGAAAGTCAGGAAGCAAGCAGTGGAGTGCCAAGAATTCATTGCAGAAGAAATCAAGAAGTTGGAAGCAGCAGGCCTTGTCAGAGGAGTGCTTCATCCTACGTGGTTGGCCAATCCTGTAGTCGTGCGCAAGGCAAACGGGAAATGGAGGCTTTGTATCGACTTCACTGATGTCAATAAAGCTTGTCCCAAAGACCCATTTCCCTTGCCGCGCATTGACCAGATTGTTGACTCCACGGCCGGATGTGACTTGCTTTCATTTCTTGACGTATACTCAGGATACCATCAGATCTTCATGGCAGAAGAGGATGAGGAGAAGACAGCATTCATCACTCCATGTGGCACATACTGCTTTATACGGATGCCTTTCGGATTGAAGAACTGGTTCAACATTTGCAAGGGTAGTCTATACAGCTTTTGAGCCACAAATTCACAGAAATGTGGAAGCTTACATGGATGACATAGTGTTCAAGAGCAAGGACAGGGCAACCCTGATTCAAGATTTAGACGAGACCTTTGCAAATCTATGCAAGATCCAGCTCAAGCTCAACCCCGAGAAGTGTGTGTTTGGAGTCCCTTCCGGCAAGCTTCTCGGGTTCTTCGTATCTCAGAGGGGAATTGAAGCCAATCCCGACAAGATCCAGGCCATTGAGCAGATCGAAGCACCAAAGCGCGTCAAGGATGTGCGAAGACTTGCCGGTTGCGTGGCTGCTCTCAGCAGGTTTATTTCTAAGTCTGATGAGCGCGCCCTGCCGTTTTTCAAAATTTTGAAAAAGGCAGGTCCAATGAAATGGACTCCGGAAGCGGAGGCTGCGCTGCAAGACTTGAAGAGGTACCTGTCCTCCACTCCAATACTTGTCGCACCTATGCCACAAGAGAAGTTGCTGCTGTATCTAGCGGCAACCAATCAAGTGGTCAGTGCTGCGTTAGTAGCGGAGAGGGAGGCAGATGATGAGCCAGCAACCGCGGCAAGTGCATCCAGCGACAAGCAGGGGGCTTCCCCGACAAGCTCTGGTCCCGACAAGGATGGATCTACGCAGGCGCAAGAGGAGATACGGAAGAGGATGGTGCAGCGCCCTGTCTACTTTGTCAGTTCCCTTCTGCAGGGGGCTAGGTCAAGGTACTCTGGTGTGCAAAAATTGCTTTTCGGCCTTCTCATGGCCTCGAGAAAGCTGCGCCATTACTTCCAAGCACATGAGATCACAGTTGTCACTCGCTTTCCGTTGAAAAGGATACTGCAGAATCCAGAAGCAACATGCAGGATTGTTGAGTGGGCACTGGAACTGTCAATCTTTGGCCTCAAGTTTGAGAGCACTTCAACTATCCAAAGCAGAGCCTTGGCAGAATTCATAGCAGAGTGGACGCCGACACCAGATGAAGAGATTCCAGAAACGAGCATCCCCGTCAAGGAAGCAAGCAAAGAGTGGCTAATGTACTTTGATGGTGCCTTCTTGCTGCAAGGCGCCGGTGCTGGCGTGCTGCTTGTCGCACCGACCGGAGAGCACCTCAAGTATGTAGTCCAGATGCACTTTCCCAAGGAGCAAGCAACAAACAATACTACAGAGTATGAAGGTTTGCTTGCCGGTCTTAGGATCGCGGCAGACCTTGGGATCAAGAAGCTCATTGTTAGGGGTGACTCGCAGCTTGTCGTCCGCCAAGTGAACAAGAATTATCAAAGTCCGTTGATGGAAGCATACGTTGATGAAGTGAGAAAGCTAGAAGAGCACTTTGACGGCCTACAGATGGAGCATGTTCCAAGAGCTCAGAACGACACCGCCGACGGCCTGTCGAAGTGTGCCGCACTTAAGTTACCTGTGAAAACAGGGATCTTTGTGCTCAAGCTGACTCAACCATCCGTAACACCGTCAACTGGACAAAGCAAGAAGAGGAAGTTGGTTTCTGGTGACTATCTACCGGCAGAGCTTCCCGAAGCCGCCACCAAGAAGGTCCCCGAGATCAACGCCAAGAGTGCTGAGGAGCAGTCTGCTCCGGCAAGCCCTAGGGTTTGTTCCATTGAAGCAAACGCTCCCGACAAGTTTTGCTCCGGCAAGCTTGCCGGGGAACATCAGGCTCCAGCTGAGCCGCAGGTGCTCGCCGTAGAAGCGGATGTTCCCGCAGCAGCAGATGTGCCTTTAGTCCTTGTTGTCGAGCCACAAGCTCCAGCATGGGCACAGCAGATTGTCCGTTTCCTTCAGACAGGAGAACTTCCCGAAGAGCAAGAAGAAGCGGAAAGAGTAGCCCGGCAGTCAAGTATGTACAAGTTTGTTGACAACACACTGTACAGAACAAGGCTCAACGGTGTGAAATTGAAGTGTATTCACCGGGAAGACGGACAAAAGCTGTTGGCAGAGATACATGGAGGCATATGTGGCCACCACATTGGCGCAAGAGCACTTGCCGGCAAAGCGTTCCGGCAAGGTTTCTTTTGGCCAACAGCCCTCCAGGATGCAACTGCACAAGTAACCAAGTGTGAAGCGTGCCAGTTCCATTCCAAGCAGATACACCAGCCAGCTCAAGCTCTCCAGACGATCCCTTTATCCTGGCCATTTTCGGTCTGGGGGCTCGACATCCTCGGCCCCTTTCCCCGCGCAGCCGGGGGCTTTGAGTACTTTTACTTCGCAATCGACAAGTTCACAAAGTGGCCAGAAGTGGAACCAGTGAGAAAGGTGACCGCACAGTTAGCAGTCAAGTTCTTCAGGTCGATTGTTTGCCGCTTCGGGATCCCTAACAGGATCATCACCGACAACGGTACACAATTCACGAGCCGCACCTTCATGCAGTATGTCCAAGATCTTGGCGCCAAGGTCTGCTTCGCTTCTGTTGCTCATCCGAGAAGCAACGGTCAAGCGGAGATGGCAAATGCTGAAGTGCTGCGTGGACGCAAGACCAGAACTTTCGACAGGCTGCACAAGTGCGGAAGAAACTGGATCGAGGAGCTGTCGGTGGTTCTTTGGTCGATCAGGACGACGCCGAATCAAGCCACTAGACAGACACCTTTCGCTCTAGTCTATGGAGCAGAGGCAATTCTCCCCACGGAACTCATATACGGGTCACCTCGAGTGCTCGCTTATGATGAGCTCGAGCAAGAGCAGCTGCGACAAGATGACGCGCTGCTCCTTGAGGAAGACCGTCTTCAGGCAGCTGTACGAGCTGCTCGCTACCAGCAAGCTTTGCGCCGCTACCATAGCCGCAAAGTTAACGCCAGAAGTCTCGAGGAAGGCGACCTTGTTCTTCGGCGCGTTCAGTCCGCCAAGAATTCCAACAAGTTGACGCCGAAGTGGGAAGGCCCTTACCGGGTGAAACGAGTCACTAGGCCTGGCGTTGTCCGCCTTGAGACCGAAGATGGCTTTCCGGTGAGCAACTCCTGGAACATCAAGCATCTTCGTAAGTTTTACCCGTAAGGCGCGGTTGCCGCGACCCGCTCCGGCAACCACCTTTTGTACAAGTCTTGCCGCTGTTGCATGTAATCCTTTGTACAAAGCCGGGCGCAGACCCCGTGCATCAGTAAAGCTCATGTGCTCCGCACATCCTGTAAATTTCATGCCTTTTATTTTTTTGCATGTGTTATCTGACACTTTGTGCAGCACCTACCACCGGTAAGCAATGACGAGCCGTAAGGCTCCATATCTGTATTTTCTCGACTTTCTTTTTCTCAAGGAAAGGAAGATTCCCTCGCGCACAAGTTTGCCGGGGGGGGGGGAGGAGAAGAGAGTGGTATGGACCAGGCGTCGTTCAAAGAAAGTTTCGCCTTGCCGGGAAGCAAACAACAGAAAAGCTAAGTTTTCAAAGTTTGAGCAATCAGATTTTTAAATTTTGGAGTTATCTTCCTTGAACGACCGTGCTTTGTATGGAAAACCCGTGCGCGGAGGAACCAACTCGTAGCTAGTTGCGCCCTTACTTTGTTTCGAGTCCGCTCAACGACTTAAGTGTGCTGCGACTAGTGTCGCGCCCTTACTTTGTTTTCGAGCACGCTCAACAACTTAAGTGTGTTGCAACTAGTTGCGACGAGGTTTCTTGTCGGTAACGGTACCGCCAGCAGGCTGCTGACGTCCCGCACTCAGCGCTCGCGGCTAAGGTGCCTACACCGGCAAGTTCCCTAAAAGCATAGGGCGAAAACATACAAAGGAAAGAGTCAAGTAAAGGAAATAACATTGCAATTACTACCCAAAATAGAGTTATATTACAAGATAGCTTGTCGCGGCTCTAACAGATTGTTTTCATAACATAATCAGCAGCGACAAGGAAAGAAGAAGGCATGCGACCTAATCTACGCGATCGCCCTCAACCCTCTTGATCCCGCTCACCTTGTCCACAATGGGTGCGACAAGGACCTTGAGCGCCTCCAGATCAGCATCTGGCGGCAGGGTCTTGAGGACGTTGGTGAGGCTGAGTCCTGGGTTGCGGAAGGCCACCTTCATCAACACCTTTTGAAGGGCTCCCGGGCAGAGCTTGCACGACTCGTCCGCCAGCTGCTTTGGGATCCTCTCCCGGAGTCGCTGGAGGGCCATCGCCACACCGTTGAAGAACAAGGTGAGCTTGGCGCTGGGGTGGAGGTTCTCATCAGATGAATACCCGAGATACTCCGCCCCCAGCTGCGCCAGCTCCCTGTCGATATCTGCGGCAGCATTGACGAGACCCTCCGTCCAGTGCTCCATAGTGTCCCTGTAGTTGTTCTGGACGAGAGCAGCACTCGCCAGCAGCGCCTTCTCGGCCTTGATCTCCTCCTTCAAGGCCGCCTCCTGCTCCTTGGCGCCGTCCAGCGTCTTGGTCAAAGTGGTCGGCTTCAACTCAAGATCCGCGTTGGAATCCTTGGCGGCGGCAAGCTCCTTGCCCTTCTCGGCGAGGCGGACCTGCAGCTCTGAGTGGCTGTGGGCGTCCTTCTCCCGCTCATGCTTGAGCGCGGCAAGCTCTTCGCCTCTCGCCTTGAGGTCGGCCTCCAGCTGCGTCACCTTCGTCTCTAGCTCCTTCTTGGCGACGTCGGCAGCTGCGGTAGCGTCCTTTGCCTCCTGAAGGGCCCCGCCAAGTGATTGCTCGCGCGCGGCAAGGTCCTCCTCGTGGTTGTCGAGGTTGACCTTCCGCTGCGCCAGCTCGCCTTCCTGCACAGATAGCTTCTCGCCGGCAAGCCTATGTTGCTCTGCAACCTCGGCCTTCTCAAGGAAGAAGGCCGTCCGCTCCTCGGCAAGTTGCTCCCGCTCCTCTGCCAAGGACCGGAGAGCTGCCTGGTGAAGACCCCGGAGCTCCTCTGTGCGCTTCTCAATGTCAGCTCTCGCCCTCGCGGCAAGCGCCTCTCTGGACTCCAGTTTGGCCTGCCGAGCGCGGTAGAGCGACAGCAGTTTCCGCAGCAGCCGCTCTTCCTCAGACTCGCCGCTGCGGCTGCTCGGCGCGTCCACGAGCGTCAGCCCGGCGGAGGCAAGTACCTCTCCGTCGAATACTTCTCCCTCGACCGGCGCCCTGGAGCTTGAGGCCCAGGGGAGTTTGATGAAGATGTCGTCGCCGGTCTTCAAGTAGGCGCCTGGCTCGTGCTCTTCGGAGCCTGGGGCTGCGGCAGCGGCGGAGGGATCGGCGGTCGGTGTAGCGCTTGGAGCTCCTGAGGCCTTAGGGCCGTCAGTGTGATCGCCGGACCCCTCTCCAGCTGCTGCGGCGGCAGCCTTGGCGGCCTCATCGTCGGCGGCCTCGTCAGCACCGGCCGCTTCTTCGGTGGAAGCGGCGTCGCCGGTGTTGCCGCGCGCGTTCTCGTCATCAGCAACCTCCGTCTCCATCGGCTCCGCAGCAGATGGATCTGACAGCCGGAAAGGGGAGAAAAACAGTCAAGCAAATATCCAAAAAAGAAGATCAAAAGAAGAAAAGCCCAAGGGAAGTTTGAAGCGAGAGGATTACCTGCGCGAGCCGGCTCCTCGGCGAGTTCCCTTGCCGGAGAGCTTTCCCTCGGCAGCGTAGTTGTAGTTCCCACTGGCGGAGGGCCGCTGATGCTGTCCCTCGCCGAAGAACTTGCCCTTGGCGGAGAATTCGCCCTTGGCGGAGGACTCTCCCTTGCCGGAGAACTCCCCCTTGGCGGCGTAATCGAAGCAGAAGGCACGTCGGGGGCAGTCTCCGGGAGCTCCAGGTGTGGCTGCTCTACTCCTACACAGATCAACAAACAAGACGTCAACAAAGATAGAACACCCACGCGCGCCTAACAGCGGAAAGTAAACCCTACACTACCGCTGGGGGCTGCGCTGGGGGCTGCTCTGAAGATTAGTTGCCGGGTCCTGCAAGTTTGTCTCAGGCGCACCCCCTGCCGTCACGGTGGGCTCGTCCTCAATGACAATCACCGGGACCTTGGCTCTCTTTGCCGCCCTCTGGGCCAGAGTTCTGAAAAAAGGAACAGGTTTAGAGTGAGGCGAAAGAGATACAAGACAAAACAGCAGAAAATCGAAGAAATACAAGAACAACAAAGTCTTACTCTTCTTCTTCCTCGTCGGAGCTGAGCGCGGAGAAGTCGAAGTCCGGCTCACGCCCGGCGCGAGGAGGCGGAGGAGTGGGCTGCCTTGGCCGCTTGGCGGGAGCAGTGGCGGTGGTCTGTGACGACCCCGCTCCGGCTGCCGCCGTGGCGTGAGGAGCGGCAGGAGCAGAAGCGGTTGTCCGGGAAGACCCCGCTCCAGTTGCTGCAGAAGCGCGAGGCGCTCCCGCGGCAACCTTGCTTGCCGCGGTGGAGCATGTCGTGCGGCGCGGCGGCTGTTGGACCGTCTGCCGCTCCGTTACGTCCCCGGCCTTGCGGAAGCGCCTTCTCGGTGGAGCTGGAGGCTCTGCTAGCGGTGAGCTGCCTGAAGACGAGGAGGAAGAGGAGTCGATCTCCAACGAGCTGCTCGTGTCCTCGGCGGGCTCGCTGAACTCGTCGCCCTGCTCGGTGGGCCCGCTCGACTCGACGCCCTGCTCGGCGGGCTCGCTCGACTCGGCGTCTTGCCCGACAGGCTCTCCCTCGCCGACAAACTCCCCTCGCTCGGCAAGGCTTGTCGCCTTTGCTGCATCTGCCTCCTCCACGGTGAAACCGAACTCACCCACGGCCCTGGCTGCCGCCGCCTCTTCCATCCTAGTGGCGATGTACGCCATCTCCTTATCGGTGGTGTCGCGGGTGAGGCCCTTCTTCTCGTCAGAGCGGATCGGCACTTCTTCCAAGCTGTCGAAGAACTCCTGCACGGCTTCATCGGCAGGCTCCTGCCAAGTTGGGTCGATCCCATGAGAGTCGCACAGCGGCATCATTGCGCGGATGCGGCTGAGCGCAGAGTTGTTGCATAGTGGAACGACGCCCCTCGGCAACCTGAATACTTCGGGGTGGTCGGGGTCATACTTGAACAGCTCCTGGAGCATCGCGTTGAGCTCCAGGACAGTGAAGTTGAAGTTGAGGCCCGGGCGCAGCCTCATGATGTCCACCGCATTCTCGAACTCCCAAGCGGGTCTCTTCCTCTCCTGCAAGGGGGCGATGCGGTGGCGAAGGAAATCTGCACCAACTGCGCCTACAGTGAGCCCGGCAAGCCTGAGGCGTTGGATCCGGGCAGTGGCAATCTTCAGTCTGCTGTCCTCCGGGGCCAAGTCGCTCCAGTCGTTGCCGCGTACTACTGGGGCTTGGCGCCGGGCGGTAAATGGCTGCGGGTTCTCCTCGACAATCCAACACCAATTGGCTCTCCATTCCACCCATTTGCTGCGGAGCTCTCCCTCCAGATAAGCCTCCTTCTTGTGGGCTCTCGAGATCCAGGAGACTCCGCCGGATAAAGGCTCTCCTCTCTCGACTCGAGGCATAAAGAAGTGGCGGAAAAGGGCTACATTTGGGAAGACTCCGACAAAGTTTTCGCAGAGATGTGCGAAAACTGCCATGGTCAGAACGGCGTTGGGGGTGAAGTCAAGGAGGTGGAACCCGTAGGTGTTCATGATGTCGCAGAAGAATTCAGAGAAAGGCGGGCAGAGCCCGCAGTAGAAGAACAAGGCGAAGAACGCATATCCGTTCGGGGCCATTTTACAAGCAACGGCTGGGAGTACCTTGGTGCGCGGATGCGCCCGCGTCTCCCCCGACCAGAAGAGGTAGTAGTTCTCCCTCAGCGTCCCCGCGGCAAGCTTGGGGGGGAAGACAGCCCGCTGCTTTCACAGCACCACGAGCCACAGCGCCTTGGCCGACTTCGCGGCCTTTCCCTTCTCGCCTTTCGGAGCCATGGCGGAAGTGGTGAGGGAGGTCGATGGCGCTGGTATTGCTGGTGGCGATGGGGGGCGGAGCGCTGCTCTCTTTCGGCTTTGGGAAGAAGGGGAGCGGCGGAGGCTTTCGAGGTTGAAGTAGCAACGGGCGAATGGATGAACTGCCCATGTTTCCCCTGCTTATATGGGGGAAGGGGGCGGACGTTCCGCATTCCCGAATAAAGAAACCGCCCACGATCTCTCCCAAGACGCCGCATTAAACGCGTGTCGTTAAGGGAGGGAGCGGTGGATACGGAGAAAGATACGACACGACCCAGGCCGCGCGTGCCCGTGCACTGTTTTGGGCCTGGCCCAACAGCGCTCGGCACCGTGTATGGCCCAGGCCCGGGGGCTCCTGTCGGTGTACTAAAGTAGGGGTACCCTAGTATCCCGAACTTGTGCACGGGCAGTCGCAGCGTCCCGCGGCAAGGCATGCCGGGTGACCGCCATGGACCTCCGTGGTTCCTTTGGAGCCATTCAAGAACAAAGTATTCAAGCCAAGGAGAGAAGGCCCCAGGAAGAGGAGCTTGCCGGGAGGGAGCTTGCCGGGAAGGCCAACCAAGGCATCTCAAGAAACTTGCCGCGAGGCGCCACACGTCCCGGCAAGGCCCGGTGAGCGACAAGCTCCCGGAAGCGACAAGATTGCGACCGCGGCAAGGCGCTTACCGCGGCAAGCTTCCACTCAGTACCCGCGCTCCAGCACATCCACCCACGTGTCGCTCTGGGACCCTTCCAGGCGCACGTGGCGGAAGGCTGTGCAGCTAGGGGTACGCGGTGGCAAGCGGCGCTGACAAGGTGGCCATTGTGGTGAACGGTGGCGCCCCTGACGGCCCTTTTTGCACTGTTTGGGCGACGGCGATGGGCACTTAATGCCCTTGTCCCCTGGCGTCAGGGTTAGGTATAAAACACTGTACCAACTACCACACTTCTTCCATTTTTACCCTCAACTGCGTTGCCACCTGTCGGTGACCCCTTGAGCATATAAAAGGATGCCCATGCGCAACGTAAAAGGGGGTTAGACATTCGAACACTCTCACGCTCGGTCTCGTTAGCTGCCGAAGTGTACTGTAGCTTCCAGCGCTCCCGAGCTAAGAACTCAATACAAACCACAAAGCAGGAGTAGGGTTTTACGCATCCGTGCGGCCCGAACCTGGGTAAACTGCTCGTGTGCCTCACCTTGATCTGCTCTTTGTGCGACCTCCGCCCCCTGCCGTACCGAAAAGGGGCTCCGTCCCCATAGGTGTCCGTGGGTGGATCAGTTTCCCCGACAGAGTCCTAGAGCATAGAAGAGGAATAAAAGATCCTAACACCATCCATTGGTGTTGTGGGCCCGTAAGCCACACAACAAGTTAGTAAATTTGTTTTTCAAAGACTAGACTCAACTTCGGCCAAGATGTTTGGAAGGGGGATTCCTACAGGCAGTCGGCTCTGATACCAACTTGTGACGCCCCCGATTTGACCGTACACTAATCATGCACGCAAATGTGTACGACCAAGATCAGGGACTCACTGGAAGATATCACAACTCAACTCTAGACACAAATTAAAATAATACAAGCTTTATATTACAAGCCAGGGGCCTCGAGGGCTCGAATACAAAAGCTCGAAACACAAGAGTCAGCGGAAGCAATAATATCTGAGTTCATACATAATTTAAACAAGTTTGCCTTAAGAAGGCTAGCACAAATGTAGCAACGATCGAAAAGGCAAGGCCTCCTGCCTGGGACCTCCTAACTACTCATTGAAGCCGAACTCCATGTAGAAACATCATCGGGATCCTCTCGCTCCTGGACTCCACCATCTGGTTGCATCATCTGAGAAGAAGGAACAGAAGGGGGAAAAAGGGGGAGCAAAGCAACCGTGAGTACTCATCCAAAGTACTCGCAAGCAAGGATCTACACTACAGATGCAATGATATATGTGTAAAGGGGTAATATTTGTGGGCTAAACTGCAGAATGCCAGAATAAGAGGGGGATAGCTAATCCAATCGAAGACTACGCTTCTGGCCACCTCCATCTTGCAGCAGTAGAAGAAAATAGATGGAAGTAACAAGTATCCTCGCACCTTGCAGCCTCCGTCTTGACGCAGTAGAAGGGAGTAGATGGTAAGTTCACCAAGTGACATCGTATAGCATAATCCTACCCAGCAATCCTCCCCTCGTCGCCCTATGAGAAAGCG
The DNA here is from genome assembly GCA_902687465.1 of Secale cereale. Classification (NCBI taxonomy): domain Eukaryota; kingdom Viridiplantae; phylum Streptophyta; class Magnoliopsida; order Poales; family Poaceae; genus Secale; species Secale cereale. The sequence goes on along the minus strand of LR738710.1, from coordinate 38,995,225 downwards.
ATCACTGGGTTGTATCTGGAACTTGTATGGGCGTGTTTTATTAAGTATCCAGTTCTAGTTGTCATGAGGTCAGAGTACAACTCCGGGTCGTCCTTTTCCCGAGGGACACGGCATGGGTGCACCACATAACCTAGCATGCTTGATCCCATTTGGCCGGACACACTTTCCAGGGTCATGCCCAGCATCGGAAGATTAACACGTCGCAGCCCTACCTAAGCACAACAGAGAGGTCAGCACGCCGGTCTGAACCCTAAGCGCACGGGGGTCTGGGCCCATCGCCCAATGCACACCTGCACGTTGCGAGGGCGGCCGGTAAGCAGACCTAGCCTCTCCTAATACCAGAGTAGGCTTTCTTGTCCAATCCGGTGCGCGCCGTTAAGTCCCTGACGTCAAGAAGGCATCGGCTGATACCACGACGTCGAGTGCCCATAACTGTTCCCACGTAGCTGGTTAGTGCGTATAGGCCAATGGCCAGACTCAGTTCAAATACCAAGATCTCGATAAGCGTGTTATTATGAAATAACCGCGGACAATGACCAGGGCCAGGCCCACCTGTCTCCTAGGTGGTCGCAACCCGCCCTGTCACTCTGCCACAAAGTAACCATCAGGGGGCTGCCGGGAACCCAGGCCCACCACTACCTGTGTGGAACCACCTGCCCCTTCAGCCCCCATCTCCGAATCATCATCATGAGTATGTAATAGTATAATATATACCCGTGATCACCACCCAAGTGATCACGGCCCGATAGTATAGCATGGTAGACAGACAAGAATGTAGGGCCACTGATGGAGTACTAGCATCCTATACTAAGCATTATGATAGCAGGTAAAGGTATCAACAGTTGTTGCAACAAGGATAGGCTATGCAACAGAATAGGAGCTATCGAATCATCAACAGTAGAAGTTCTAATGCAAGAATAAGAGAGAGAGGATGGGAGATATCTGGTGATCAAGGGGGGGGGGCTTGCCTGGTTGCTCTGGCAAGAAGGAGGGGTCGTCATCGACGTAGTCGAACACAGTGGCATCGGCATCGTCTCAGGGTCTATCGGAAAGGAAGTAACGGAGGGGGAAGACAATAAATAACATAGCAATCAAAAGAATAACAAATCACAACACAACAATACGCGGTGCTAGGGGTGGCCTAACGCGGTGGGAGGTGATACCGGCGAAGGAGGGACACAATCGAGAAAGTATCCCGGTGTTAGGCATTTTCGGGCAGATGAAACAGAGGGGGAATGTTGCATGTTCGGTATGATAGATATGTGTGGCGGACGAACGGACCGCGTATTCGGACTGGTCTCGAAATTCTGAGCAACTTTCATATGTAAAATATTTTCATCCGAGATACGATTTATTTTATATGAATTTTCAAAGATTTAAACAATTTCTGGACTTTCTTGTTTTATATTAATTCGAATTATTTAAACAAAATATACTTTTGTCACCTACTGCTACCCTAGCATCTGAGTATGACAGCGGGGCCAGTGGAGCTAGGTTGACCCGGTCAAAGGTTGACTGGTCAACAAATGAATAGTGTAAGTGGGTCCCGTGTGTCATTGTCTAGGACTAATTAAACAAGTTTAATTAGTTTAGTTAACTGATTAGGTTAATTAAACATGATTAATTAAGTTAATTAATTAATTAATATTTTTATTTTATTTTTAGTCCTTTTTATTTATTTTTTAACGTTTTGGGGATGGGGCCCCCTGGTCAGTGGCCCGGGGTGGGTTACCGGGCGGTGGGTTAACGGGGTCGGGCGTCGGCCCGGCTTATGTGGGTGCGGTGGCCGCTGCGGCCATCGCTGGGTAAGGGGCTAGCGGGGCTGGCCAGGTGCGGCCCCCGGCGAAGGCGGGCGAAAGGCAGCGGGGCGCACGGCCCCGGCGGAGGCGCTCGCCGGGCGGGGCGGTCGGCGGCGAGGCGCAGGACGACGCAGGAGGAGAGGGACGGGGCAGCCGGCGCAGGCGGGCGAGGCGTACGCAACGTGCGGGTGGGGCTGGGGGCACGAGGCGCAGTGGCTGGCGCAGGGGCCGGCGGCGGTGTACGGAGGCCCGAGGTGGACGGCTGCGGCGGGCCGACGAAGTCAGATGGCTACGGACGGCGGGCGAGGAAGACGCAGAGCGGCAGCAGCAGTAGCAGCTGCAGCTGGGGGGATGTTGGGCGCGTGCGAGGGGCTGCGGGCGTGCGTCGGCCGCAGCGGCGCAAGCCCAGCGTCGAGCGCGCGCGGACAGGGGCGAGGGAAACACGGACGCGCGGCTCCGGGCACGGCGACAGTGAGCCCAAGGGGGCGCGGGCGCGACGGCGGCTTCTACAACTAGTGAAAAGGGGGCAAGGGAATCGATGCTTGCTCACATCGTTGAAGGGGAGATGCTCGGGGAGGTGCTTGAAGCAGACGGACTGACAGCGAGGCAGTGCGGTGACCGATGTTAAGGAAGAAGAAGGCATCGATCCGGGATAGCAGGGGCTTCCCGGGTCGATCTATTCCGTGTGGTCGAAGTAGAGGTGGCCGGAGGAGTCCCCAGTGTTGACTCAGCCTGCAGGGACGACGGTGGCCGCGAGAACGATCTTCGCCATGGCGATGCTGGCGGATAGAGCTTCTGTGGAGGAGGTGAGCGAGAGGGAGAGGGGAAAATTGAGCGCTAGGGTTTGACCGCGAGGGAGAGGCCGCCGGGCTTAAGTAGGCAAAAGGGAGGCCAGCCGATGGCCGCCACGGCGACGGCCGCGGCCGTGGCGAGCATCAAGCCTACCCACGATCCCCTCCCCCTGTAGCAGAGGAAGAGGACAAGGTGAGGGTGGTAGCTGGGCCACGCGGGCCGGCCTGGGGTGTTTTCCTGCGTGGGCTAGGCCTCGGGGATCTTTTCTTATTTATTTGTTTTGTTTTATTTCTACTTGCTCTTTTTCTTACTTTTCTCATTACTTCAACTTCTGTTTTCTATTTAGTTTCTAAATCATTTTAGTCTTAATAAAACTAAAAGTTGCTCCACAATTAGTATAGTAGTATAGGCTACTAACACAAAAAGGTTTGGGGGCAAATAGAATAGTTTGGAGATTTCTACCATTTTGAAAATGCCTTTTAATAAATAATTGGCCACTATTTTAATTATTTTAGGCCACTTAAATACTTTACAAAAAGTTGATTTCCCCACCATAACTGCATATGGATTATTTTCCACCTTTTGAACATTTTAGTTTGACATCTGAAAACTTTCATAGTTTGACTTTATTTTAAATTTGAATTTGAATTCGGTTTGGATCAAAATGAAGTAATAGGAAATTAATTGCAATGACATGGCACATTAGAGTCAGGTTACTGTAGCTTGATTATCCGGGCGTCACATGCAGCCAATAATCCTCCTCGTCGTTGGACGACGAATCGTCGGAGTCGCAAATGAAATTGTGGAAAAAGAACTCGTCGGCAGAGTCCACTTTCGTACCTTGCAAACTGTCGAACAGCTTGCGGGCGTCGAAGAAGGAGACGGCCGGCGAGGGGAGACGCGGCGCCCACAGACCAGCTAGGTGCCCTGCCGGCGTCCGACGAGTGTGACGGCGTCCGACGAGCGTGCTGGTCATATGTGGTGGGGACGGTGAGGCGTCTTCTTGGTCGTGGGCAGCTGGGCCGTGGGGGAAGCAGCGGCGGGAACTAGTTTGCTACCCGACGGCAAAACGGCGGCGGTGGGCGACTGGGGGCAGGGGGGCGGATGTGGAGGCGGCGGCAGCTGGAAGAGTCGCTAGCACAAATGGGCAGCGGCGTCAGTGACGGAGGAGGTGGGGCGAGGGTTGCTTCTTGGCCGGGGGGGGGGGAGGGAGGCCAATGTGCCACAGACCAGCGGGCCTGGGGACAGGAGTAGGCAAGCGCGCGCGCGTCCGTCGCGTGTCTGCGCCGACGCAAATCAGGCTAAAAAATGGGCCGGGAATGGGTCGCCCGCGGACGAAAAACTGACGCGCGTCTGTTTGGGTCGACGCGTTGGGCCGCCTTTTCTATTCGCGCCGACCCAAACGGACGGCCGCGGACGAAATGGGTTGCCCCATTGGAGTTGCTCTAAGGTGCTGGTCAACGTCGGCGATGCACCTGCCCATGTGGGTAAATCTGGGAGTGGTTTTATAAAAACTGGTTTAAATGGGTTGGTTTTTATTACGGGCTTGATTGGTTTAGGTTTTATTGGGCTGAGGCTTTCTTAAGTTTAGTTTGGCTTCAGTTTGAGAGGAACCAGTCTGGGTACAGTTGGTTATGGGTTGAACCCGGTTGATCTATTATGGGCTAAAACTATGGGTACAACCCGGTTAGCTGCGTCCAGTTTCTCGTTCTCCCACACGCTGCCCCCGCCCCTGTCTTTTCCCCTGCGCCACCGCTCGCACGCCCCTGTCTCTTCCCCCTCGCCGTCCCTTCCTCATGCCGCCGCCTCGCCGTCACCCTCCAGCGCTGGCCCCTCCTCGGCACAGCAGATCCCAACCATGAACTACCCCGAGCTGGGCCTCCCATAAGTGTCGCCGCACCTCCCCGTCCGCTAGGGTTGAGGTCGCCGGGCCGCCTCCGTCGCACCACCTTCCCTCTGTCGGCAGGTACCTCTCTTTCTCTCTCTCTCTCTCTCTCTCTCTCTCTCTTTGTCTCTCTCACCAGCCTGTTTCTTCTCTGTTGACCAGGTTCGGCTCCTCCTGCGGCAAGGTACTGCTCCTCCACTTGGTGCTTCGGCTGTCCGGCGGCAAGGTGCCCCTGCTAGTCCCCTCCTCGTCTGCAGCAACAACAGCAGCAACCAGGTCTGCACACACCCATCTCTGTACATTACAGTAGTTTCAGGTTCAGGTTCAGACATATGGAGTAGGTAGTTTTTCTTTAACCCTAGCGGACATTACAGTAGGTACATATGGAGTAGGTAGTTTTTCTTTAACCCTAGGTTCAGGTTCAGACATATGGAGTATGGAGTAGGTATACTACAGTAGTTTTAGGTTCAGGTTCAGGTTCCGGTTCAGACATATGCAATGTGGAGTAGGTAGTTTTTCTTTAACAAGGGTGTGGTGCACAATGCGCCGAATTTCATTCAAACTGAGCTCAAACATTGTACATCATGAATGCTAAACCCAGGACAGTCTAGATTCAGACATATTGTACACCGATTTCGTTTATATTTTCTCTGCAAAGTGAAGTGATTAATATTGTTACCGATGCTGGATTTAATGTGACTGAGACACACATTATTTTGTGATGTTTAATCAGCTGATGTGATCAGTATCCACTTATCTAATCAACTGGAAGAAATATTCACAGTTGCGTCAAAACTGTCGAAGCTTGCGATTCTGTATTTTACTGCAACATGGTGTGGATCATGTCGTTTTATGGGCCCTATTTACAATAGCTTAGCTGAACAGAGCCGGAATGTCGTATTCCTTAAACTGCACATTGATGAACTAGGCAATTTTACGGATATCTCGCAAACACCGTAGATTATTACCTTTTGTATAGTGCCGTGTGGAGTAGCAAACTTGGGTTCAGAACCCTTGTGTTGTGAAAAACTGTTATAGTAGGAAATTCAGACTTCGTACTCATTATTACTTTTGACTGCCTTTACATTCAGTTTGCACTTGTTGTGTATTAGCAATTATGACTTTAATTTGATGATCACTCCGATGCTTTGGGTGTTACCTTTTCTTTGCGTCTCATTTGGGTAGATGATTTATCCAATTTTCCAAGGGGATAGAGTTGATTTGTCCGTTAGGAAGAACATAACAGGTATGGATGAGCAAGGTAGGCTTTTAGAATTGACTCGTAAATATAGTAAAATTGTAAAGTTAAGGTTCACTCAATGAACTATGACATTTGTTCCTTTTGCTTGATCTATTATTATATAGTTAACAAATGAAATGACAAAGCTCATGGGGAAAATATAGAAATAGGCCAGAAACACATAGAAAAAAACATCTAGCTCTCAATTTAGTAAACTCAATTTGGTGACTTATTATATCCTCCTTGAGTACATAATAAATTTCTTGATATCATTGAACATGTTCTCTGTACATGTTCCCTGCATTGTTCTCTGTACATGTTCCTTGAGTACATAAATTGCTTCGATTTTATTTTACATGCATTAACTTTTACTGCTACTAGTACTAGTATTAACCTGCATCTGCATTCACAGGCCACGCACCAAGGACGGGAAAAACACACCAACCCAGACCACTCGACCGATCGATCAGTCCATGTAGTAATTACTCACTAGTAATTTGAGGCATGTCTACATCAAAGGGTTTAGAGAGTGTTGATTCCATGGATGAGAATACGAGTCAAGTACCTCATGCTAGAAGGTCCAAGGTATGGGAGCATTATGAAGTAGATCTGGTTCTCATAGATGGTGATCTCAAGGTTGTGTGCAAATACTGTGGAGCATAACTTCACACCAAGTTTGGGACTAGCAGATTGAGGACCCATATTACAGAGGCTTGCCAATTAATTCAGGAGGCTTGCATGAAGAGGTTTTTGTTGACCATGAAAAAAAAACATCCGAAGGTCTGTTTGTGTTTGATGAAAAAGTTTGTCGTGAACTCATGGTAAAGTATTGCGTCCATGCTGAGATCCCCTTTCTTAAGTTTGAAGATCCCCAGCTTCAACCATGGATTTACGCAATGCAGCCAGCGTTTCAAATCAAGGGTCGTCACACAATTCGTGATGATGCAGTGAAGGTGTATACAGGGATGAAGAAAGATATCGAAGAAGAGCTACAAAATTTGGATTCTCGCATTTGCTTAACATCTGACATGTGGGCATCATCACAGGAATCGGGCTACATGTGCATCACCGCCCATTATATCAATGCATAATTCAACTACAAGAAGAAGACCATAAGTTTCGCAGAAGTGAAGTATCCCCACACAGGCAATGCGATAGAAGAAGAAATAGTTCACTGCTTAACAGAATGAGGCATAAGGGGCAAATTATTACCTTTGACACTAGATAATGCCAGCAATAATACTAATGCATGTGAGGAGTTAATAAAATATCACAAACATGAGCTGCTCCTTGAAGGTCAACATTTGCATGTCAGGTGGTGTGCGCACATTCTTAATATCTTGGTTCAGGATGGAATGAAAATAATCCATGAAGCTATTGACATGATACGTGAGCTGCTGAAGTATATTGACTCTTCTCCTTCAAGACTTCAAGATTTCAATACAATTGCAACTGGGATTGGTCTACGTGCAAAGAAAGTTATCTCTGTTGATACACCAACCAGATGGAACTCAACATGGAAAATGCTTGTAGAAGCATTGACGTACAAAACTGTCCTGCATAGTTATGCCAATAGAAAGATGATATAGTCTCCAAGTGAGGAAGAATGGGGGAAGGCAAAAGCTATTTGTGAGTTTCTAAAAGATTTTGAAGAGCTTACCTTGATTGTTTCAGCTCACAGGAAGCCAACTTCACATAAGTTTCTGCCAGTTGTGCCTTCTATTCGCCATGCATTGAAAGATCCGGGTTGGCAGACCTCTGATGTGTTGAAGGAATTGGCGGCAGTGATGCAAACGAAGCTCGATAAATATTGAGATCCCGAGGAGAAGGAGAATGCAGATCCTAACTGATACGTCTCCAACGTATCTATAATTTTTGATTGTTACATGCTATTATTTATAAAGTCTTGGATGTTTAATGGGCTTTATCATTCACTTTTATATCATTTTTGGGACTAACCTACTAACCCAAAGGCCCAGTCCAGATTGCTGTTTTTTGCCTGTTTCAGGGTTTTGCAGAAAAAGAATATCAAACGATGTCCAAACGGAATGAAACCTTCGCGAGAGATATTTTTGGAGAAAATCATGCTCGGGAAACTTCTAGACCAAGTCAGGGGACGGAAGGCCTTCCCTCGAGGATGGGGGGCGCGCCCCCTGCCTCGAGGCTGGCCCACACGACCCCCGGTGCCCTCCTTCTTCCTATATATACGTACGTACCCCAGAAACTCCATACGCAGAGAGAAAACCCTAATTCCACCGCTTAAGGCGTTACTCTGTTCGTATGAACTCAGTACACTAGATGCATGCTGGATAGCGGTCGATGTGTGGAGTAATAGTAGTAGATGCAGAATCGTTTCGGTCTACTTGTCTCGGACGTGATGCCTATATACAATGATCATGCCTAGATAGTCTCATAATTATTCGCTTTTCTATCAATTGCTCGACAATAATTTGTTTACCCGCCGTAGAATATCGCTATCATGAGAGAAGCCACTAGAGAACACTATGGCCCCCAGGCCTATTCTGAACATATCAATCTACATCTACTTTACTTTTCTTGCTTTTATTTGCTATTTTATTAAACTAAAAATACAAATAATATAAATTATCATCTCTATCAGATCTCACTCTCGTAAATGACCGTAAAGGGATTGACAACCCCTTATAGCGTTGGCTGCGAAGTTCTTATTTGTTTGTGCAGGTGCGAGGGACTCGCGTGTGGTCTCCTACTGGATTGATACCTTGGTTCTCAAAAACTGAGGGAAATACTTACACTACTATGCTGCATCTCCCTTTCCTCTTCGAGGGAATACAACGCAAGCTCAAGAGGTAGCAAGAAGAATTTCTGGCGCCGTTGTCGGGGAGGCTTACGCAAAATTCATATACCAAGTACCTATCACAAACCCTTATATCCTTTGCATTACATTTATTTGCCTCTCGTTTTCCTCTCCCCCACTTCACCCTGTTGGGGAACGTAGCAGAATTCAAAAAATTCTACGCTTCACCAAGATCAATCTAAGGAGTCATCTAGCAACGTAGGAGAGGGGAGTGCATCTACATACCCTTGTAGATCGCGAGCGGAAGCATTCAAGAGAACATGGATGATGGAGTCGTACTCGTCGTGATCCAAATCACCGATGATCCCAGCGCCGAACGGACGGCATGTCCGCATTCAACACACGTACGGTGCAGCGACGTCTCCTACTTCTTGATCCAGCAAGGGGGGAGGAGAGGTTGATGGAGATCCAGCAGCATGACGGCGTGGTGGTGGATGCAACGGAAATTCTGCAGGGCTTTGCCAAGCACCGTGTGAGGAGGGAGAGGTGTAACGGGAGGGAGAGGGAGGTGCCAGGAGCAAGGGTGCGGCTGCCCTCCCTCCCCCCACTATATATATGGTCCAGGGGGGCGGCCCTAGGAGATGCAATCTCCTAGGGGGGCGGCGGCCAAGGGGGAGGCTTGTCCCCCAAGGCATGTGGGGCGCCCCCACCCCTAGGGTTTCCAACCCTAGGCGCAGGGGGGAGGCCCAAGGGGGTGCGCCAGCCCACTATGGCCTGGTTCCCCTCCCCCTACGGCCCATGGGGCCCTTCGGGATAGGTTGCCCCACCCGGTGGACCCCCGGGACCCTTCCGGTGGTCCCCGTACACTACCGGTGACCCCTGAAACTCTCCCGATGGCCGAAACTGGACTTCCTATATATAATTCTTTACCTCCGGACCATTCCGGAAATCCTCGTGAGGTCTGGGATCTCATCCGGGACTCCGAACAACATTCGAGTTACCGTGTGCATATATCTCTACAACCCTAGCGTCACCGAACCTTAAGTGTGTTGACCCTACGGGTTAGGGAGACACGTAGACATGACCGACATGACTCTCCGGTCAATAACCAACAGCGGGACCTGGATACCCATGTTGGTTCCTACATGTTCCTCGATGATCCCATCGGATGAACCACGATGTCAAGGATTCACTCAATCCCGCACTACTAGGAAAAGGCCTACTAATGGCGCACCTAATTTGGCCATTAATGGCGCATTAGTGGTGCGCCATTACTAGCACATCATTAGTATATTTTACTAATGGCGCACCTCTGGTGCGCCATTAGTATCTGGTATACTAATGGCGCACCGCAGATGCGCCATTAGTATGCACAGTAGTGCGCCATTAGTATGCCTCCCAGGGGCCATGTGTACCCAGGTGCTTTGGCATACTAATGGCGCACTCCAGCAGGATGCGCCATTAGTAATGACCGCATAGTAATGGCGCACTGGCTGGTGATGCGCCATTAGTATCCTTTGGCATACTAATGGCGCACTGTGTTGTGATGCGCCATTAGTATGAATATTAGTTTTTTTTTAATATTATTTTTCTGTTTTTTTGCACAGATTACAAAATGTATAATTGCACAGAATATAGACAGCACACATCAACAACAAATTCATCGAATACAATAGAAGATTAGTCTCTGAATACAATTCATCATATTAGTCTCCGAATACAATTCATCATATTAGTCTCCGAATTGAAAAGACCGAACAAAGATAGAACAATATATTACAAGTCTCGAGACCGCGAGTAGCGAGTTTGTCTTCACATTACAAGTTGATATCGATCATCTAAACTACCATCACATAAAAGAGGGCTGCGGTCATCACGATGAGCATCATCACGATGAAACTCGTCTTCATCCGGTTCCTCCAACGCTCCCTCCCCTCTCCCGCTAGATAGCGGACGTATCTAGATTCGGCCTCGGCCCTAGTGGTGTACCCTTTGTAACTGTTACCGCTGAATCAGTGAACCTGTCTCCGACACTCCTCCCAGTCGTCGTAGACTCCGGGAACCTTACCGTTGTACACGATATACGACGGTATCGCTATGCACTAGCCAAACGAAACGTTAGTACCAATTCACAGACAATTCATAAGCAATATATAAGTATGCAACAGAACGATCGAAAGAGAAAAGCAAGACATTAATACCATCGATTACATCTAAGTTGAACGACTCTCGAAACCAAAGAGACATACTACAAGTTCATTAAAGTTTAATTACAACATGAGCCAATCGATGTTTCAGAACTAGACACAACATCACTGCTTTCGACTCGACTCAAGGGACCGGAGCATGGATGAAGTCGCCGTCTATCGTGGGAGTCATGAAATCACAGGCGTTGTCAGCCTGCATTTGTAGCATTGTGTTGATGTCACTGTTCGACGGTTGATTTCTGAGGTAGAACTGCCCCGAGGTACGAAGGACATCTTGATGGATGATTTCCGCAAACTCCGACTGGATGCGAAAGAATTCTTGTCTGATGTCCGCGTCCTGGATTGCCGACACGTTCGCGGCGCAATCTTTGAGTTTACTCAGTAGCAGAAGTTGATGATGGTCCCGTACGATCGCCCGCATGTGATGGATGGCGTAGTAGGCACCCTTCTGACCGCCAGGCGGCTGCTTGACACAGCAGAACGTCGTATTGTGGGAGAACACGTGCTTGCCGTACTTACGAATAGGCCTGGTGAAGGTGCCTCCAGATTTGGCGTAGCCGGGGAGAACATCATCAAGAACCTTCTTGACATTTGTGTAGTCTACTTTCGATTGACGGTCCGGGTCGAAATATGTGGCCATGGAATATTTGGGGCTTAGGAGGATGAGCGTGCACTGTGTGTCACTTCAGAAAACACGGAATGTTAAAAGAAGAACGATCGAAATCTAAGAATTCATATGTTACGGGGCGGTTGAGGCGGATGACTTACTCGGGAAAGTAAGGCACGAGGAAGTTATCCTTATCTCGGTTTGCCAGAATGACGCCTTCGAGGTAAGAACTCGCGACTTGCCGGTCCCCAGCGCTGACCAAGATCTTGGCACGCATGTAGAAGGGGTCGATTATCACGCATGTCGGGCGCCGGTCCTTCCGTTGCCTCTTCGGTTGGCTGCCATCTGTGCGTGCGCCGCCATCATCAGTGGTGGCATCCTCGGTGGCACCATCAGTGGTGGCATCAGTGGGGTCATCCTCGGCGGTACCATCAGTGGTGTCAGGATCGGTGGGGAAGGCGACGTCCTCATACAAGTGAGGTTGTTCCTCCATCTCCTGGGACAGCTCCCAGAATGCCTTCCCGCCCGAACCGCCGGCCTCATCGTTGTTGGCCATGTTTCTCTCTAAATAGGAACAAAGTTTGGTCAAAAAGTTGGTTATTGTCAAGGAACAAGATCATGGTCTCATCATTTAGGGTTTGTCGACACCGAGGCATCCTAAAAGCTAAGCTTTTATAATTGAGGGTTTTTCGACACCGAGGCACCCTAAAAGCCTAAGCTTTCATCATTTCGGTTTTTATCGACACCGAGGCACCCTAAAAGCCAAGGTTTCATAATTTATGGTTTGTCGACACCGAGGCATCCTAAAAGCTAAGCTGGGAAGGAGAATTCTAAGTTGGGCCTAATCACTTGGCTCTATTGCCGCCTATGGTTTAATGCAGCTAGAATAAAGGGGCACTTGATCCTACTTAATTAACTACTAAGATACCCCGGCCCATGCATTCGTCACAAGTACCCCATATGTCCTATTTTTTAGCAAAGTCATGCTAAAATTCACGGAAAATTTCAGCATGACCTTTGCTGAAAATAGGACATATGGAGTACCCGAATTTGCCAGAACGGAAGTTAATCGGCATTCCAGCAAACTCAAGGGCCTCTCGGGGTGCTTGCAAAACTATCACGACACGAATGTCGGAGACAAAACCCAGCAAACTAGCAAAGTTACTAACGTGTTTACAGAAATTGTTTTCTGTAAAAGATGATCATCATCTTTACAAGTCTTTCTCAATGTGATCACAAGTAATTCAGAGGCATCACAAGTAATTCAGAGCATCACAAGGCATTACTAGTTCAGTACATGAACAAGTTTTACCAAGCACATCAATATGTACTGTATTTCATTGTGGAGTGATATACAGTATGTTACAGCAAAGAAACTGCTTAATCCACATGCCTCAGCTTATCAACAGTCATTACTTGTCAAATACAGAAGAAGGAACAATTTATTTGTGACATAGTTACAAATGATGACAGAATAAAGCAACACCATGTACTAGCCTAAAAACAAGTGAAGTTTCACCCATATAAAAACAGGTGCAAACAAAATAATGACACTCAATTTAGATAGCAAAAAAAGTCAACATCAAGGGTTCATGGGAATTCAGCAAAGGTGCACAAGAGACAGTGTAAGCTTCAGACCCAGCAGACCAGTACAAATTTGCTAGGCTATATATTCCTGAATTCTAGTCACATTGACACTCCTGGTTTTCTACAAACACCAAGTACTAGGGCACACAAAAGTTCTAAAATTTGTGTGCCTAACTGAATTAACTGAATTTTCAGTAACAGAATAAACTTAATTTTCAAAACTGACAAATATTAATAGGTTGACTACAGCAAATCCAATTTGCAAGCTTGACTACATATAATTAGAGCAACTTCATATTGTGTAGGGAATGATAGAAAAACTGGCTTGGCCTAGTGTATGTTCTGCAGTTACTGAAAATTCAGTTACTGTAGTTGCTGCCACTTGTAGTTACACTAAGGATCTGATCTTAGCACTGGTTATAGTAAGGATTTGGTCTCCGAACATTTGGTTTCAGTAGCTTGCTTAGATTTTGTTTTCAGTAAGGATCTTAAGTTCTCAATTATGACAACATTTGGTTTTCAGTAGTGAGTCTAAGATCTTATTTCCTGAATCTTTAAATCAGGTGGTCGTTTACCTTTGTCAAAATCATGGAGTATAATTGTGCCTACATGGAGTATAATTATTTCCTAAAGATTACATTTGAATCTTTAATTTAGAGAATGAAAATCAGTGAGTAAAATTTGATGATATGATTCCTCACTGAATTTATTCCTGATAAAATTTTCTAATGCAAACTTGCTGATACCAGTAAACTTGAAGCAGAATTGGTCAAACTAATTCAGTGTAAATCTTCACTATGCATTCTTGTGTGGTAAATACACTATCCAGGGTGATTCAAATAAATACAAATATTTCCTGTGATTTAGATCATGGAGCAAATTTAAATCAAGAGTAACTAGGTCGAGTCATGGTCTAACTAGGCCAAGCCATGATTTACAGTCCAACTTCATATTTTGTAGGAAATGATAGAAAAACTGTAATAGCAGTCCACTGATGAATATGAATCTTCTGACACTAAACTACACCTTGAAGGTTCAGGACATACCATGAAATTATATGCTACTATTGTTCGCAAGCAACCTGAGACACGAGTGTTACAACTATAAATTGAGTTGTAAGGGCATCAAATGTACTTCTTAGTGGACTCTAACAGTACTCATTCTTTTCTGGATAGTAAACACCAGCAGTTACAAGGGCATCAAGAGTAAGGTAGTTAAATTGCAAGTTCTACTCAGATGACCAGTGATCATCGCGTGCAACTATGGCTTGCTGCTCTACAAGACTACAAGGTCTGATGAAAATTTTCCCTTGCATCACAGAGCAAGTATTTTTGCAACTTGGACAAGACACAGGAGATGCCATGTAGCATTAGCACTTGCCAAATTTTAGTTTGTTGTAAGAGAAGTGAGTCCGGTTAAGAAAATGGCACACAGAGTTACCAAACACATTATCAGATTTCACAGCAAGTAACTTAGCACAACAGTTAAATAGCACTTTGTGTTGGATCCCATTCTGGCCATTTCCAAACTAAACATTCTAGCATCATTCATTTTGCGATTTATTACTGACCGCTGTGTCATGTCTTGGATCCAATAGGCCTGCATATTCTACTCAAGTCTGCCTCTCAAAAGTCATAATACTCATCAACTCAATTACAAGCACGGAGCAGAGCAGGTCAAACGTTCCAAATGGAATTCCATTTGCACACAGTTGCCATCACTTTATGCAAAGGCAGAGCCCGACAGTCAAAGTGCACCAATGAGCATTCTAGCATCCATCCAATTTTGAAAACGCTGCTTATCGACTATGCGGCGCAATGCGCTAGATCCAACTTGGCCTAGCTACTTGCTGGCACAGGACACGCCCCTCAAAACCCTAGCTCCCCAGCCCCCAACGCGGGGCAAGCACGCCGTACAGAAGCTCCTGCATATCAGGGACAAGCAATAACTTTTTTGGCTCGCCGGAGATGGCCACGCACCTGGGGGATGCCGGGGCGTCGGGGGCGCGGGCGTCGAGGCTGAGGCGTCGGGGGCGCAGGCGGCGACGGCGTAGCTCCGGGCGTCCGGGCCGTCGGGGGCGCGGGCGTCGAGGCCGGGGCGTCGGGGGCGCGGGCGGCGGCGGCGTAGCTCCGGGCGTCGAGGCCGGGGCGTCGGGGGCGAGGGCGTCGGCGGGTGCGGCCGGAGAGAGAGTCGTCGGCGGGTGAGGGAGAGAGAGGCGTCGGGGAGAGGGGGGAGATCTGGCGAGAGGGAGAGAGAGGAGGGTGCGGCCGGCCCCATAAGTATGGGGGGATTACTAATGGCGCACCGCAGCTATGTGCGCCATAAGTATGTAGACACTAATGGCGCACCGCCCCCAGGTGCGCCATTAGTATTCTGTTCTACTCACTAGCCCGACAGAAAGCTATATATTTCACCTAACCCACTACCTAACAGAACCCCCACACTAGCTCGACTGGTCAATACTCTGCACACCCACCAGGAGGTCCTGGGTTCGATTCCCAGCCTCCCCAAATTTTTTTTGCTTTTAAAAAATGCTGTTTGACACTTATTTGTGTTTAAATATGTTCAAACTTGTTTAAATCATAACAGTAATATTTTTTATAAAAAAGTAATAATTTTTTAAAAAATATCATCAAATTTGTTATTTTAAAATATTTATGAATATGAAAAGATATCATGAAATTTATTATTTTGAATATATCATGGGTCGGCGGCGGCGGTTGAGTAGGGGAATCGAGGGTGCGGGGGGTCGGCGGCGGCGGCCGGTGGACCGGGGGGTGCTCGGCGGCGAGGGGACCGGATCTGGCGAGGTGGGATAGCGATCAAGATGGAGGGAGGTCGAGATCGAGTGTCCATGAAATCTAAAAATATTCATGATAGTTCAAAAAGTGCCCATGAAATACAATCGAGAAATGAAGGGTACGATTTAAATACAATCGATCTTAGCTAGCTATCTGTTCACAATCTTCTTGCCCTTCTTTTTCGCAAATGGAGTTCTTCTGAGGAACGGACGTCCTTTAGGTAGGGTGGTCCTGCTTCTTCTTGTGGTGTAAGCTGCTACTTCATCATCGTCGTCATGTTCGATCCTCGGGTCGCCGTACTTGTCGAAGTCTTGCTCATTGGCTACTCCATCCATTCCGATGATCTTCCTTTTGCCTCTCCTCACGACAACACGACTGGGCTTTGACGGATCGGTAATGAAGAAGCATTGGTCAACTTGGGAAGCCAGTACCCATGGCTCATTTTTCGCGGTGACGTTTGCGCCCGCGGTCTTGGATTTGGCTTCGGGTATAACCATGGTGGTGAAATACCGGTCTTCTTTTAGGACACTCTTGGCCCATCTGACACGGAACATCGGGACCTTCTCTCCAGCGTAGCTCAGCTCCCAGATCTCCTCGATCCTTCCGTACTATCTATCCTTGTCATTACCGGTGTATGATTCCATCGTTACCCTGGAGTTCTGATAACCATCGCTCTTCATGTCCTTGGCCTCGGTGTAGAATGTGTAGCCGTTGATATCGTACGCCTCATAGGTCATCAGGTTGTGCTCGGCGCCCTGTGACAAGGCGAATATGAGTTGTTCTTCCGCGGAAGAATCATCATGTAAAGGGTACGACAGAAGCTTCTGCTTGAACCAACGCGTGAAACATGAGTTGTGCTCTTTGATTATATCTCCGTCCGTCCTTTGTTGGCCTTGGTCATTGTACGTCTTCTCAATAAAGGTTTTGTGCTGAACCACCCAAGGATCGACCACGTCTATGTGTTGTAGCGCGACTAGGTTTGCTCTTTCAAAGTCGGCGAGTCGACCCTCGAAGTCGACATGCATTTCGCGGCGACCCTCACGGTGACCTCATCCAGCGAGCCTGCCGAGGTGCCTGTTGACGGGCAGACCAACGGGGTTCTCGATGCCTAGATAATTCGTGCAGTAGGAGATGCACTCTTCGGTCAGAAAGCCCCTGGCTATGCTTCCCTCTGGACGTGACATGTTGCGAACGTATCCTTTGATGACACCATTCATCCTTTCGAACGGCATCATGCTGTGCAGGAACGTCTGCCCGAGTTGGATGATATCGTCCACAATATGGACCAGCAGATGCACCATAACGTCGAAGAATGCGGGCGGGAAGTACATCTCAAGCTCGCATAGTATCACCATGATCTCTTCCTGTAGCCTTCTGAGTTGCCTCACGCCAACAGACTTCCGAGAGATGACGTCAAAAAAGTTGCATAGGCCAAATAGGGTTTCACGGACGTGCGCGTCCATGATACCACGGATTGCAACTGGAAGTATCTGCGTCATCTGCACGTGACAGTCGTGAGACTTCATCCCGCTGAACTTCAGCTTTGCCCGGTCTAGGTATCTGCTTATCTTCCCCGCGTAACCGTAAGGAAGTTGTACTCCTACGAGGCAGGTGAAAAACTGCTCGATCTCCTCCTGACTTAGAGTGAAGCACGCGGGAGGGTAGTCATTTCCGGTCTTCTTGGCCTTTTTGCCTTTGCGACGACTTTTCGTGTCCTGCTTCGCCTCATCATAATCATCATCATCATGATCATCATATATAGCGTGAATCTCCTGCCTGATGCCCATTGATTTCAAGTCTGCCCTTGCTTTCGGCCCATCTTTGGTCCTCTCTGGCATGTTGAGCAGGGTACCAAGCAGACTCTCGCACACGTTCTTCGTGATATGCATTACATCAAGGTTGTGAGGCACACGGTGGTTCTTCCAGTACGGCAAGTCCCAGAAAACAGACCTCGTTTTCCATACCTTCAGCAGCGGCTCTGGCACCTTTCGCTTCTTTCCCGGCTCTGGCGCCTTTTGCTTCTTTCCCATCAGTGGGCAATCTTTCCAATTTTTCAACAGCTCGTCTATTTCCTCGCTGCTCCTCGTACGCGGGCGTCCTCGGGGTTCGGTTTCACCATCGAACAGATCCTTGTGTTTTCTCCACAGGTCATCGTCGCGAAGCCACCTTCGATGTCCCATGAACACGGTTTTCGAAGACCCGGGATCTCTATCTAGCTGGCGATACGTTGTGTCATCCATGCATCTGACGCATCCAGAAAATCCGTGGACCACCTGCCCCGCGACATATCCGTAACCGAGATAGTCGTGCACCGTCGTGAGCAGCGCGGCTCTCATCGGGAAATATTCTTTCTTTGCGGCGTCTCACGTATTGGCTGGCGTTTTCCACAGCGTGTCTAGCTCCTCTTTCAGCAGCCCCAGATACAGATTGATGTCGTTCCCTGGTTGTTTCGGTCCTTCAATTAGCATACTCATGTGAATGTACTTCCTCTTCATGCACAACCAGGGGGGAGGTTGTACATCCACACAAACACAGGCCAGGTGCTATGTGTGCTTCTCTGGCTGCCAAACGGATTGACACCATCGGTGCTCGCGCCCAGCACGATGTTCCTTGGATTGTTCCCAAATTCTAGGTCTTCGAAGTTCAACGCTTGCCACTGGCTCGCTTCCTTAGGGTGACTCAGCATCTTGTCTTTTTTATCTATCTCCGGATCATTTGCGTCATCTTCTCGCTTCTTCTCCTCCCTATCCGCGTGCCAACGCAGGAGCTTTGCTACCTTAGGGTCCACGAAATACCGCTGCAGACGAGGAGTGATCGGAAAGTACCACACCACTCTTCGAGGAGCTTTCTTCCTCTTCTTGTATCGAGTGACGCCGCACACCGGACATATCATAGACTCCGCGTGCTCGTCCCAATAAATGATGCAATTGTTCATGCACACATGGTATTTCATGTGCGGTAAATCCAGAGGACACACGATTTTCTTCGCCTCCTCCAAACTGGTGGGGCACTTGTCCCCCTTGGGAAGACGTTCGTGCCAGAATGACATGTTCTCGTTGAAGCATGCGTCGGTCATTTTGTGTTTTACCTTCACCTCCAGAGCCATGAGCGTTACTTTCAGGCGGGTATCCTCGGGCCTGCATCCTTCATACAATGGAGTAACTGCGTCTAACTCAAGTTGATCCATCTTGGCTTTCTCTCGGGCGGCAGCTCTTGCGTTATCGGTCTGCTTGAGAAGCAGCTCTTGAATATGAGGGTCCTGCACCCAGCCCATCGATGGTCCAGCGTCGTCTGCTCCATCGGCATCATCATCTTCATGATCATGCCCGTCGTCTGTTCCGGCAACTTCCTCATCATCATGTCCTGCATCTTCTACATGATGATTGTGTACAGCATCACCGTCGTGATCATCTCCTGGGGATTCTTCGTCTTCTCGCCCGCCCGAGCCGCGGTGGTTGTCTTGCTGCCCTTCCTCATTTCTTGCCCGGCCCCCATGGACGACTTCGTAGTCATCTTCATCACCTTGCCACCGATAGCCATCCATGAAACCACGCAAGAGCAGGTGGTCCCGCACCAGCCCGGAATCCGGGTCCGCAATAAGGCTCTTCAGCTTGCATCTTCGACACGGACATCTTATCTCCGTCTCGTTCTTTTGAAGCATCTCGGCCTTCGCGGACCTCAAAAACCTATTCACGATGCCTTCGGTCATCGTGCGCACCATGGTCGCCTGCGGGGTAGAGCAAAATGATATTTTAGAACCAAGAAACAATTTGCCATGACTTTCCCTAAAAATAGGACAAAAAAGAATGCTTAATGCACCGAAACGGAAATGAATCAACATTCCGGGAAAATATTGGCAACTATCGCATTTCAAATACCGGTACACCTCCAAACACAAACACATATGCAACACAACAAACATATGCAACACCACGAACATACATAGATCTAGCTAGGCCATAAAAAGTGCATGTGCACATTGTAGTATGGAGAACAACATAAATATAGCTTCCCCCCTTACTTACCTATCAAAACAAGGTAATTTAACCACTTAATTTGAATGAATATATGGTGGAAATGATGTGAAAAAGAGGAGGGAACCGAGAGGAGAGGAGGTGGAGAGAATGAAGTGGGGGAGAAAGTGAGTGTGGGTAGGAGAGGCTGTCCAAAATATCTTGTTGTTGCCCGCTTACTAATGGCGCACTCACTATAAATGCGCCATTAGTAATCAAGGTTACTAATGGCGCATTTATAGTAGGTGCGCCATTACTAGTTTTGCAAAAAAAAATAACATACTAATGGCGCACTGTCGCACAGTGCGCCATTACTAGTTTAAACTAGTAATGGCGCACTCTGGGACAGTGCGCCATTAGTAGTTTTGTAAAAAAAGAATAAAAAATATCATAAAAAAAGAACATTAATGGCGCACTTTACTGCTGGTGCGCCATTACTAGTTACAACTAGTAATGGCACACTTCGTACTGATGCGCCATTAGTATGTTTGGACAGGCGCGCTAGTTCAAAAAAAAAACTTTTTGATACTAATGGCGCACTCTGGGCCTGGTGCGCCATTAGTAGTTTGAACTCTAATGGCGTATCTGTTGTTGGTGCGCCATTACTATATACTAATGGCGCACTACTTGTCTGGTGCGCCATTAGTATCAATTCCATCTATAGCCCTTTTCCTAGTAGTGCCGTATGCAATTCCCTTTGTCTATCGGTATAGTACTTACCCGAGATTCGATCGTTGGTATACCGATACCTTGTTCAATCTCGTCATGGCAATTCTCTTTAGTCGTTCCGTAATACATCATCCCGTGACCAACTACTTAGTCACATTGAGCTCATTATGATGATGTCTTACCCAGTGGGCCCAGAGATACCTCTCCATCATACGGAGTGACAAATCCCAGTCTCGGTTCGTGCCAACCCAACAGATACTTTTGGAGATACCCGTTGCGTACCTTTATAGCCACCCAGTTACGTTGTGACGTTTGGCACACCCAAAGTATCCCTACGGTATCCGGGAGTTGCACAACCTCATGGTCTAAGGAAAAGATACTTGACATTGGAAAAGCTTTAGCATTACAAACTACACGATCTTGTGCTAGGCTTAGGATTGGGTCTTGTCCATCTCATCATTCTCCTAATGATGTGATCCCGATATCAATGACATCCAATGTCCATGGTCAGGAAACCGTAACCATCTGTTGATCAACGAGCTAGTAACTAGTGGTTTACCAGGGACATGTTGTGGTCTATGTATTCACACATGTATCACTGTTTCCGGATAATACAATTCAAGCATGAATAACAGACAATTATCATGAACAAGGAAATATAATAATAACCATTTTATTATTGCCTCTAGGGCATATTTCCAACAGTCTCTCACTTGCACTAGAGTCAATAATCTAGTTACATTGTGATGAATCGAACACCCATAGAGTTCTGGTGTTGATCATGTTTTGCTCGTGGAAGAGGTTTAGTCTACGGGTCTGCGACATTCAGATCCGTATGCACTTTACAAATATCTATGTCTCCATCTTGAACATAATTCCGGATGGAGTTGAAACGGCGCTTGATGTGCTTGGTCTTCTTGTGAAACCTGGGCTCCTTGGCAATGGCAATAGCTCCAGTGTTTTCACAGAAGAGAGTCATCGGGCCCGACGCACTTGGAATAACTCCTAGGTCAGTGATGAACTCCTTCATCCAGACTCCTTCCTGCGCTACTTAGCAAGCAGCTATGCACTCCGCTTCACATGTAGAATGCGCCACGACGCTCTGCTTGCAACTGCACCAGCTGACTGCCCCACCATTCAAAATATACATGTATCCGGTTTGTGACTTGTAGTCATCCAGATCTGTGTCGAAGCTAGCATCAACGTAACCCTTTACGACGAGCTCTTCCTCACCTCCATAAATGAGAAACATATCCTTAGTCCTTTTCAGGTACTTCAAGATGTTCTTGACCGCTGTCCAGTGTTCCATACCGGGATCACTTTGGTACCTCCCTACCAAACTTATGGCAAGGTTCGCATCACGTCTGGTACACAGCATGGCATACATAATAGAACCTATGGCTAAGGCATAGGGGATGACACTCATCTTTTCTCTATCTTCTGCCGTGGTCGGGGATTGAGCCGTCCTCAATCTCATACCTTGCAATACAGGCAAGAACCCTTTCTTGGACTGATCCATATTGAACCTCTTCAATATCCTGTCAAGGTTTATACTTTGTGAAAGACCAATGAGGTGTCTTGATCTATCTCTATAGATCTTGATGCCTAATATGTAAGCAACTTCTCCAAGGTCCTTCATTGAAAAACTCTTATTCAAGTAGGCCTTTATGCTTTCCAAGAATTCTACACATTTCCCATCAGCAATATATCATCCACATATAATATGAGAAATGCTACAGAGCTCTCACTCACTTTCTTGTAAATACAAGCTTCTCCCCAAGTCTGTATAAACCCAAATGCTTTGATCACATCATTAAAGCGATTATTCCAACTCCGAGATGCTTGCACCAGCCCATAGATGGAGCGCTGGAGCTTGCATACCTTGTTAGCATTCTCAGGATCGGAAAAACCTTCCAGCTGCATCATATACAGTTCTTCCTTGAGGAAGCCATTAAGGAATGCCGTTTTGACGTCCATTTGCCATATCTCACAATCATAGTATGCGGCAATTGATAACTTGATTCGGACGGACTTTAGCATCGCTATGGGAGAGAAAGTCTCGTCGTAGTCAATCCCTTGAACTTGTCGATAACCTTTAGCGACAAGTCGAGCTTTATAGATGGTCACATTACCATCCGCGTCAGTCTTCTTCTTAAATATCCATTTATTTTCTATGGCGTGCCGATCAACAGGCAAGTCCACCAAAGCCCATACTTTGTTTTCATACATGGATCCTATCTCGGATTTCATGGCTTCGAGCCATTTGTTGGAATCCGGGTCCGCCATCGCTTCTTCATAGTCCGAAGGTTCACCGTTGTCTAACAACATGATTTCCATGACAGGGTTGTCGTACCACTCTGGTGCAGAACATGTCCTTGTGGACCTTCGAAGTTCAGTATTAACTTGATCTGAAGCTTAATGATCATCATCATTAACTTCCTCCCTAATCGGTGCAGGCACCTCAGGTACAATTTCCTGCGCTGCGCTACTTTCCGGTTCGGAAGGGGTGACTGACACCTCATCAAGTTCCACTTTCCTCCCACTCACTTCTTTCGAGAGAAACTCTTTCTCCAGAAAGGATCCATTCTTGGCAACGAAGACCTTGCCTTCGGATCTGAGGTAGAAGGTGTACCCAATAGTTTCCTTTGGGTATCCTATGAAGACGCATTTTTCCGATTTGGGTTCAAGCTTTTCAGGTTGGAGTTTCTTGACATAAGCATCGCAACCCCAAACTTTCAGAAACGTCAGGTTAGGTTTCTTGCCAAACCAAAGTTCATACGGTGTCGTCTCAACGGATTTAGACGAAGCCCTATTTAAAGTGAATGCGGCAGTCTCTAAAGCATATCGCTAAAAAGACAGCGGTAAGTCGGTAAGAGACATCATAGATCGCACCATGTCTAACAGAGTACGATTACGACGTTCGGACACACCGTTACGCTGAGGTGTTCCGGGCGGTGTCAATTGTGAAACAATTCCACAGTTCCTTAGGTGTGTGCCAAATTCGTGACTTAAATATTCACCCCCGCGATCCGATCGTCAGAACTTTATTTTTCTATCACGTTGATTCTCAACCTCATTCTGAAATTCCTTGAACTTTTCAAAGGTCTCAGACTTGTGTTTCATTAAGTAGACATACCCATATCTACTTAAGTCATCAGCGAGGGTGAGAACATAATGATAGCCTCCGCGAGCTTCAACACTCATTGGACCGCACACATCACATCATTCTCCTAATGATGTGATCCCGTTATCAATGACATCCAATGTCCATGGTCAGGAAACCGTAACCATCTGTTGATCAATGAGCTAATAACTAGAGGTTTACCAGGGACACGTTGTGGTCTATGTATTCACACATGTATCACTGTTTCCGGATAATACAATTCAAGCATGAATAACAGACAATTATCATGAACAAGGAAAAATAATAATAACCATTTTATTATTGCCTCTAGGGCATATTTCCAACACACCCTTGTCGTTATATTCGCCCTTCTTCCGCCGTGTGCTTTTCGTTTGCTTGCATCTTGTTTGCTTGTGTGTGTTGGATTGCTTGCTTGTCACTATCGCTGAGAACAATACCAAATTGTGTGACTTCTCCAATACAAACAACAATGACTTTATTAGCACTCCGATTGCTCCTATTACCGATGCTGAATCTTGTGAGATCAATGCTGCTTTGTTGAATCTTGTCATGAAAGATCAATTCTCCGGCCTTCCTAGTGAAGATGCCGCTACCCATCTAAACAACTTTGTTGATTTGTGTTATATGCAAAAGAAAAGGGATACAGATACTCACATCAGCTCCGTTGTGGATCGCCCGACCCATTGTTGGATTGTTATCCGACAGTGTCCTTCATATTCAATCGCCTTGTTAGTTCTTCCCTTGATACATAATGCCTTTGGTAAATTTTATCCTCTGCTTGGCCAACCATGCTCTGCTTTCGAGCTTGTGTATTTACTTTTGATACTGGTGGTATATGTTACTAAGATGCCCAATGGGTTGAACCTATGCCTTCCCCTAATCCGTGAGAACCCAAAAGTTTTCACAAGTCATACTCTTCCGGTGTTCTACCAGGGAAAATTCCAACACTATAGTTTTATCAAAGCGAGAGGTGAATGAAATGATATGCATTAAAGAAGTGGGAGTCGACCTTGAACTTTGTGTTCATGCCCATGAAAATGATGTAGACCGTCTCGGAAGCTTATTAAAAACTGATTATCCAGCTGTATGATTCTTTTGGTATTCTTGAATTGATTCCTTACAGTTATGGTTCCGACCATGCTGTCCTGATCTGATATATCCGATAGGAATTCATTCCAGTTCCTCTTCTATTTTTGGCAAGGTTTAAGTATCTACTGTCACAGATCAATGACCCGGTTCTACTTCTATCATGTTCTACCTTCGAGTATTAACCCCTGGTATCTCAAAGATGTCTTGCCATTGCACCACATCTTACTAAATTTGTTACAGTAATGTCTTCCCTTGTCGTAATCACTCTACGGGTTCTGGGTTGTTGTCAACCGAGGATGCCGACTAGTGAAATTGTTCCGCACTACAAATCAAATACCCCTAGTATTTTTACTGGGAAGTTCTGAACATCCTGGTCTTCCTATCTTTGACTCTGCTACCTCATCCTTCTCTGGTGCACGAATTCTTCAGTGTGTGAGCACGACTTACGTCGAGCTTTCAACATCATGTTGATTGTCTTGAAAGGCAACTTTGGTTCCGCGCTTGCATCTTATATATTGATCCTATAACTTGCCACTTCGTCATCCCTTGCTTGTTGTCATTGTTGTTTGATTGCATCCTATTGAAACCTCCCGACAAATGTGTCGGATCACCTTCAACACTTTGACTTCTTCCGAGATGTCACCTGTGTTCATGATGAGAAATACCCTCCTTGCCCTCGATGATTTTTATTATCATCGACAACACCCTTGACTTCCTTTCATCGCGAACTTGTCCACATTATGAATACAACTTGCTCTCCAGCTAGTGTTGTGTTGTGCATTGAAGTATTACTATCTTTTATGTCGAGAATGTTGTGGGGATTGCTCCACCTCTTAGAAATTCTCGGTATGAAGAAACTTCTCATCATCACCATTCTTCCTTGGTCCCCGTGTTGTTTTTAACTGGGATACCAGTATTCTAACAATGCTGATTGAGTTATGTGCTTCTAGCAACCCTACTTCTTTGAAGTTAACGATCGACAGTTCGTTCTTAGAATGTTGGTTATTGAATCGTCACTCTAACATTGATTTTGCTGCCTAAGGTCATATTTCAGGCACACCTTTCAACTAATGATTAATGGTGTATGTTTTCCTCGAGCATACAACATTATATCATTTGAATTGACAAGTGTCATCCTCTTGTTCACATTATTGTGGAAATCCATCCGTTTGGAATTCTCGTTGAATTGTCACTGAGCCCATCAGCCACCTCCTCATCCTCTCCTTGGTTTAATGATGGATTATTGTTTCGGGAACCCGCTCCCGTAGTTCATTTCCCGAGAGACTTGCAATGTCATTTCGTCGATTAATGTTGCACCGTTTCTTCTCGTACATTCCGAGTCTGAGGTATCATAACACCAATCGGATTTGAATGTCGGTCAGATATGATGCTGGGACAACTTTCGAGGAGTTATAATATTGGTCCTTTGATGACTCGGTAATATGATGTCATGCCTAGCTCCCCTGGCTGGAGGACCTAACATTATAATATGTTTTGCAAGGATAACCATTCTTCAGGGAGGAAATTGTAAGACTTATTTTATAAGTTGCTCCTGATGGATCATTTGTGTATCCAAAGTCTGACCCTTGATTGAAACACCATATCATTGCTACCTCGAAGCATGACTATGATACCCTGCTCATCAACAAGAACATTGGAGGCGCGATGCTAAATGTTTCTTGGTCCGTTATCCAAACACCGTTGTATGGGTAACATCTTGATTAATCCTTGTCTCTTTATTTGAATGGTTGGGTACTTGCCCTCCTAACCTATATGCCATGTTCTGCTTGTCCATGGGAAGGATATACTCCTATTAATTTTGTGTAATCACAATTTTCCTTTCCATTTGTTTGTTTAACCTTTCTTTGATCTACATATAATCTAAGCACTAATAATTTTCTGCTTATGTAAACAGCTTGGTGTACAACTCTGTCAGTAAGAACCTGTCACTATTGTTCATAACATTCCGGTAAACATCGATGGACGAAAACTTTGCCTATTGGTCCGCCTCATTCAACGAGCAGGAAAATGGTACCCTCCATCCCTCGCCCTTGGTACCAACATTCTTGCTGACATAGCAGACACGCTATCCACTGACATGCCCTTTTAAGCCACATGGTGGGCCCATAACCCATAGGTCCACTGGATCGAAACCTGACTCTTCTTTACAATCCGGATTCTAATGTATCCTTTGCACATGGCTTTGTATGTAATTCACGAGCTAAGTTATATACCATTATTCATCCTGGAATCAAACACCATGTTATTCTTGTTGTTCAAGCCCCCATTCCAGCTTCTGTCTAGGCATCGAATGATTGTCTACCCATTTGAAACTTTGGTACCATTGTATATTGCACTCAACAAATTCACTGAAATAGAACTCATTGGGTACATCGCGTATTTCCCATGGAGTTCACCGTTAGATTCCCAACTTTGTGGAGATGTGTTCTTCCGGAGTTTTTCCCCTGGTCGCATTCGTAGGACGATGGAGAACCCGAAGAAAGGATGACGACTTAATCACGATGACTTGAAGCAGAGAAATGAAGACATCAACGAAAGGGATCAAACTCTTCGAAAAGGGTAACCAAGACCGAGAAGACTCATTGGAATTTCATAACCAGAACTTTCCCCCTTAGTCCCCTCCTAAATCCTGGGACGAGATTTCTTCTAGTGGAGGAGAATTGTGACGCCCGGATAATTACGCTACAGTAATTCCGCGCTAATGATGCCACATCACCACGATCACTGTTGCTAATCTCGTGTTAGTTCGAAAACCGATCCAAACAAAAAAAATTGAATTAAAAGAAAACGACAAAACGTTTCAAACTTTAAAACTAAAATGTTCTAGAAGTGCCAAATAATGCATATGGAATTATGGTGGAGAAACCACACATTTATAGTATGCTTAGATGCACTAAGATAATAGAAACAACAGCCAAAATTTTTTATTTAAATACCTATTATAATTAATAAAATATTAAACTAATTTATTTGGGCACTAAACTTTCTATGGCTGTGGATTAAGTTCATATGCTAATCTAGGTGCTAGAGTTGTATTTTTACAAAACGAAAATAACTAGATTCCAAAATTTAAACACAAACGAAAAATAAAATAAAACAAAAGAAATACCTTGGCCCAACTAGGCCGCAGCCCTGCCGACTGGCACGCCGTCGACGGCCTACTTAACCCACCCCAGACACTAACCTAGCGACCCCCTCCTCACTCACCCCTCTTTCCTCCCACCATCAGGATCTGGATCGGAGAGACAAGCCCCGACCCTTCGACGCCGTCTCCTCGTCCTTGTCGTCACCACGTTGCCTGCCGTCGACGCACGCCTCCTCGTCCTCCTACACGCCGGCCGCCATCGAGCCTCGCCGCCCGTACCCCTGCATCGGGGGTGAGCGTCTCCCTCTCTTTCCCCGTCCCCGTCGCCCGTCTGGAACGCCGTGCGCCCGCCACTCCCTCTGTTCGCCGCTGCCGCGCCCGGGCGCCCCCTCGACACGGGCACGCAAGGCCGCCCCTCTCACGCATCGCCCGCCCCTGGTCCTCCTCCCCCTTACTCGCTCACTTCGCTGCTGCCCTGCCGCGCCTCGCGCTGCTGTCCATCGCGCCTCGTGCACGCCCCGTGCGGCCCCGCCGCAACCGCTCCTGCCGCAGCCACCGCGGGCCTGCGCGCGCTGCCCTGCCTCACCGGCGCTGCCGCTGCCTCGCCGGACCGCACGCCTGCGTCGTTAGTCGCTGCTACCGCCTATAGCTTGACCCACCGCCTTCATCCGCCGCACCTCCTCCCTCCGCCCGCACTCCTTGCCGCGCTCCGCCTCCTCACGCGGTGCTGGCCGCCGCACTCGCCATCCTGCACTCCCCGCGCCGCTGCGCGCCATCGCCACCACCACCCGCCCGCGCCACCGCACCCCCCGCGTCGGTTCCGCCCCTCGCCTCCGCCCGCCATGGCCTCGATCCAGCCGCACTGGCTCGCCCCGCCGACGCTGCCCCGACGGCCTCGTCTCATCGCAAAGCCTAGGCTCAGGCCGCCGACGCCCAGCGCTCGCTCGACCGGGCGCTCATGGGACTCTGCCCCGGCACCCCTGGCCCAGTAACCCGTGCGCCCAAACCCGTTAACCCCTCCCAGGGCCAATGACAAGGGGGCCCCACCCCAGAATGTAATTAAAAAAATAAAAATATATTAATATTAAAATAAATAAATTAGTAATTAATTAAGTAATGAGTTAATTAAGTTAATTAATCTTGATTAACTAACCCAATTAAATATGTTAATTAACACTAACAAATTGTTAGTATAACTGAGAACTGAGACAATGACAAACACACCCCACTTGCCAGGGTTGACTAGTCAACCTGTTGACTTGCTGATATCATGCTGATGTCACGCTGAAACAGTAAATACATTTTCTAAATTAAATTAATTCTGTTCATTCCGAAAATGAATTAAAAACTTTAAAAATTAATAGAAAATAATCCGTAACTCGGATGAAAAAGTTTAATATAAGAAAGTTGCTCAGAACGACGCGACGAATCCGAATATGTTGTCTGTTCATTCACCACACGTCCCTAGCATAGCCAACCTGTAACAATACCCCTTCATTTCATCTGTCCGAAAACGTGAAACACCGGGAATACTTTCCCGGATGTCCCCCACCCCTTCGTCAGTATCACCTCCTACCGCGTTAAGTCACACTTAGCACCGCGTTTTGCCATGTTATGCTTTGTGGTGTGATGTTTGCTTTATATTTATTGTTTCTTCCCCCTCTTCTTTCTGATAGACATCGGGACTGAGACTGCTGACGGTGCCAGTGTGGTCGACTGCGTCAACAACGACCCCTCCTTTTTGCCAGAGCAACCAGGCAAGCCCCCCTCCCCCTTGATCACAAGATATCGCCCATTCTCTTCTCTCTTATTCTTGCATTAGAACTGCTACTGTTGATGATTCGATAGCTCCTATTCTGTTGCATAGCCTATCATTGTTGTGACACTGTTGATACCTTTACCTGCAATCCTAAATTCTTAGTATAGGATGCTAGTTTTCCATCAGTGGCCCCACATCCTTGTCCTTCTGCCATGCTATACTACCGGCCCGTGATCACTTTAGGCGGTGATCACGGGTTTATACTATATACAAACTTTACATGATACATGATGTGACTAAAGTTGGGTCGGCTCATTGGATACCCGCAAGTGATTCCAATGTGGGGGCTGAAAGGACAGGTGGCTCCATCCAGGTAGCGGTGGGCCTGGATTCCTGACGGCCCCCCGAGTTGATCTTTGTGGCAGAGCGACAGGTGATAAGTCTCCGACGTATCTATAATTTTTGATTGTTCCTTGCTATTATTTATGAAGTCTTGGAAGTTCAATAGGCTTTATCATTCACTTTTATATCATTTTTGGGACTAACGTACTAACCCAAAGGCCCAGTCCAGATTGCTGTTTTTTGCCTGTTTCAGGGTTTTGCAGAAAAAGAATATCAAACGGAGTCCAAATGGAATGGAACCTTCGCGAGAGAATTTTTTGGAGAAAATCACGCACGAAGAACTTGAGAACCACGTCAGAAGAGCCACGAGGGGCCCACGAGGGTGGGGGCGCGCCCCCCTTCCCAGGGCGCGCCCCCTACCTCGTGGGGCCCCCGTGACTCCCCCGGTGCCCTCCTTCTTCCTATATAAGTCCATGTACCCCAAAAACTCCGTGAATAGAGAGAAAACCCTAATTCCACCGCCGTACCTTCTGTTCCCGTGGAGATCCCACCTTGGAGCCTGTTCCGGAGCTCTACCGGAGGGGGATCCATCACGGAGGCCTTCATCATCATCATCATCGCCCTCACCATGAGTTCTAGGTAGTTTACCACAGACATTCGGGTCAATAGCTAGTATCTAGATGGCTTCTTCTCTCTCTGGATCTCAATACAAAGTTCTCCTCGGTCTTCGAGGAGATCTATTCGATGTAATATCTTTTTGCGGCGTGTTTGTCGAGATTCGATGAATTGTGAGTTTATGATCAAGGTTATCTATGAAAGATAATTGGTTCTTCTCTGAAATTTTTATGTGTGCTCATAATATCCTTGCAAGTCTCTTCGAATTATTGGTTTGGTTTGGCCTACTAGATCTATAGTTCTTGCAATGGGAGAAGTGCTTGGCTTTGGGTTCAATCTTGTGTTGTCCTTTCCCAGTGACAGTAGGGGCAGCAAGGCATGTATTGTATTGTTGCCATCGAGGATAAAAAGATGGGGTTTATATCATATTGCTTGAGTTTATCCCTCTACTTCATGTCATCTTGCTTAAGGCATTACTCTGTTCTTATGAACTCAATACACTAGATGCATGCTGGATAGCGGTCGATGTGTGGACTAATAGTAGTAGATTTAGAATCGTTTTGGTCTACTTGTCTCAGACATGATGCCTATATACAATGATCATGCCTAGATAGTCTTATAATTATTCGCTTTTCTATCAATTGCTCGACAATAATTTGTTTACCTGCCGTAGAATATCGCAATCATGAGAGAAGCCACTAGAGAAAACTATGGCCCCCGGGTCTATTCTCAACATATCAATCTACATCCACTTTACTTTTATCGCTTTTATTTTCTGTTGTCATAAACTAAAAATACCAAAAATATAAACTATCATCTCTATCAGATCTCACTTTCGTAAGTGACCGTAAAGGGATTGACAACCTCTTATCACGTTGGCTGCGAAGTTCTTATTTGTTTGTGCATGTGCGAGGGGCTCACACGTGGTCTCCTATTGGATTGATACCTTGGTTCTCAAAAACTGAGGGAAATACTTACGCTATTGTGCTGCATCTCCCTTTCCTCTTCGAGGGAATACAACGCAAGCTCAAGAGGTAGCAACAGGGCAGGTTGAGACACCCAGTCGAGAGGTGGCCTGGCCCTGGTCGTTGTCCGCGGTTATTTCATAATAACACGCTTAACGTGTTTGGATATTTGATCAGAGTCTGGCCGTTGGCCTCTACGCACTAACCAGCTATGTGGGAATAGTTATGGGCTCTCGACATTGTGGTAACAGCCGAAGCCTTCTTGACGTCAGCGACTGAGCGGCGCGCGCCGGGTTGGACCGTGTAACGCAACTTCCTTAGTAATGGAGGTTGCTAGGTCTGCTCACCGGCCGCGTACGCAACGTGCAGGTGTGCGCTTGGCGATGGGCCCAGACCCCTGTGCGTTTAGGGTTTAGACCGGCGTGCTGACCTCTCTGTTGTGCTTAGGTAGGGCTGCAACGTGTTGATCTTCCGAGGCCGGGCATG
Organism: Secale cereale; assembly: GCA_902687465.1. Taxonomy (NCBI): domain Eukaryota; kingdom Viridiplantae; phylum Streptophyta; class Magnoliopsida; order Poales; family Poaceae; genus Secale; species Secale cereale. Next base: position 38,963,342 of record LR738710.1, on the reverse strand, counting down.
ACCCAAGAAAGTGTGCCCGGCCAAATGGGATCGAGCGTGCTGGGTAATGTGGTGCACCCCTGTAGGGAAGTTAATATATTTGAATAGCCATGTCGCTCGGTAAAAGGATGACCCGGAGTTGTACTCCGACCTGATGACAACTAGAACCGGATACTTAATAAAACACACTCTTTCAAGTGCCAGATATAACCCGGTGATCGCTTTCCCACAGGGCAACGATGGGAGGATCCCCGGGTAGAATTATGCAATACATTGTTACTTGGTGAACTTACCATCTACTCCCTTCTACTGCTGCAAGACAGAGACTGCCAGAAGCGAGGATACTTGTTACTTTCCAGCTACCCTCTTCTACTGCTGCAAGATGGAGGTGGCCAGAAGTGTAGTCATCGATTAGATTAGCTATCCCCCTCTTATTCTGGCTTTCTGCAGTTTAACCCACAAATATTGCCCCTTTACACATATATCATTGCATATGTAGTATGGATACTTGCTTGCGAGTACTTTGGATGAGTACTCACGGTTGCTTTGCTCCCCCTTTTCCCCTTTTGTCCCTTCTTCTCGGATGTTGCGACCAGATGCTGGAGTACAGGAGCCAGATGATCCCGAGGATGTTTCTACGTGAAGTTCGGCTTCGAGGAATAGTTAGGAGGTTCCAGGTAGGACACCTTGCCTTTTCGATCGTTGCTACATTTCTGCTAGCCTTCTTAAGGCAAACTTGTTTAACTTATGTCTGTACTCAGGTATTATTGCTTCCGCTGACTCTGGTGTATTCGAGCTTATCTATTCAAGCCCCCGAGGCCCCTGGCTTGTAATATAAAGCTTGTATTATTTTGATTTGTGTCTAGAGTTGTGTTGTGATATCTTCCAGTGAGTCCCTGATCTTGGTCATACACATTTGCGTGCATGATTAGTGTACGGTCAAATCGGGGGCGTCACAAGTTGGTATCAGAGCCGACTTCCTGTAGGAATCCCCCTTTCCAACTCCGTGGCCGAAGTTGAGTCTAGTCTTTGGAAAACAAATTTACTAACTTGTTGTGTGGCTTACGGGCCCACAACACCAATGGGTGGTGTTAGGATCTTTTATTCCTCTTCTATGCTCTGGGACTCTGATATCTCTTCTATTCGGGTTAAAAGATTTTGCTAACTCTGACTCTAGGTTCTCGTAACTATTTCTCCCGGAGAGCCCTCATTTCGGAATATCACCTGCTCCGTCAGAAGATTCTGAGGACATCTCTCGATATTTCCCCGAGACCCTTGTGCTCATCGCCTTTGCAATTCACTGCCACCGATATATCCCTATGGATATCTGCATGCACTTGTCATTCGCATGATCATTCCTCATCGCTCTTGTTGTTACAAGATGCCTCGAAATATTCTCCGTTGTCCCAAGAATCCTTTGAGTTTACTGTCTTGCAATTTTATTTCACGTGAAAACCCTTACGGTTATCTCCTCACATTTATCGAGGATCCGTTCTTCTCGATTGCTCATGTGTCTCACAATATTCTTCGGAATACTTTTCGATCTTTCGAAAATCCTCTGCAGCCTGTTACTCTTGAAATTCTTGCCTTCTTGCATTATGGTTAATTCCATATGACTAGTAGTCTTCATTAACATCCCTTGTCTTATTCATTTTGAGCCTATTGATTCAATGTGTGCGTATGCACACAGTCATCAGGTTATCCTTTTAAAAATTATCTTTACGGCTCAGACGTCATTCCGGAGATGAGTTGGTTCTCAATAATTCAAACCTTTATTGATTGTCCAACTAAGTGTTTTCAACTTATCCATCCTTGATCAGTGTCTGCTTCTGATCCTTCGTTTTGGAGACCATAATTTCTTTCTATTTAAGCATTAGACTAATCAGGTGATTCTTGAATCTAATGCCTCTGCATTCTTTCTTCCTCTGAGTGAGTACAGATACTCACATCAGCTCCGTTGTGGATCGCCCAACCCATTGTTGGATTGTTATCCGACATTGTCCTTCATATTCAATCGCCTTGTGAGTTCTTCCCCTGATACATAATGCCTTTGGTAAATTTTATCCTCTGCTTGGCCAACCATGCTCTGCTTTCGAGCTTGTGTATTTACTTTTGATACTTGTGGTATATGTTACTAAGATGCCCGATGGGTTGAACCTATGCCTTCCCCTAATCCGTCAGAACCCGAAAGTTTTCACAAGTCATACTCTTCCGGTGTTCTACCAGATAAAATTCCAACACTATAGTTTTATCAAAGCGAGAGGTGAATGAAATGATATGCATTAAAGAAGTGGGAGTCGACCTTGAACTTTGTGTTCATGCCCATGAAAATGATGTAGATTGTCTTGGAAGCTTCTTGCAATATTATGTGACACCTCGAGACCGGTGCGCCAGGTGGCAGCCAGTTATTCGTCGTCGTTGCCATGTCATCAGCTTGCGTGTTGCTTCCTTGCCTTGTCATCGTGTGCATTGCATCATCATGTTTTCAAAACTTGCATTCGTCCGAGTCCGCCCGTCCTCTCCGTTATCCGTTCTGAGCCCAGACACACTCGCACGCGCCCGCGGAACCTCCGAATATTTATTTTATGAGTGGCAGGAAAACGTTCTTGGAATGGGTTGATACTTGGTATGTTGTCTTATTATAGTGTAGACAGGCCACCTGCGAAATTTCGTCGCATTCGGAACTCGTTTGATAGCCCAACGGATATATATAGCGGCACTAGTCGCCAGACAAAACGGCGGACGTTTTCGGTCTTCGAAAACCTCCGCGGGCCTCTCTCTCTCCTCTCCTCACAGCCCACTCATGCCTCTACATATCCCACTAAGCCCACTAACCTTCCCCTCCGCTCGGAGCCGCACGATCGAGATCGTACGGTCCGAATCGGAGCAAAAAGCCCCTAACCCTAGTCCTTTTGTTATATATACACCCCCCCCCCCTTTCCATTTTGGGCACTCCTAGGCCTTCCCCTACCTCCAGCCACCAAATCCCCTCAATTTCCGTGCCCAGCCGCTCCAGATCTGCCACTTGGCGCCGCCCTAATCGCCAGCGCCGCCAACCGCCGTCCCGGGCCAATCGGCGCCCTCGGGGCCCATCCGCGGCCCGTCCCCGGGCGAACTGGGCCCCTACCGTCCCACACCTCCCGAGCCCCGCGCCCGTCGCTCCCCGCCTCCGAGCGCTCGCGCCGCCGCTCTAGCCGTCGAGCTCGTCCGCTCCCGAGGCCGACCGCGCCGCCGCCCGCCTCCCTGGCTCCCTCGCCGCTCGACCGCGCCACCTCGTCTCCTCTCTCCGCCGCCGCCCCGCACCGGCGTCGCCTCCGCGCCCGACCCCACCGCTGCTCCTCGCCGGAACGGCGCCGTCGTACGCCGCCGCCTTCAACCGTGCCGGCCTCGAGCTCCTCCCGGGCCACTGCCTCGCCACCCGGAGCACACAGCGCCGCCGTAGGGCCTCGCCGCGGCCCCTCCGGCTCGTCTCCGCCCGGATCCAGCAAGGGGCCGCCGGATCTCGTGCCCCTGCCATGGCTACCGGCTCCCTCTGCCTTCCTCCTCCTGGTCAACCGCCGCCGCCTACGGACATGTCCGGTGGCGTCCGGACATGTCCGCCCTCTCTCTCTATAAGCCACTTCCAGGTGGGCCCGTGTGCTCCCACCGACGGACATGTCCATGCAGGCCAGACAATGTCCACCCGAGGTTTCCTCTTTTTCTTCTGAGTCCCGGAAAACTTGTTGTCTGATGTATATTTTGCACGGCTATAAGTTTTTGTGTGTATGTCCAATTTTAGTGTATGATATGTCAAAATGATCGTGGTGATATGCTCTTCATTTCGTTCCGTTGTGCCATGCCTGTTTGAGTTCATCTTGATGCTCTAATCCTCGTTGCAAGAGTGCTACTTGTTTAAAACTGCTGATAGTTGTAGATTTGTTGCATACTTGTGATTCTTGTAACTTTGTGCATGTTTATCCAAATGGAGCATATGTTATGTCAAAATGTTCATTGTGAAGTGCTCTACATGATGGTTGCTGTAGCATTCATGTTAGGTGCCATATTGCCATGTTAATGTCTGTTACAAAGTGCATGTGGCTGTTAAGTGCTGAAACTTGTTATGAGATGCTGATTTCACTTGCTCATTGCTATTGGTGTGTTTGTCTTCATGCCACATGTCTATATGTTTTAGAAGCACAATCATATGGTGTTTGCTGTGGTGCAATCCACTTTTCATGATATGCCTTGAGGTGACTTAAACAAGCTTGTAAACATGCCATGTTGTTGTTGCTATTTTATACTTAATGAAAAAGCTGCTAAGTCTGGAATCTGTTTAACCTGATGTTTTGTTTGCTTGATGCCCCACTCAAATCCATGCTTGTTATGGAGTGGCCAATGATCATGTCTTGTTGTCCATGTTATGCTCTATCCATCCATGCCCTTGCTTGCACATATGACCTTCTGTAGGTTATTCATTTTTGCTCTCAAGTTGCTATAAATTTTACCTGTCAGCCTGTTATCAGCATGATCAATTTGGTGAAGCTTGTTGTTATTGATCCATGCCTCCTATGGAGTTGCTCCAATGGAGTTGTTTGATGTATGTGGTGTCTATTACATGTCCATGATATTTATATGCTTAGTAGAGTTGATATGCTTGTTGTTTTGTGCCTCCGAAGGCAGCATCGTGATGATGTTTTTGCCTTCCCAGATTTTGACTAAGTCTGGATTAATTTATTGCAACTTGCCATGCTTAGTTAATAATGTTCCAGCAAGCTTTTGGGTGTGTTCTAAGTTCATGCTTGTTAAGTATCATGTCTATTTCACATCCATGCTTCTTGTTATCATGTTTGGGTGCTGTAGCATATATTTACCTTGCTCCAAAGTTGCCATGTGGCTGTTAACTTCAGCTTTGCATTGTAACTTGTTTTGATCGTATCTTTTAGCCCGTTGCTCCGTTTTGAGTGTGTCCTATATGAAACTTGTGTGATTTTGCATGTAGAAGCTTAATATCATGTTGTTTTCATGTTTGGAGTGAGTTTGCTTGATGTTTGGGTGCTTCTTGCACCGTTGCCATGCTTGTCTTGTTTTGGCTCATATCTTCTAGGTCGTAGCTTCGAATTAAACAAACTTTATATGAAACTTGACTAGAATTTCGAGTAGATCATCATGGTGCATGTTAACCTGCTGTTTAACAACTTGAACTTAAAGTTTGTTCAGATCTGGATCCATTTCAAAATATGCATATGAGGACTTACCGGATTGTTATATGTGGATTCCGGCCTCATTTAAACTTGTTGGTTTGTGTTATTCTTGTGTGCTTCATCCTTTGCCATGAAATGCATCATATAGACTTGTCTTGCATCATACTAGGTTGAGCATCTTGTCATGTTCTTGTGTTGGGTGTTTACTTTGTTGTGTGCTTCTTCTCGCTAGTTCTTTCCGTTGCGATCGTGAGCATTCATTCGACTACACTTGGTTCGTCTTCAAGGCTTCTTCTTCGTCTTCTTCATGGACTCATTCTTCTTCCTTGCGGGATCTCAGGCAAGATGACCGTCCCCTTGGATACCTTTATTATCATTGCCATGCTTAGTTGTCTCGATGCTATCGTTATATGTCGCGCTACCCATCATTATTGTCAGCCCCTCTCCTTGTTGCCATGAAACCTCTAACCTTTGACACCTTCCTAGCAAACCATTGTTTGGCTATGTTACCTGCTTGCTCAGCCCCTCTTATAGTGTTGCTAATTGCATGTGAAGATGAAGTTTGTTCCATGCTGGAACTTGATGCTTTGGGAATATCACAATATCTATTGTTATAATTAACACACTTATATACTTGGCAATGGGTGGAAGGCTTGGCCTTTTGCTCGGTGTTTTGTTCCACTCATGCCACCTTAGGAGCCGATAAACTGGCGTTATGTTCCTTGATTTTGCGTTCCTTACGCGGTTGGGTATATGGGGACCCCTTGCCAGTTCGTCTTTGAATAAAACTACTCCAGCAAGGCCCAACATTGGTTTTAATTTGCAACATAATAAAAACTTTAATTAATTAATTGCATAGGGAGTTAGCGCTACCCGAGTATTCTTTCTACATACAGGGGGCCAGTGCTGATGGTGTTGGTCCCAAACTGGAGCCACTTGCGATGCCACCCAGTTATCTGGGGTCTTTGGTTGTTGTACGTAGTGCTCATCCGGACGTGGCCTGAGACGAGATGCGCGCGGCTACTATCAGGGTGTCGGCACGCTGGGAGGTCTTGCTGGACTTGTTTTACCATTGTCGAAATGTCTTGTGCACCGGGAATTCCGAGTCTGGTCGGGGCTTCCCTAAGATAAGGGATAATATTATTATTACTTCTGCTGATCGTGAGAGCTTGTGATGGGCTAAGTTGGGACACCCCTGCAGGGTTATAATCTTTCGAAAGTCGTGCCCGCGGTTATGTGGCAGCTTGGAATTTTTAATGTTCGGTTGTAGAAAACTTGACAGAGGATCCGAAGTAAAACACACAACTATGTGAGTAACCGTGACTGTCTCTTGTCACTTTGAGAAGAGAACACGGTGGGGTTATGTTTGACTCGTAGGTAGTTCAGGATCTTTAGCGATCACTACTATTTGCGACCGCTTGCGTAGATGCTCATCTTACTCTTGTACTCGAAAGTTAGCCACCATATATTTCTTAGTCGCTGCTGCAACCTCACCACTTAACCTCTTCCTACCCATTAAGCTTTGCTAGTCTTGTTACCCATGGTTATGGGATTGCTGAGTCCTCGTGGCTCACGGATACTACAACAACAGTTGCAGGTGTAGGTTTCCGATGACTTGACGTGAGAGCGATGATTGTTGTGTTGGAGTTCTTTATTCTTCTTCTTCTTCTTCTTCTTCTTCTTCTTCTTCTTCTTCTTCTTCTTCTTCTTCTTCTTCTTCTTCTTCTTCTTCTTTAGTCTTGGGTTAGGTTACGGGTCGGCACCCTGGGATAGCAGATGGATGTCGGTGTGCTTTTAATGTTTGCATCCGTAGTCGGATGTCTTGTATTGATGTTGATGTATTCATGTTACCTGTATGTATTGTTGTATCCCTCATGTATGTATGTAATGGTACGATGTAATGATATCCATCTTGCTAAGCGCCCGAAATGCGGTGGTGCCCCAATCACGTAAGTGTCACGTGATCGGGATATAATCGCATCTTGGGCCTGACAAGTTGGTATCAGATCCTCGACCAACCATAGGAGCCCCCTTATTGATCGTAGTTTGGCCGTTGTCGAGTCTAGAAGAAAACTTTTTTCGGAGTCTAGGTATATCGGAGAGTAGGAATTCTTTTACTCCCCTGCCCCTTCGTCGCTCTTGTAAGGAATCTTGACGTAAGTGTTTCGAATTACCCCTCTTCCCCTTCAAATTTTTTTTAGGATCGCGGTTAGTTTTCGTTTGTTGCGTTGTCGGTTCTTTCATCTGGTGCATCTCTCGTCAAGTGGATTCAACCCTCTTCTTCTTTGCAAGTGCAACCTCAATTCTTTCTGCCGGTGTTGTTTCCCCATCCAAAGTTGTCTTTCTTTTCCCACCCGCCCACCCTTTTCCTTTTCGGAGCCGGAGTCCTTAATCGAGTATCCATCCTACTCGTGTAATCCTCTGTATTCGTTCCTTAGTATTTCAACTGGTGATTCTCTTCTAGCTCATCATTGTTCTTCTCTTTTCTTCTCAGATAAATTCTCATCTCGTTTGATATTCTTCACATGTTCTTCTTTTTAGGTGGATTTCAATTCAAGTTTTACGGTGTTGTTCTTATTCTTTCATTGTCATTTAAACGTTGCGTAGTTCTGAAGACATCTCAGGAGTATCATCTGTGTTCCAATGAATTCGAGGATGTCACCTCATTCGAGTCTTTCAAATGTTCAGGTGCATCGTCTCCTTTTAAATCATTCCAACGGTGTTTTCTCTTCGGTGGGCCCATAACCCACATGTCTTTTCACAGGATCTTACCTGACTCTTCTAATTTCCCGGAGTGTTCTGAAATTATTTTCAACTGTGACGTAATTATGGATTCCATCAGTCATGTGCCTTCTCCAAAACGCTTCAAATTCTTTTCATGCGTGGTTCAACCTTTCCTCATTTCGTTTATCCTGTGTATTTCATCAATTCTTTTCATTGTGTTCCTTCGAAGACCATCATTTCAGAAGATATCTTCGTTATCAGTTTTCAACTTCGTCCTCCAAATATTCTTCATTGATGCCTCTTCATTCGTCTCACATTTGTCCGGTGCTTCGTTCACGTATTATTTAATCAGTTCGCGATCCCTTCGTTCTCTTGTATCTTAATTCCCCCAAGTGCTTTATTCTTCCCAGCGATTCATTCTTTGTATTCACTCAATTTCAATTCCTTACGGTGGTCTTTCTCTTTCATCACTCGATTTTAGTTTTTCCTGGTGGATTGTTCTTTCTTCACCAGGTTTCAATTTCTTACGGTGGTTCGTTCAACAGTTCTTTTTCCAGTGCTATCATATCAATCGATTCAGTTGTTTCCAATCCTACAGGTGTTTCATGAAGATTTTTCGCAAGTTCGCGATATATCCCTCTTTAATCATTCATCGAGAATAAGTAATATGTGAATCCATTGCTTCTCATCAATTTAATTGGTTGAGGTTAAGCATAACATAATTCTTATTCTTTCATCAAGCTGAATTATTCCTTCCTTCGGAGTTTATTCTGGATGAATAAATTCTAGTCCCAAGTGCCTTAATCTTTTCTTCCCCGGAGTTCAAAGTTTCCTCGGCTATCTCGTCGGAACCCCGTCTAATCATCGCAAGGCTTTAATCTTATTCTTTTCATACTACGTTCCAATCGTCATCCTTCTGTACAGGAGTTCTTCATGGTGGTTCATCATGAGTAATTCATTCTTCAAGTGTTCATCAAATTTTTCTGGAGCAGTTCAAGCATTATTATTCTTGCCTCTTGAGTGCAAATAATTCTCCGTATTCTTTTGAAGTGGAGTTTTGCAATTCATCATCATCATCTATTCAATCTTTTGGTTGTGGCATAATTCACCTCAAGTCTTAAGATGTTTAAATAAGTCCACGACAAGCTTTTTCTTTTGTTGTTGATTTTCTCAACAACTCCGTTCGAGTCTTTCTTTGAATATGCTCTTTTAAATTAATTCGTGGTGTAAGTTGTCATCTTCTTCTCCGCCCTTTTCATTGCATTCTTTTCAATTCTTCCGGCGGCATTGTCTTGCTCATTATGTCATGTTTTTATTCAATCTTCTCAAGTTCTTGTCCTATTCCATTCATGTTCAAGTGGTGTGCTATTTCTTTCAGTTTCAGCAGGAGTGCTGCCCGAATTACTTTGTTCAAACTCCTTTCTTTCTCTTATTAACCGGAGTGGTTTCAAAATCATTATCATTACTTCAGCTCGTGTTTCGTGCCTTTCAACCTCCTTGATTCTCATTGTATTCCTTGCTCATCTTGTTTAACGAAGTCCTTGCAACTTCGTTCTTCTCCGTTGCATTCTTCTTTTCGTGTGGCTCAACCTCTCGATATTCCTTGGCTTCACTCTTTTGTTCAAGAAGAACTGTGTTCTTCCTTTTTCTCTCCCGTCTCGTTCCTAAGATCTTGGGACGAGATCTCTTGTTAGTAGGGGAGTGTTGTGGCACCCCGAGACCGGTGCGCCAGGTGTCAGCCAGTTATTCGTCGTTCTTGCCATGTCATCTGCTTGCGTGTTGCTTCCTTGCCTTGTCATCGTGTGCATTGCATCATCATGTTTTCAAAACTTGCATCCGTCCGAGTCCGCCCGTCCTCTCCGTTGTCCGTTCTGAGCCCAGACACACTCGCACGCGCCCGCGGCACCTCCGAATATTTATTTTATGAGTGACCAGAAAATGTTCTCGGAATGGGTTGATACTTGGAATGTGGTCTTATTATAGTGTAGATAGGCCGCCTGCCAAATTTCATCGCATTCGGAGCTCGTTTGATAGCCCAACGGATATATATAGCGGCACTAGTCGCCGGACAAAACGTCAGACGTTTTCGGTCTTCGAAAACCTCCGCGGGCCTCTCTCTCTCTCCTCTCCTCACAGCCCACTCATGCCTCTACACAGCCCACTAAGCCCACTAACCTTCCCCTCCGCTCGGAGCCGCACGATCGAGATCGTACGGTCCGAATCGGAGCAAAAAGCCCCTAACCCTAGTCCTTTTGCTATATATACACCCCTTTCCATTTTGGGCACTCCTAGGCCTTCCCCTACCTCCAGCCACCAAATCCCCTCAATTTCCATGCCCAGCCGCTCCAGATCTGCCACTTGGCGCCGCCCTAATCGCCAGTGCCGCCGTCCCGGGCCAATCAGCGCCCTCGACGTCGCCTGACAGCTCCTCCCACTGCCGCTAGCCCTCGGGGCCCATCCGCGGCCCGTCCCCGGGCGAACCGGGCCCCGACTGGCCCGCACCTCCCGAGCCCCGCGCCCGTCGCTCCCCGCCTTCGAGCGCTCGCGCCGCCGCTCTGGCCGCTGAGCTCGTCCGCTCCCGAGGCCGACCGCGCCGCCCCCCGCCTCCCTGGCTCCTTCGCCGCTCGACCCCGCCGCCTTGGCTCCTCTCTCTGCCGCCACCCCGCACCGGTGTCACCTCCGCGCCCAACCCCACCGTTGATCCTCGCCGGAACGGTGCCGTCATACGCCGCCGCCTCCGGCCGTGCCGGCCTCGAGCTCCTCCCGGGCCACTGCCTCGCCGCCCGGAGCCCACAGCACCGCCGGAGGGCCTCGCCGCCGCCCCTCCGGCTCGTCTCCGGTCGGATCCGGCAAGGGGCCGCCGGATCTCGCGCCCCTGCCATGGCTGTCGGCTCCCTCTGCCTTCCTCCGCCTGGTCAACCGCCGCCGCCGACGGACATGCCCGATGGCGTCCGGACATGTCCGCCCTCTCTCTCCGTGAGCCACTCCTAGGTGGGCCCGTGTGCGCCCACCGACGGACATGTCCATGCAGGCCGGACGATGTCCACCCGAGGTTGCCTCTTTTTCTTCTAAGTCCCAGAATACTTGTTGTCTGATGCATACTTTGCACGGCTGTAAGTTTTTGTGTGTATGTCCAATTTGAGTGTATAATATGTATAAATGATCGTGGTGATATGATCTTCATTTTGTTCCATTGTGCCATGCCTGTTTGAGTTCATCTTTATGCTCTAATCCTCGTTGCAAGAGTGCTACTAGTTTAAAACTGGTGATAGTTGTAGATTTGTTGCATACTTGTGATGCTTGTAACTTTGTGCATGTTTATCCAAATGGAGCATATGTTATGTCAAAATGTTCATTGTGAAGTGCTCTACATGATGGTTGCTGTAGCATTCATGTTAGGTGCCATATTGCCATGTTAATCTCTGTTACAAAGTGCATGTGGCTGTTAAGTGCTGAAACTTGTTATGAGATGCTGATTTCACTTGCTCATTGCTATTGGTGTGTTTGTCTTCATGCCACATGTCTATATGTTTTAGAAGCACAATCATATGGTCTTTGCTGTGGTGCAATCCAGTTTTCATGATATGCCTTGAGGTGACTTAAACAAGCTTGTAAACATGCCATGTTGTTGTTGCTGTTTTATACTTAGTGAAAAAACTGTGAAGTCTGGAATATGTTTAACCTGATGCTATGTTTGCTTGATGCCGCACTCAAATCCATGCTTGTTTTAGAGTGTACAATGATCATGTCTTGTTGTCCATATTATGCTCTATCCATCCATGCCCTTGATTGCACATATGACCTGCTGTAGCTTATTTATTACTTGCTCTCAAGTTGCTATAAATTTTACCTGTCAGCCTGTTATCAGCATGATCAATTTGGTGAAGCTTGTTGTTATTGATCCATGCTTCCTATGGAGTTGCTCCAATGGAGTTGTTTGATGTATGTGATGTCTATTACATGTCCATGATCTTTATATGCTTAGTAGAGTTGATATGCTTGTTGTTTTGTGCCTCCGAAGGCAGCATCGTGATGATGTTTTTGCCTTCCCAGATTTTGACCAAGTCTGGATTAATTTATTGCAACTTGTCATGCTTAGCTAATAGTGTTCCAGCAAGCTTTTGGGTGTGTTCTGAGTTCATGCTTGTTAAGTATCATGTCTATTTCACATCCACGCTTCTTGTTATCATGTTTGGGTGTTGTAGCATATATTTACCTTGCTCCAAAGTTGCCATGTGGCTGTTAACTTCAGCTTTGCATTGTAACTTGTTTTGCTCGTATCTTTTAGCCCGTTGCTCCGTTTTGAGTGTGTCCTATATGACACGTGTGTGATTTTGCATGTAGAAGCTTAATATCATGTTGTTTTCATGTTTGGAGTGAGTTAGCTTGATGTTTGGGTGCTTCTAGCACCGTTGCCATGCTTGTCTTGTTTTGGCTCATATCTTCTAGGTCGTAGCTTCGAATTAAACAAACTTTATATCAAACTTGACTAGAATTTCGAGTAGATCATCATGGTGCATGTTAACCTGCTGTTTAACAACTTGAACTTAAAGTTTGTTCAGATCTGGAACCATTTCAAAATACGCATATGAGGACTTACCGGATTGTTATATGTGGCTTCCGGCCTCATTTAAACTTGTTGGTTTGTGTTGTTCTTGTGTGCTTCATCCCTTGCCATGAAATGCATCATATAGACTTGTCTTGCATCATACTGGGTCGAGCATCTTGTCATGTTCTTGTGTTGGGTGTTTACTTTGTTGTGTGCTTCTTCTCGCTAGTTCTTTCCGTTGCGATCGTGAGGATTCGTTCGACTACACGTGGTTCGTCTTCAAGGCTTCTTCTTCGTCTTCTTCATGGACTCATTCTTCTTCCTTGCGGGATCTCAGGCAAGATGAACATCCCCTTGGATACCTTTACTGTCATTGCCATGCTTAGTTGTCTCGATGCTATCGTTATATGTCGCGCTACCCATCATTATTGTCAGCCCCTCTCCTTGTTGCCATGAAACATCTAACCTTTGACACCTTCCTAGCAAACCATTGTTTGGCTATGTTACCCGCTCGCTCAGCCCCTCTTATAGCGTTGCTAGTTGCAGGTGAAGATGAAGTTTGTTCCATGTTGGAACTTGATGCTTTGGGAATATCACAATATCTATTGTTATAATTAACACACCTATATACTTGGCAATGGGTGGAAGGCTTTGCCTTTTGATCGATGTTTTGTTCCACTCATGCCACCTTAGGAGTCGATAAACCGGCGTTATGTTCCTTGATTTTGCGTTCCTTACACGGTTGGGTATATGGGGACCCCTTGACAGTTCGTCTTTGATTAAAACTCCTACAGCAAGGCCCAACATTGGTTCTAATTTGCAACATAATAAAAACTTTAATTAATTAGTTGCATAGGGAGTTAGCGCTATCCGAGGATTGTTTATACATACAGGGGGGCCAGTGCTGATGGTGTTGGTCCCAAACTAGAGCCACTTGCGGTGCCACCCAGTTATTTGGGGTCTTCGGTTGCTGTACGTAGTGCTCATCCGGACGTGGCCTGAGACGAGACGCGCGCGGCTACTATCAGGGTGTCGGCATGCCGGGAGGTCTTGCTGGACTTGTTTTACCATTATCGAAATGTCTTGTGCACCAGGAATTCCAAGTCTGATCGGGCCTTCTCTTAGATAAGGGGTAACATTATTATTACTTCTGCTGATCGTGAGAGCTTGTGATGGGCTAAGTTGGGACACCCCTGCAGGGTTATAATCTTTCGAAAGCTGTGCCCGCGGTTATGTGGCAGATTGGAATTTGTTAATGTCCGGTTGTAGAAAACTTGACAGAGGATCCGAAGTAAAACACACAACTGTGTGAGTAACCGTGACTGTCTCTTTTCACTTTGAGAAGAGAACATGGTGGGGTTATGTTTTTCTCGTAGGTAGTTCAGGATCTTTAGCGATCACTACTAGTTGCGACCGTTTGCGTAGATGCTCATCTTACTCTTGTACTCGTAAGTTAGCCACCATATATTGCTTAGTCGCTGCTGCAACCTCACCACTTAACCTCTTCCTACCCATTAAGCTTTGCTAGTCTTGTTACCCATGGTTATGGGATTGTTGAGTCCTCGTGGCTCACAGATACTACAACAACAGTTGCAGGTGCAGGTTTCCGATGACTTGACGTGAGAGCGATGATCGTTGTGTTGGAGTTCTTTCTTCTTCTTCTTCTTCAGTCTTGGGTTAGGTTCCGGGTCGGCAGCCTGGGATAGCAGATGGATATCATTGTACTTTTCATGTTTGCATCCGTAGTCGGATGTCTTGTATTGATGTTGATGTATTCATGTTACTTGTATGTATTGTTGTATCCCCCATGTATGTATGTAATGGTACGATGTAATGATATCCCCGAAATGCGGTGGTGCCCCAATCACGTAAGTGTCACGTGATCAGGATATAATCGCATCTTGGGCCTGACAAGTTGGTATCAGAGCCTCGACTGACCATAGGAGCTCCCTTGATTGATCGTAGTTTGGCCGTTGTCGAGTCTAGCAGAAAACTTTTTTCGGAGTCTAGTTATATCGGAGAGTAGGAATTCTTTTACTCCCCTGCTCCTTCGTCGCTCTGGTGAGGAATCTTGACGTAAGTGTTTTGAATTACCCCTCTTCCCCTTCAAATTTTTTTTAGGATCGTTGTTAGTTTTTCGTTTGTTGCGTTGTCGGTTATTTCATCTGGTGCATCTCTCGTCAAGTGGATTCAACCCTCTTCTTCTTTGCAAGTGTAACCTCAATTCTTTCAGCCGGTGTAGTTTCCCCTTCCAAAGTTGTCTTTCTTTTCCCACCCGCCCACCCTTTTTCTTTTCGGAGTCGGAGTCCTTAATTGACTATCCATCCTACTCGTGTGATCCTCTGTATTCGTTCCTCAGTATTTCAACTGGTGATTCTCGTCTAGCTCGTCATTGTTCTTCTCTTTTCTTCTCCGATAAATTCTTCTATCATTTGATATTCTTCACTTGTTCTTCTTTCTAGGTGGATTTCAATTCAAGTTTTCCGGTGTTATTCTTATTCTTTCATTGGCTCAAGTGTTTTCCCTTGTCTCGTTCGCCTCTCGTCATTTAAACGTTACGGAGTTCTGAAGATATCTCAGGAGTATCATCTGTGTTCCAATTAATTCGAGGTTGTCACCTCATTCGAGTCTTTGAAACGTTCCGGTGCATCGTCTCCTTTTAAATCATTTCAACGGTGTTTTCTCTTCGGTGGGCCCATAGCCCACAGGTATTTTCCCAGGATCTTACCTGACTCTTCTAATTTCCCGGAGTGTTCTGAAATTCTTTTCAACTGTGACGTAAGTATGGCTTCCATCAGTCATGTGCCTTCTCCAAAACGCTTCAAATTCTTTTCATGCGTGGTTCAACCTTTCCTCATTTTGTTTATCCGGAGTATTTCATCAATTCTTTTCATTGTGTTCTTCCGAAGACCATCATTTCAGAAGATTTTTTCGTTATCAGTTTTCAACTTCGTCCTCCAAATATTCTTCATTGATGCCTCTTTGTTCGTCTCACATTTGTCCGGTGTTTCGTTCAAATATTCTTTAATCAGTTCGCGATCCCTTCGTTCTCTTGTATATTAATTCCCCCAAGTGCTTTATTCTTCCCAGCGATTCATTCTTTGTATTCACTCAATTTCAATTCCTTACGGTGGTCTTTCTCTTTCATCACTCGATTTTATTTTTCCCGATGGATTGTTCTTTCTTCACCAGGTTTCAATTTCTTATGGTGGTTCGTTCAACAGTTCTTTTCCGGTGCTATCATATCAATCGATTCAGTTGTTTCCAATCCTACCGGTGTTTCATGAAGAGGATGTAGACCATCTCAGAAGCTTATTGCAAAATGATTATCCAGCTGTATCATTCTTTTGGTATTCTTGAATTGATTCCTTACAGTTATGGTTCCGACCATGCTGTCCTGATCTGATATATCCGATGGGAATTCATTCCAGTTCCTCGTCTATTTTTGGCAAGGTTGAAGTATCTACTATCATAGATCAATGACCCGGTTCTACTTCTATCATGTTCTACCTTCGAGTATTAACCCATGGTATCTCAAAGATGTCTTGTCATTGCACCACATCTTACTAACTTTGTTGAAGTAATGTCTTCCCTTGTCGTAATCACTCTACGGGTTCTGGGTTGTTGTCACCCGAGGATGCCGACTAGTGAAATTGTTCCGCACTACAAATCAAATACCCCTAGTATTTTTACTAGGAAGTTCTAAACATCCTGGTCTTGCTATCTTTGACTCTGCTACCTCATCCTTCTCTGGTGCACGCATTCTTCAGTGTGTGAGCACGACTTACGTCGAGCTTTCAACATCATGTTGCTTGTCTTGAAAGGAAACTTTGGTTCCGAGCTTGCATCCTATATATTGATCCTATAACTTGCCACTTCATCATCCCTTTCTTGTTGTCGTTGTTGTTTGATTGTATCCTATTGAAACCTCCCGGCAAATGTGTCGGATCACCTTCAACACTTTGACTTCTTCCGAGATGTCAACTGTGTTCATGATGAGAAATACCCTCCTTGCCCTCGATGATTTTTATTATCATCGACAACACCCTTGACTTCCTATCATCGCGAACTTGTCCACATTATGAATACAACTTGCTCTCCAGCTAGTGTTGTGTTCTGCATTGAAGTATTACTATCTTCTATGTCGAGAAAGTTGTGGGGATTGCTCCACCTCTTAGAAATTCTCGGTATGAAGATACTTCTCATCATCACCATTCTTCCTTGGTCCCTGTGTTGTTTTTAACCGGGATACCAATATACTAACGATGCTGATTGAGTTATGTACTTCTAGCAACCCTATTTCTTTGAAGTAAACGATCGACAGTTCGTTCTTAGACTGTTGGTTATTGAATCGTCACTTTAACATTGATTTTGATGCCTAAGGTCATATTTCAGGTACACCTTTCAACTAATGATTAATGGTGTATGTTTTCCTCGAGCATACAACATTATATCATTTGAATTAACAAGTGTCATCCTCTTGTTCACATTATTGTGGAAATCCATCTGTTTGGAATTATCGATGAATTGTCACTGAGCCCATCAGCCACCTCCTCATCCTCTCCTTGGTTTAATGATGGATTATTGTTTCGAGAACCCGCTCCCATAGTTAATTTCCCGAGAAACTTGTAATGTCCTTTCGTCGATTAATGTTGCACCATTTCTTCTCGCACATCCCGAGTATGAGGTATCATGACACCAATCGGATTTGAATCTCGGTCAAATATGATGGCTGGGACAACTTTCCAGGAGTTATAATATTGGTCCTTTGATGACTCGGTAATATGATGTCATGCCTAGCACCCCTGGCTGGAGGACCTAACATTATAATCTTATTTGCAAGGATAACCAATCTTCTAGGAGGAAATTGTAAGACCTATTTTATAAGTTGCTCCTGATGGATCATTTGTGTATCCAAAGTCTGACCCTTGATTGAAACACCATATCATTGCTACCTCGAAGCATGACTATGATACCCTGCTCATCAACAAGAACATTGGAGGCGCGATGCTAAATGTTTCTTGGTCAGTTATCCAAACACCGTTGTATGGGTAACATCTTGATTAATCCTTGTCTCTTTATCTGAATGGTTGGGAACTTGCCCTCCTAACCTGTATGCCATGTTCTGCTTGTCCATGGGAAGGATATACTCCTATTAATTGTGTGTAATCACAATTTTCCTTTCCATTTGTTTGTTCGACCTTTCTTTGATCTACATATAATCTAAGCAGTAATAATTTTCTGCTTATGTAAACAGCTTGGTGTACAACTCTGTCAGTAAGAACATGTTACTATTGTTCATAACATTCCGGTAACCATTGATGGACGAGAACTTTGCCTATTGGTCCGCCTCGTTCAACGAGCAGGAAAATGGTACCCTCCATCCCTCGCCCTTGGTACCAACATTGTTGCTGACATAGCAGACACGCTATCCACTAACATGCCCTTTCAGCCCACATGGTGGGCCCATAACCCACAAGTCCATTGGATCGAAATCTGACTCTTCTTTACAACCCGGATTCTAATGTATCCTTTGCACATGGCTTCGTATGTGATTCACGAGCTAAGATATATACTATTATTCATCCTGGAGTCATACACCATGTTATTCTTGTTGTTCAAGCCCCCATTCCAGCTTCTGTCTAGGCATCGAATGATTGTCTACCCATTTGAAACTTTGGTACCATTGTATATTGCACTCAACAAATTCACAGAAATACAACTTGTTGGGTACCTCATGTATTTCCCATGGAGTTCACCGATAGATGCCCAACTTTGTGGAGATGCGTTCTTCCGAAGTTTTTCCCCTGGTCGCGTTCGTAGGACGATGGAGATCCCGAAGAAAGGATGACGACTTGATCACGATGACTTGAAGCAGAGAAATGAAGACATCAACGAAAGGGATCAAACTCTTCGAAAAGGGTAACCAAGACCGAGAAGACTTGTTGGAATTTCGTAACCAGAACTTTCCCCCCTACTCCCCTCCTAAATCCCGGGACGAGATTTCTTGTAGTGGAGGAGAATTGTGACGCCCGGATAATTACGCCACAGTAATTCCGCGCTAATGATGCCACGTCACCAGGATCACTGTTGCTAATCTCGTGTTAGTTCGAAAACCGATCAAAAAATGAATTAAAAGAAAACGACAAAAGTTTTCAAACTTTAAAACTAAAATGTTCTAGAGGTGCCAAATAATGCGTAAGGAGTTATGGTGGAGAAACCACACATTTATAGTATATTTAGATGCACTAAGATAATATAAACAACAACCAAAACAATTATTTAAATACCTATTATAATTAATAAAATATTAAACTAATTTATTTGGGCACTAAACTTTCTCTGGTTGTGGACTAAATTGATATGCTAATCTAGGTGCTAGAGTTGTATATTTACAACACCAAAATAATTAGATTCCAAAATTTAAACACAAAAGAAAAATAAAATAAAACGAAAGAAATACCTTGGCCCAACTAGGTCTCAGCCCTGCCGACTGGCACGCCGTCGACGGCATACTTAACCCACCCCAGACACTAACCTAGCGACCCCCTCCTAACTCACCTCTGTTTCCTCCAACCATCTGTATCTGGATCGGAGAGACAAGCCCCGATCCTTCGACGCCGTCACCTCGTCCTCGTCGTCACCACGTTGCATGCCGTCGACGCACGCCTCCTAGAGAGCCTCCACGCCGGCCGGCATCGAGCGTCGCCGCCCGTACTCCTGCATCGGGGGTGAGCGTCTCCCTCTCTCTCCCCGTCCCCGTCCCCTGTCTGGACCGCTGCGCGCCCGCCACTCCCTCTGTTCGCCGCTGCCGCGCCCGGGCGCGCCCTCGACACGGCCACGCAAGGCCGCCCCCCTCACGCACCGCCCGTCCCTAGTCCTCCTCCCCCATACTCGCTCACCTCACTGCTACCCTGCCGTGCCCCGCGCTGCTGTCCAACGCGCCTCGTGCACGCCCCGTGCGGCCCTGCCGCAACCGCTCCAGCCGCAGCCACGGCGGGCCTGCGCGCGCTGCCCTGCCTCACCGGCACTGCCGCTGCTTCGTCGGACCGCGCGCCCGCGTCGTCCGTCGCTGCTACCGCCTGTAGCTTGACCTGCCGCCTTCGTCCGCCGCACCTCCTCCCTCCACCCGCACTCCTTGCCGCGCTCCGCCTCCCCACGCGGCGCTGACCCCCGCACTCACCGTCCTGCACTCCCCGCGCCGCTGCGCGCCATCGCCAACAACAACCACTCACGCCACCGCACCCGCCCGCGTCAGTGCCGCCCCTCGCCTCCGCCCGCCGTGGCCTCGACCAAGCCGCGCCGGCTCGGCCCGTCGACGCCACCCCGGTGGCCTCGTCTCGTCGCAGAGCCTAGGCTCGGGCCGCCCGCGCCCAGCGCTCGCTCGATCGGGCGCTCACAGGGCTCTGCCTCGGCACCCCTGGCCTAGTAACCCGCGCGCCCAAACCCGTTAAGTCCTCCCAGGGCCAATGAAAAGGGGGCCCCACCCCAGAATGTAATTAAAAAAATTAATATTAAAATAAATAAATTAGTAATTAATTAATTAATTAATGAATTAATTAAGTTAATTAATCTTGATTAACTAACCCAATTAAATATGTTAATTAACACTAGCAAACTGTTAGTATAACTGAGACAATGACAAACAACCCTCACTTGTGAGGGTTGACTAGTTAACCTGTGGACTTGCTGACATCATGATGATGTCACGCTAACACAGTAAATACATTTTCTAAATTAAATTAATTATGTTCATTCCAAAAATGAATTAATTTTTTTTAAAATTAATAGAAAATAATCCATAACTCGGATGAAAAAGTTTAATATATGAAAGTTGCTCAGAACGACGAGACGAATCCGAATACGCAGTCCGTTCGTTCACCACACGTACCTAGCATAGCCAACCTGCAACAATACCCCTGCATTTCATCTGTCCGAAAACGAGAAATACCGGGAATACTTTCCCGGATGTTCCCCCCCCCCCTTCGTCGGTATCACCTCCTACCGCGTTAGGTCACATGTAGCAACGCGTTTTGCCATGTTATGCTTTATGGTGCGATGTTTGCTTTATATTTATTGTTTATCCCCCCTCTTCTCTCTGATAGACATCGGGACAAAGACTGTTGATGGTGCCACTGTGATCGACTGCATCGACGACGACCCCTCCTTCTTGCCAGAGCAACCAGGCAAGCCCCCCCCCCCTTGATCACCAGATATCACCCATTCTCTTCTCTCTTATTCTTGCATTTGAACTGCTAGTGTTGATGATTCGATAGCTCCTATTATGTTGCATAGCCTGCAATTGTTTCTACAACTGTTTATACCTTTACCTGCAATCCTAAATGCTTAGTATAGGATGCTAGTTTTCCATCAGTGGCCCTGTTGGGGATCGTAGAAGAAATCAAATAAATTATACGCATCACCAAGATCAATCTATGGAGTAATCTAGCAACGAGGGAGAGGGGAGTGCATCTACATACCCTTGTAGGTCGCGATGCAGAAGCGTTACAAGAACGCGGATGAAGGAGTCGTACTCGTAGCGATTCAGATCACGGTTGATTCCGATCGAAGCGCCGAACAACGGCGCCTCCACGTTCAACACACGTGCATCCCGTTGACGTCTCCCACGCCTTGATCCAGCAAGGAGAGAGGGAGAGGTTGGGGAAGACTCCGTCCAACAGCAGCATGACGGTGTGGTGGTGGTGGAGGAGCGCGGGACTCCAGCAGGGCTTCGCCAAGCACTACGAGAGACAAGGAGGGAGAGAGGTAGGGCTGCGCCAAGAGAGAGAGGTCAAACTGTATGTTGGGCAGCCCCATACCTCAAGTATATATAGGGGGGGGAGGGGCTCCGCCCCCTCTAGGGTTCCCTCCCTGAGGGGGGGGGCGGCAGCCCTAGATCCCATCTAGGGTGCGACCAAGGGGGGAAGAGAGGGAGGGCGCCCTAGGGTGGGCCTTAAGGCCCATCTGGACCTAGGGTTTGCCCCCTCCCACTCTCCACGCACCTTGGGCCTTGGTAGGGGGCGCACCAGCACACTTGGTCTGGTCCCCTCCCACACTTGGCCCACGCAGCCTTCTGGGGCTGGTGGCCCCACCTGGTGGACCCCTCGGACCCTCCCGGTGGTCCCGGTACATTATCGGTGATGCCCGGAACACTTCCGGTGGCCAAATCCTCACTTCCTATATATCAATATTTACCTCCGGACCATTCCGGAACTCCTCGCGACGTCCGGGATCTCATCTGGGACTCCGAACAACATTCGGTAACCGCGTACATACTTTCCCTATAACCCAAGCGTCATCGAACCTTAAGTGTGTAGACCCTACGGGTTCGGGAACCATGTAGACATGACCGAGACAACTCTCCGACCAATAACCAACAGCGGGATCTGGATACCCATGTTGGCTCCCACATGTTCCACGATGATCTCATCGGATGAACCACAATGTCAAGGATTCAATCAATCCCGTATATAATTCCCTTTGTCTTCCGGTATAGTACTATCTCGATACCTTGTTCAATCTCATTACCGGCAAGTCTCTTTACTCATTCCGTAACACATCATCCCGTGATCAACTCCTTGATCACATTGTGCACATTTATGATGATGTCCTACCGAGTGGGCCCAGAGATAGCTCTCCGTCACACGGAGTGACAAATCCCAGTCTCGATTCGTGCCAACCCAACAGACACTTTCGGAGATACCCGTAGTGCACCTACCCAGTTACGTGGTGACGTTTGGTACACCCAAAGCATTCCTACGGTATCCGGGAGTTGCACAATCTCACGGTCTAAGGAAAAGATACTTGACATTTAGAAAAGCTTTAGCATACGAACTACACGATCTTGTGATAGGCTTAGGATTGGGTCTTGTCCATCACATCATTATCCTAATGATGTGATCCCGTTATCAATGACATCCAATGTCCATGGTCAGGAAACCACAACCATCTATTGAATAACGAGCCAGTCAACTAGAGGCTGACTAGGGACATGGTGTTTGTCTATGTATCCACACATGTATCTGAGTTTCCTATCAATACAATTCTAGCATGGATAATAAAAAATTATCATGAACAAGGAAATATAATAATAACCAATTTATTATTGCCTCTAGGGCATATTTCCAACAGTCTCCCACTTGCACTAGAGTCAATTATCTAGTTCACATCGCCATGTGATTAACACTCACGGGTCACATCGCCATGTGACTAACATCCAAAGAGTTTACTAGAGTCAATAATCTAGTTAACATCACTATGTGATTAACACTCAATGAGTTCTGGGTTTGATCATGTTATGCTTGTGAGAGAGGTTGTAGTCAACGGGTCTGCAACATTCAGATCCCTATGTATTTCGCAAAACTTTATGTCATATCATAGATGCTGCTACCACGTTCCACTTGGAGCTATCCGGATAGGTGTTAAGCTTGCATCGACGTAACTCTTTACGTCGAACTCTTTATCACCTCCATAATGGAGAAACATTTCCTTATTCCTCTAAGGATAATTTTGACCGCTATCTAGTGATCCACTCCTGGATCACCTTTGTACCCTCTTGCCAGACATGTGGCAAGGCACACATCAGGTGCGGTACTCAGCATGGCATACCGTATAGAGCCTATTACAAAAGCATAGGGGACGACCTTCATCCTTCCTCTTTCTTCTGCCGTGGTCAAACTTTGAGTCTTACTCAACTTCACACCTTACAACTCAGGTAAGAACTCCTTCTTTGACTGATCTATTTTGAACTCCTTCAAAATCATGTCAAAGGTATGTGTTCTTTTGAAAGTATCATCAGGCGTCTTGACCTACCTCTATAGATCTTGATGCCCAATATGTAAGCAGCTTTATCCAGGTCTTTCTTTGAAAAACTCCTTTCAAACAACCCTTTATGCTTTCCAGAAATTCTACATCATTTCGGATCAACAATATGTCATTCACATATACTTATCAGAAATGTTGTAGTGCTCCCACTCACTTTATTGTAAATACAAGTTTCTAACAAACTTTGTATAAACACAAAAACTTTGATCGCTCCATCAAAGCGTATATTCCGACTCCAAGATGCTTGCTCTAGTCCATGGAAGGATCGTTGGAGCTAGCATACCTTTTAGCATCCTTAGGATCGCCAAAAACTTTCTGATTGTATCACATACAACCTTTCCTTACGAAAATTGGTAAGGAAACTTGTTTTCACATCCATCTGCCAGATTTCATAAATGCAGCTAATGCTAATATGATTCCGATGGACTTAAGCATCGCTACGGTTGAGAAAATCTCATCGTAGTCAACTCCTTGAACTTGTAAAAAACTCTTCGCCACAAGTCGAGTTTCATAGACGGTGACATTACCGTCCATGTCCGTCTTCTTCTTAAAGATCCATTTATCTCAATGGCTTGCCGATCATCGGACAAGACCATCAAAGTCCATACTTTGTTTTGATACATGGATCCTATCTCGGATTTCTCGGCTTCTAACCATTTGTTGAAATACGGGCCCACCATGGCTTCTCCATAGTTCGTAGGTTCATTGTTGTCCAACAACATGACATCTAAGACAGGATCACCGTACCACTCAGGAGTAATACATATCCTTGTCGACCTAGGAGGTTCGATAGCAACTTGATCCAAAGCATCATGATCACTATCATTAGTTTCCTCTTCAACAGTCGTAGGTTCCACAGAAACATCTTTCTGTGTTGCACTACTCTCTGGTTGAAGTGAGGGTTCGACAACCTCATCAAGTTATATCTTCCTCCCACTCAATTCTTTCGAGAGAAACTCCTTCTCGAGAAAGGACCCGTTCTTAGTGACAAACATTTTTGCCCTTGGATCTGAGATAGAAGGCATACCCAACTATTACCTTTGGGTATCCTATGAAGATGTATTTGTCTGCTTTGAGTTCGAGCTTTTTCCGGCTGAAGCCATAAGCATCGCAACCCCAAACATTAAGAAATGACAACTTTGGTTTCTTGCCAAACCATAGTTCATACGGTGTCGTCTCAACGGACTTAGATGGTGCCCTATCTAAAGTGAATGCAGCTGTCTCTAATGCATAACCTCAAAATAATAGCGGTAGATCGGTAAGAGACATCATAGATCGCACCATATCTCATAAGGTTCGATTACGAAGTCCGGACACACCATTACACTGTGGTGTTTCAGGTGGCTTCAACTGCGAAACATTTCCACAATGTCTTAAGTGATTGCCAAACTCATAACTTAGAAAATCTCCCCTTGATCAGATCATAGGAACATGATCTTCTTGTTATGATGATTCTTACCTTCACTCTGAAATAGCTTGAACTTTTCAAACGTTTCAGACTTTTTGCTTCATTAAGTAAATATACCCATATCTACTCAAATCGTCAGTGAAGATGAGAAAATAACGATATCCACCACACGCCTTAATTCTCATTGGATCACACACATCAGCATGTATGATTTCCAACAAGTCACTTGCCCGTTTCATTGTACCTGAAAACGGGATCTTAGTTATCCTGCCCATGAGGCATGGCTCGCATGTGTCAAGCGATTCAAAATCAAGTGACTCCAAACATCCATCAGCATGAAGTTTCTTCATGCATTTTATGCCAAATGACCTAAGCGGCAGTGCCACAAGAAAGTGGTACTATCAGTATTAACCCTACATCTTTTGGCGTTAATATTACCATCATGTGTATTACTATGATCGAGATTCAATAAACCATTGGTTGCATGACCATAAAGGTATTATTCATGTAAACAGAATAACCATTATTCTCTAACTTAAATGAATAACCCTATTGCAATGAACATGATCTAATGATATTCATGCTCAACGTAGACACCTGGTAACATTTATCTAGGTTCAACACTAATCCCGAAGGAAGAGGGAGCGTGCGATGGTGATCTTATCAACCTTGGAAACATTTCCAACATACATCGTCACCTCGCCCTTAGCTAGTCTCCGTTCAGTCCGTAGCTTTTGCTTCAAGTCACTAATAATAGGAGTACTAGTAAGGTACACATCAATAACACGTATATCAAATATACTTTGTTAAAGTTGCCAGGCTTCTTATCTACCATGTATTTGGGGTAGTTCCGCTACCATGTGACCGTTCCCCTTACAATAGAAACACTTAGTCTCGAGGTTTGGGTTCAACCTTGGGTTCCTACATTGGAGCGACAACTGGTTTGCCATTCATGAAGTTTCCCTTCTAGCCCTTGCCCCTTTTGAAACTAGTGGTCTGTTAAACCATCAACACTTGATGCTCCTTCTTGATTTCTACTCTTGCGGTCTTTAGCACTTCTAATAGCTCCGGGATCATCTCCATCCTTTGCATGTCATAGTTCATCACGAAGTTCTAGTAGCTTGGTGATAGTGTCTAGAGGATTCTGTCAACAACTATTTCATCTGGAAGATTAACTACCACTTGGTTCAAGTGATTTTAGCACCCAGACATTCTGAGCACATACTCACTAGTTGAGCTATTCTCCTCCATCTTGTTGGCAAAAGAACTTGTCAGAGGTCTCATACCTCTCAACACGGGCATGAGCCTGAAACTTGGAACATCTCATATGTCTTATGGCGTTCAAAACGTCATTGGAATCCCGATTCTAAGCCGTAAAGTATGGTGCACTAAACTATCAAGTAGTCATCAGGACGTGTCTGTCAGGTGTTCACAACATCCACAGACGACGTTGTAGGGGTTTGCACATCGAGCGGTGCATCAAAGACGTAAGCCTTCTGTGTAGCAGTGAGGACACTCCTCGGACTACGGACCCAGTCCGCATCATTGCTTACAATATCTTTCAACTTAGTCTTTCTCTAGGATCGTATTAAACAGGGAGCTACAACGCAAGCTATTGGTCTACAACATAATTTGCGAAGACAACTTAGACTATTATTCATGACAATTAAGTTCATGTAATCAAATTATTTAATGAACTCCCACTCAGATAGACATCTCTCTAGTCATCTAAGTGACACATGATCCGAATCGACTAGGCCGTGTCCGGTCATCACGTGAGACGGACTAGTCATCAACGGTGAACATCTTTATGTTGATCATATCTTCTATACGACTCATGTTCGATCTTTCGGTCTTCCGTGTTCCAAGGCCATGTCTGTACATGCTAGGCTCGTCAAGTGAACCCTAAGTGTATTGCATGTGTAAATCTGGCTTACACCCGTTGTATGCGAACGTTAGAGCCTATCACACCCAATCATCACGTGGTGCTTCGGAACAACGAACCTTAGCAATGGTGCACAGTTAGGGGGAACACAATTCTTGAAATTTTAGTGAGAGATCATTATATTTACTACCGTCGTTCTAAGAAAATAAGATGTAAAACATGATAAACATCACATCCAATCAAATAGTGACATGATATGGCCAATATCATTTTGCTCCTTTTGATCTTCATCTTTGGGGCTCCATGATCATCATCGTCACGGGCATGACACCATGATCTCTATCATCGTGTCTTCATGAAGTCGTCTCGCCCAACATTACTTCTACTACTATGGCTAACGGTTAGCAATAAAGTAAAGTAATTACATGGCGTTTTCAGTGACACGCAGGTCATACAATAAAATAAGACAACTCCTATGGCTCCTGCCGGTTGTCATACTCATCGGCATGCAAGTCGTGATTCCTCTTACAAGAACATGATCAATCTCATACATCACATATATATCATTCATCACATCCTTTTGGCCATATCACATCACACGGCACATGCTGCAAGAACAAGTTAGACGTCCAGCAAGAACGTTTCTTACCTACGCCAAAACCACAACGTGATATGCAAATTTCTATTTACCCTTCATAAGGACCCTTTTCATCGAATCCGATCCGACTAAAGTGGGAGAGACAGACACCCGCTAGCCACCTTATGCAACTAGTGCATGTCAGTCGGTGGAACCTGTCTCATGTAAGAGTACGTGTAAGGTCGGTCCGGGCCGCTTCATACCACGATGCCGCCGAATCAAGATAAGACTAGTAATGGTAAGTAAATTGACAAATCGACGCCCACAACTACTTTGTGTTCTACTCGTGCAAGAAACTACGCATAGAACTAGCTTATGATGCCACTGCTGGGGATCGTAGCAGAAATCAAAAAATTTATACGCATCACCAAGATCAATCTATGGAGTAATCTAGCAACGAGGGAGAGGGGAGTGTATCTACATAACCTTGTATATCGCGATGTGGAAGCGTTACAAGAACGCGGATGAAGGAGTCGTACTTGTAGCGATTCAGATCGCGGTTGATTCTGATCTAAGCGCCGAACAACGGCGCCTCCGCGTTCAACACACGTGCAGCCCGGTGACGTCTCCCATGGTTTGATCCAGCAAGGAGAGAGGGAGAGGTTGGGGAAGACTCCGTCCAGCAGCAGCAAAACGGCGTGGTGGTGGTGGAGGAGCGCGGGACTCCAGCAGGGCTTCGCCAAGCACTACGAGAGACGAGGAGGGAGAGAGGTAGGGGTGCGACAAGAGAGAGAGAGGTCAAACCGTATGTCAGGCAGCCCCATATGTAGAAACCAGACCTCAAACAGTCTGATCTCTGTGCATCAGTGTCATCCCTGGATCAGTAATGCTGACACGCACAGTACTTGAAGGATTTATAACAGAGTAGCAATCATACACTTATTACATCGATAGTTCCAATGATGAACTTATTACAATAAAAATGGCTTAAGGCCATCTAACACGATAACAGCGGAAGGCTTGGAAGATAAGTGAGTCCATCAACTCCAACGGCATCACTGAGTATAGAACCACGACCTATAAGGCACCTTACTCATCGTCTGAAAAGTCTACAACATGAACGTTGCAGCCCGAAAACGGGTCAGCACATGGAATATGCTGGCAAAGTAACACAAGAGAGCAATGAAAGTAAAGCTATACTATATGCAATATGGCTGGTGGAAAGCTCTATGGTTACAGTTTTTGCGTAAAGCCAAATTTTCCCTACTTCAAAGGAATAGATTTTAATTAACTATCATGGTAGTTGAAACATCGTTGAGAAGATAGACATCCTCTCAACCCAAATTAATAAATCATCTTAAACCCAACAATATTAATTAGAGTAACATGATGAGATTCACATGATAATCCAAGTACTAGATACTCAAGAAGTCCATAACCGGGGACACGGCTAATCATGATCAGTTTGTACACTCTGCAGAGGTTTGTGCACTTTTCCCCACAAGACTCGATTGCCTCCGTTTGGTTTCTCGCACTGCATGATGTTTGAGAAACGGATGACCGAGACACAGTTTTCCAAACAGGTCCCCTTAACCAGATAGATAGGTCGGTACACCTACAATCCCTGTACATCTGCTAGCCCATCATGGAAAGGTTTCCCACAACTTACTCAACTATGCGAGAGCCCATATTGGCATGTGGCTGCACACGGAAGTTTCTAGTATGAATAATCTCATGATCCCTTTGAGCCTGGGTGGCGGTCCAAAAGAAAAACAGGCAATCGCTGTAAATACCCAGGTGCCTCAGTCCACCCAGATGTGTGTTAAAGTTGCCACCTTAAGTTGAACCATTAATTAACAAACTCACATATGTCATGGATACACTCACCCAATCCACGTCTACGAGCATAGCATGACCTAACAGCAAACGTAGAAGTAACTCCCAAAGGTTTGAATGTAATGCAGGTAATAGGTTCTACCTCAATCTTCTTCTGAGTCCCACAAGTTAAAAGATCCTACTCATGCAATGTGTGAGGTTTTGACTAATGCAATGAAAACTGGGTAATTGGAAAGTATGATCAAAGTGTTACTTGCCTTGCTGATGATCGGCAAAACCTAGAGACTCAAAGTAGCAAGCGGCGCACTCCGGGTACTCTATCGAAATCAAACAAGCACACAATAAGTACTTAACTAATGTACGGGTAAAACTCAAATAAGAGATCTAACCAGAAAGTTCAACTTAAGAACTCCGGTTTGCAAAAAGAATCAACTCGAAAGAAGCAACGAAACTCAAACTGCGAAAGAAACGAGCTCCGGTTTGCTAATTGGCCTAAAGTCCAATTTTACAGTATCTGAAACCTTGTTCAAGTTGGTTAAACGTAAAGAGGGCATCGAGAATAAGATCTGGGATTTTGAATCACCTGATTCTGACTCTCGAGCGAAAAGAAAAAGGAAAAACAAGATCAGGGCAGAATTCGCGATCGGAATAATCGCGATCGAAAAAGGAAAACGGACGAACAGGCTAACGAACGAACGTTCGCTGTCTGCGGCTAACGGACGAAAACTGTTTGTTAAAACGAACGTACGGACGAACGTCTGCTAAATAACAAAACTGAACCGATCTAAACCTAATAAAAACAGATCTACGGTTTACGAAAACCGAAAAAAAAACGATAACTACCTCGTAACGACGAACTCCGGCGAGACGACGGGTCCAGCGGCGGCGGTCCGGCGGCGGGGCGGCGGCGGCGCGGCGGCGGCGCGGCGGGGTGGCGGCGGCGGCGGCGGGCGGCGGCGGCTATGGTTAGGCGG
>LR738710.1:38911541-38931626 GCA_902687465.1 Secale cereale | reverse complement strand
ACGGTTTACGAAAACCGAAAAAAAAACGATAACTACCTCGTAACGACGAACTCCGGCGAGACGACGGGTCCAGCGGCGGCGGTCCGGCGGCGGGGCGGCGGCGGCGCGGCGGCGGCGCGGCGGGGTGGCGGCGGCGGCGGCGGGCGGCGGCGGCTATGGTTAGGCGGCAGGGCTGGGCTGGCTTGGGCAGGGGGGGGGGGGTCGGCTTATAAAGCCCGAAGTCCTGGGCCAGTACGACTCTAAGTCAGTTGCCTCTTTTTTTTAATAGAGTCCTGGCGCAGGAAAACTAATGAAAGAAATACAAAACGGACTCCAAAAATCACGAAATAAATTTTCACCGTCCTCTAATAATATTTAGGACAAAGTGAACATTTTTCCCGGACCTAAATGCAATTTTGAAAAACGCGCTTTTTTTCTATGCAAATAAAATCGCAAATAAATCCAGAAAAAATACCTAAAGTGATTTTAATATTTTTCCTCCAATATTTCCATTATTTTGGAGAAGTCATATTATCTCCGCTCATATTTTGTATTTAGAAATATTTTTAGGAGAGAAAAATAATTAGAATCACACTATCCTCGTACCGGTATTCGAGCGAACTCAAATACGAAAACGGTAAATATTCCCAACTCTCTCCGTAGGTCCTTGAGTTGCTTAGAATTTTGAGGAACGCCACAAACAAAAGGCAAAGAGCATGCAATGCAATTATGATCTATGTATAACATTCCAAATTGAAAATTTGGGATGTTACAAACCTACCCCCTTAGAATGAATCTCGCCCTCGAGATTCGACTTGGCTAGAGAACAGGTGTGGGTGGTCCTTGCGTAGATCATCTTCTCGTTCCCAGGTGGCTTCTTCCTCGGTGTGGTGACTCCACTGAACTTTGCAAAACTTGATAACCTTACTGCGGGTGACTCTGCTCAAAAATCCGAGAATCTTAACAGGCTTCTCCTCGTAAGTCAGATCACTGTCCAACTGAATTGCTTCCAGGGGTACTGTATCTCTAAGCGATATATCGGCCATCTCCGCATGGCACTTCTTAAGCTGTGAAATGTGAAACACGTCATGCACTCCTGACAATCCTTCGGGCAACTCCAACTTATAGGCAACCCCTCTCATGCGTTCCAAAACGCGGTAAGGTCCCACAAATCTCGGGGCTAGCTTCCCTTTAACTCCGAAACGTTTAACTCCTCGCAGAGGCGACACTCTCAAGTACGCTCTATCTCTGATCTCATAGGCTATCTCCTTGCGCTTCGAGTTTGCATAACTCTTCTGCCTGGACTGAGCTACCTTCGATCTATCTCGAATCAACGTCACCTTCTCCTCAGACTCTTTGATCAAATCTGTTCCAAACAACTGTCGGTCTCCAACTTCGTCCCACATTAACGGTGTTCGGCATCTCCTTCCATACAATGCCTCGAACGGTGCCATCTTCAAACTGGCCTGGTAACTGTTGTTGTAAGAAAATTCGGCATACGGCAAATTGTCATCCCAACTAGATCCATAATCTAGTGCACAGGCTCTCAGCATATCCTCCAAAATCTGATTGACTCTCTCAGTCTGTCCATCTGTCTGCGGGTGAAAAGTTGTGCTAAACTCTAGCCTGGTACCCAAAGTTTCATGTAACTGATTCCAGAACTTTGAGGTAAACTGGGTTCCTCTATCTGATACGATGCTCCTCGGAACTCCATGCAGACATACAATTCGGGTCATGTATATCTTTGCCAACTTTGCACTGGTATATGTGGTTTTCACAGGGATAAAGTGGGCTACATTCGTCAATCGGTCCACTTCTACCCAGATTGAATCATATCCTGCTTTGGTCCTGGGCAATCCGGAGATAAAATCCATGCCAAGCTTCTCCCACTTCCATTCGGGTATCGGCATAGGCTGTAACAATCCTGCTGGCTTCTGATGTTCTGCCTTTACTCTCTGACATATATCACAAACTGCTACATACTCCATGATATCTTTCTTCATACCGGTCCACCAGAAAATGTCCTTCAAATCCAAATACATCTTAGTATTTCCTGGGTGAATCGAGTATGGTGAATCATGGGCCTCCTGTGGAATCAATTTCTTGATCTCCGGGTCATTTGGCACATAAATGCGGTCCTCAAACCATAAGGTGTCGTGTTCATCCTCACGAAAACCTTTATCTCTTCCTTCGCTCATCCTCTCTTTTATAGAGGCAACCTCCTTGTCAGTTTTCTGAGCTTCTCTGATTTTATCCATCAGGGTAGACTGGCTCCAGGGTTGCTACATAGCCTCTCGGAACTATCTCCATACGTAGTTCTCGTAAGTCCTCGGCGAATTCCTCTGGAAATTCCTCCGTCAATAGGGTATTGACATGGCTCTTACGGCTTAGCGCATCGGCTACTACGTTAGCCTTTCCGGGATGATAATGCAATCTCATGTCGTAATCCTTAATGAGTTCCAGTCATCTCCTTTGCCTGAGATTCAGCTTCTTCTGAGTGAATATATACTTCAAACTCTTGTGATCCGTATATACTTCACAATGGTTTCCAATAAAAAATGTCTCCACGTCTTCAATGCATGCACTACAGCTGCTAACTCCAAATCGTGGGTGGCATAGTTCAGCTCATGAGGTTTTAGCTGTCGTGAAGCATACGAAACAACTCTTCCTTCCTGCATAAGGACTGCTCCAAGTCCTCGACATGAAGCGTCGCAGTAAACCTCATAATCCTTATGTTGATCTGGCAGAATCAACACAGGGGATGAGACCAACCTTTTCTTTAATTCCCGGAAACTTGCCTCACATTCTTCTGTCCAACTGAACTTGGTGTCCTTCTTTAACAACTCCGTCATTGGCTTTGCAATCCTCGAGAAATTCTCAATAAATCTTCGGTAGTATCCTGCGAGTCCAAGAAAACTCCGGATCTCTCCAACTATTGTTGGTGCTTCCCAATGGGTCACAGTGTCCACCTTAGCGGGATCTACTGCTATTCCTTCTCCAGATATAACGTGTCCGAGAAATCCGACTTCCTTCATCCAAAACTCGCATTTGCTAAACTTGGCATATAACTGATGTTCTTTGAGCTTCTCCAATACCAAACGCAAATGCTCTGCATGCTCCTCTTCATCCTTCGAGAAGATTAATATATCATCTATGAACACCATGACGAACTTATCCAAATACTCCATAAACACTTTAATCATCAGGTTCATAAAGTATGCCGGTGCGTTAGTCAGACCAAAAGACATAACGGTATACTTGTACAACCCGTACCTGGTGGTAAAGGCCGTTTTAGGTATATCCTGCTCTCGGATCTTCAATTGGTGGTACCCTGATCGCGGATTGATCTTGGAAAATATCTTAGCTCCTTGCAATCTATCGAACAGATCATTGATCATTGGCAGTGGGTACTTGTTCTTGATCGTTACTTCGTTCAGCCCTCGGTAATCAACAACCATTCTTAACGATCCATCCTTCTTCTCCACTAGAAGTACTGACGAACCCCAAGGAGAAGAACTTGGGCGTATGAATCCTTTATCCAGTAACTCCTTAATCTGTTTCTTTATCTCCTCCAAATCCTTTGCGGGCATCCTATATGGTCTCTTAGAAATTGGCCCGGTGCCTGGCAAAAGTTCAATCAAAAACTCTATATCTCTATCCGGTGGCATGCCAGGTAACTCCTCTGGAAACACATCCGGATAATCCTTCACTACTGGCACTTCCTCCTGAACAACTCCCGTGAGAGAATGTACTTGAGTCCTTATAGGCGAATGCCTAGATACATACTTAATCCTTTTTCCCTCAGGGGTGGTGAGCAAAATAGACTTGCTGGCACAGTCAATGTTACCTCCATACTTCGATAGCCAATCCATACCTAATATCACATCCAATCCTTGTGATTCCAGGACTATTAGGTCAGAGGGGAAAGTGTGGCGTCCTATGGTCAATGGCGTCTGAAAACATCCTTGGTGTGCCATATACTCTGCTCCTGGTTAACTTACAAACATGGGGGTCTTAAGAACTCGGGTGGACATCCTATGTCTATTTACGAATCCCCTTGAAATATATGAATGCGATGCACCGGTATCGAAAAGAACTATTGTGGTAAATGTCTTAACCAAAAACTTACCGACAACAGCATCTGCTTGCTCTTCTACCTCCTCCACAGTCACGTGGTTCACTTGTCCTTTGTTGAACGGGTTGGATTTATTTGAGGCGCTTCCATTGCCGTTCCCATTCTTAGCTTCTGGGCATTCATTGGCATAATGTCCATTCTTCCCGCACTTGTAACAGGCGACATGGCTGAAATCCTTCTTGGTGGGTGTGGACGGGGTAGGGCGGCTCTGGTTACCATTTGTTCCATTTCCATTTCCATTCTTGGGGCCATTGTGATTGTGTGAGCTACCTCCTCCATGGATATGTTGGAATTGTCCTACCGCTTTAGGGGTAAAACGAGGCTTCTGATGAGCTCCAGAGTTATACTTTCCTTGTCCATACTTCCTCTTGCGACTTTCAATCTGTTGGTGCTTCCTTTCAATCATTAGGGCGCGGTCAACCAGCTCCTGGTAGTTATTGAAAGTGGCCACCATCAACTGTATACTCATCTCATCATTCAGCCCTTCCATGAATCTCTCCTGCTTAGCGGCATCTGTGGCCACATCATCTGGGGCATAACGAGATAGGGTACAAAACTCATCCACGTACTGGGCCACAGTTCGGTTGCCTTGGCGCAAATTGCGAAACTCTTGCTTCTTCATACTCATAGCTCCAGTTGAGACATGGGTGGTACGAAAAGCTTGCTGAAACTGATCCCAAGTCACATTGGCTATGGGATAAGTGGGTGTGTAATTCTCCCACCATGCTGCGGGTGGTCCAGACAACTGGTGTGCGGCAAATCGCACCTTCTCAGCATCCGAGCAATTGGCGGTGGTCAAATCCCTTCCAATCTTGCGTAGCCAGTCATCAGCCACTATTGGTTCGATGCTGCTAGCAAACGCGGGTGGTTGCAACCTTAAGAAACGTGTCAGGTTGTCCATGGGTGGTGGTGGTGGAGGGTTGTTGTTGTTGTTCTGGTTGTTCTGAGTGTTCTGGAAAAGAAGTTGCATCAAGGTGTTCTGCTGGTGGATCAACTGGGTGCGCTCAAGGGGAAACTCAAATCTGGGCTCACGTCTTGGAGGCATCTGATGGGTGTAGAGGGAAGAGATTAGAACAAAATTGAGGTCTAAGGGAAATCACTACCCATATGCATATGAGACCAACACAATCATATCACACCAATCAATTTCAAACAAGATCTCACAAATCTCACTATCGTTACAAAAGTGCTCTAAAACTAATATGTGGGGGTAAACTACTAGTCACAGGGTGGTCTTCTAGAAAAATTGATGGACAGAGGATTCCATGATATCCGCTCCAGCTTCATCTTCATAGTCTTCGTCTTTGCTATCATCAGGTTCCGAATCCGTGTCGTCAATGATGATGTAGTCTTCCAGTGGAATCTCCTTGGGTTCTTCTTCCTCTTCTTATTCTCCCATGAGTATCCCTAACTTCCGTGTCAAGTCATCATTCTTCTCTACAAGTATTAGCATCTCCTCCTCGTATCCGTCACGCGTAGACTTGAGTTCCTCTTCTAGCTCCAAGTTTATGTTTAGTGCTTTCTTCAAATCAATCATCCCTGCACACATCTGGTGCTCCTGGCGACGAATGTGATGGTTCAACTCCTGGATGAAGGCTGCAATGGATCTATCCTTCCGGGTGCTGATCATATCCCAATTCGCATCTCGGCGTCCATAAATTTGGTAGATGGTGTCCTTTAGCTCCTGCTTGTAGACTTCTCCAATCCTTCCCATAGC
This sequence comes from Secale cereale, assembly GCA_902687465.1. NCBI lineage: Eukaryota > Viridiplantae > Streptophyta > Magnoliopsida > Poales > Poaceae > Secale > Secale cereale. The sequence goes on along the minus strand of LR738710.1, from coordinate 38,925,795 downwards.
GATGTGGGCTGCCATGCTCCTGCCTAGGCTCCATGTAGGCGCATTAAAAGAAAATGCTATGAGTGCGGTGACAGGCTTGAACGTCCTTCCTGGAACTTGGGCTTGAATCAACCAACGCTCCTCCTCAGGTAGAGTGGCGTTGTAGGTTCCGGTGAAACTTGGTAGTCCAATGTTTAGATATCTGGTGACTTCCTTCAGGTGTCGTCCAAATGGTGTATCTTCATCAGGTTGAGTGAACTTGTTCCTTGCATCCACCATCCTAAAAGAGTAGAAAAGATGAGGAGTCAGAAAAGAGAAGAGTGAATAGTGCTCAAGGGTTTTAGCTTAGTGGTCGTGTCCTACAGTCAGTGTGTGCTCTGATACCATCTTGTAGCGACCAGACCTCAAACAGTCTGATCTCTGTGCATCAATGTCATCCCTGGATCAGTAATGCTGACACACACAGTACTTGAAGGATTTATAATAGAGTAGCAATCACACACTTATTACATCGATAGTTCCAACGATGAACTTATTACAATAAAAATGGCTTAAGGCCATCTAACACGATAACAGCGGAAGGCTTCGAAGATCAGTGAGTCCATCAACTCCAACGGCATCACTGAGTATATAACCACGACCTATAAGGCACCTTACACGTCGTCTGAAAAGTCTGCAACATGAACGTTGTAGCCCGAAAACGGGTCAGCACATGGAATATGCTGGCAAAGTAACACAAGAGAGCAATGAAAGTGAAGCTATACTATATGCAATATGGCTGGTGGAAAGCTCTATGGTTATAGTTTTTGCGTAAAGCCAATTTTTCCCTACTTCAAAGGAATAGATTTTAATTAACTATCATGGTAGTTGAAACATCGTTGAGAAGATAGACATCCTCTCAACCCCAATTAATAAATCATCCTTAATTCCAACAATATTAATTAGAGTAACATGATGATACTCACATGATAATCCAAGTACTAGATACTCAAGAAGTCCATAACCAGGGACACGGCTAATCATGATCAGTTTGTACACTCTGCAGAGGTTTGTGCACTTTCCCCACAAGACTCGATCGCCTCCGTTTGGTTTCTCGCACTACATGATGTTTGAGAAACGGATGACCGAGACACAGTCTTTCCAAACAGGTCCCCTTAACCAGGTAGATAGGCCGGTACACCTACAATCCCTCTATATCTGCTAGCCCATCATGGAAAGGTTTCCCACAACTTACTCAACTATGCCAGAGCCCATATTGGCATGTGGCTGCACACGGAAGTTTCTAGTATGAATAATCTCATGATCCCTTTGAGCCTGGGTGGCGGTCCAAAAGAAAAACAGGCAATCGCTGGAATACCCAGGTGCCTCAATCCACCTAGATGTGTATTAAAGTTGCCACCTTAAGTGGCACCATTAATTAACAAACTCACATCTGTCATGGATACACTCACCCAATCCATGTCTACGAGCATAGTATGACCTAACAGCAAACGTATAAGTAACTACCAAAGGTTTGAATGTAATGCAGGTAATAGGTTCTACCTCAATCTACTTCCCAGACCCACAAGTGAAAAGATCCTACTCATGCAATGTGTGAGGGTTTGACTAATGCATTGAAAACTGGGTAACTGGAAAGTATGATCAAAGTGTTACTTGCCTTGATGATGATCCGCAAAACCTAGAGACTCAAAGTAGCAAGGGGCGCACTCCGGGTACTCTATCGAAATCAAACAAGCACACAATAAGTACTTAACTAATGCACGAGTAAAACTCAAATAAGAGATCTAACCAGAAAGTTCAACTTAAGAACTCCGGTTAGCAAAAAGAATCAACTCGAAAGAAGCAATGAAACTCAAACTGCGAAAGAAACGACCTCTGGTTTGCTAATTGGCCTAAAGTCCAATTTTACAGTAGCCAAAACCTTGTTGAAGTTGGTTAAACATAAAGAGGGCATAGAGACGAAGATCTAGGATTGTGAATCACCTGATTCCGGCTCTCGAGCGAAAAGAAAAACGAAAAACAAGATCAGGGCAGAAATCGCGATCGGAATAATCACGGATAAATACCCCGAAAAAGAAAACGGACGAACAGGCTAACGAATGAACGTTCGCTGTCTGCGGCTAACGGACAAAAACCGTTCATTAAAACGAACGTACGGACGAACGTCCGCTAAATAACTAAACCGAAGAAAACCGAACCGATCTAAACCTAATAAAAAACAGATCTACGGTTTACGAAAACCGATCGTTTTTTTTTAAAACCGATAACTACCTCGTAACGACGAACTCCGGCGAGACGACGGGTCCGGCGGCGGGCGAGGCGGCGGCGACTGCGGCGGCACGACGAGGCGGCGGCTGCGGCGGCACGACGAGGTGGCGGTGCGGTGACGCAGGCGCAGGCGACGGCAGGGCGGCGGCGGCTACGGGCGGCGGCGCGGCGGCGAGGCGGAGGCGGCGGCTACGGTTAGGCGGCGGGGCTGCGCTAGCTTGGGCCGGGGGGGTCGTCTTATAAAGCCGGAAGTCCTGGGCCAGTACGACTCTAAGTCGGTTGCCTCTTTTTTTTAAAAAAAAAATAGAGTCCTGGCGTAGAAAAACTAACGAAGCAAATACTAAACGGACTCCAAAAATCTCGATATAAATTTTCACCGTCCTCTAATAATATTTAGGACAAGGTGAACATTTTTCCCGGACCTAAATGCAATTTTGAAAAATATGCATTTTTCCTATGCAAATAAAATCGCAAATAAATCCAGAAAACATACCAAAAGCGATTTTAATATTTTTTTCCTCCAATATTTCTGTTATTCTGAAGAAGTCATATTATCTCCGCTCATATTTTGTATTTAGAAATATTTTTAGGAGAGAAAAATAATTAGAGTCACACTGTCCTCGTACCGGTATTCGAGCGAACTCAAATACGAAAACGGTAAAATTCCCAACTCTCTCCCTAGGTCCTTGAGTTGCTTAGAATTTTGAGGAACGCCACAAACAAAATGCAAAGAGCATGCAATGCAATTATGATCTATGTATAACATTCCAAATTGAAAATTTGGGATGTTACACCATACCTCAAGTATATATAGGGGGAGGGGAGGGGCTGCGCCCCCTCTAGGGTTCCCTCCCTGAGGGGGGGCGGCAGGCCTAGATCCCATCTAGGGTGCGGCCAAGGGGGGAAGAGAGGGGGGCGCCCTAGGGTGGGCCTTAATGCCCATCTGGACCTAGGGTTTGCCCCCCTCCCACTCTCCACGCACCTTGGGCCTTGGTGTGGGGGCGCACCAGCCCACCTAGGGCTGGTCCCCTCCCACACTTGGCCCACACAGCCTTCTGGGGCTGGTGGCCCCACCTGGTGGACCCCCGGGACCCTTCCGGTGGTCCCGATACATTACCGATGATGCCCGGAACACTTCCGGTGGCCAAATCCTCCCTTTCTATATATCAATCTTTACCTCCGGACCATTCCGGAACTCCTCGTGATGTCCGGGATCTCATCCGGGACTCCGAACAACATTCTGTAACCGCGTACATACTTTCCCTATAACCCTAGCGTCATCGAACCTTAACTGTGTAGACCCTACGGGTTCGGGAACCATGTAGACATGACCGAGACAACTCTCCGGCCAATAACCAACAGCGGGATCTGGATACCCATGTTGTCTCCCACATGTTCCACGATGATCTCATCGGATGAACCACGATGTCAAGGATTCAATCAATCCCGTATACAATTCCCTTTGTCAACCGGTATAGTACTTGCCCGAGATTCGATCGTCGGTATCCTGATACCTTGTTCAATCTTGTTACCGGCAAGTCTCTTTGCTCGTTCCGTAACACATCATCCCGTGATCAACTGCTTGATCACATTGTGCACATTTATGATGATGTCCTACCGAGTGGGCCCAGAGATACCTCTCCATCACACGGAGTGACAAATCCCAGTCTTGATTCGTGCCAACCCAACAAACACTTTCGGAGATACCCGTAGTGCACCTTTATAGCCACCCAGTTACGTTGTGACGTTTGGTACACCCTAAGCATTCCTACGGTATCCGGGAGTTGCACAATCTCATGGTCTAAGGAAAAGATACTTGACATTTAGAAAAGCTTTAGCATATGAACTACACGATCTTGTGCTAGGCTTAGGATTGGGTCTTGTCCATCACATCATTCTCCTAATGATGTGATCCCATTATCAACGGCATCCAATGTCCATGGTCAGGAAACCGCAACCATCTATTGATCAACGAGCCAGTCAACTAGAGGCTCACTAGGGACATGGTGTTTGTCTATGTATCCACACATGTATCTGAGTTTCCTATCAATACAATTCTAGCATGGATAATAAACAATTATCATGAACAAGGAAATATAATAATAACCAATTTATTATTACCTCTAGGGCATATTTCCAACAGGCCCCGCATCCTTGTCTGTCCACCATGCTATACTATCGGGCCGTGATCACCTTAGGCGGTGATCACGGGTTTATACTATATACATACTTTACATGATACATGATGTGACTAAAGTCGGGTCGGCTCATTGAGTACCCGCAAGTGATTCCGATGTGGGGGTTGAAAGGACAGGTGGCTCCATCCAGGTAGCGGTGGGCATGGGTTCCTGACGGCCCCCCGAGTGGATCTTTGTAGCGGAGCGACAGGGCAGGTTGAGACACCCAGTCGAGGGGTGGCCTGGCCCTGGTCGTTGTCTGTGGTTATTTAATAATAACACGCTTAACGAGTTCGGATATTTGATTTGAGTCTGGCCGTTGGCCTATACGCACTAACCAGCTATGTGGGAATGGTTATGGGCTCTGGACGTCGTGGTATGAACTGAAGCCTTCTTGACGTCAGCAACTGAGCGGCGCGCGCCGGGTTGGACCGCGTAACGCAACTTCCTTAGTAATGGAGGTTGCTAGGTCTGCTCACCGGCCGCGTACGCAACGTGTAGGTGTGCGTTGGGCGATGGGCCCAGACCCCTGCGCGCTTAGGGTTTAGACCGGCGTGCTGACCTCTCTGCTGTGCTTAGGCAGGGCTGCGACATGTTGATCTTCCGAGGCTGGGCATGACCCAGGAAAGTGTGTCCGGTAAAATGGGATCGAGCGTGCTGGTTAATGTGGTGCACCCCTGCTGGGAAGTTAATCTATTCGAATAGCCGTGTCCCTCGGTAAAAGGATGACCTGGAGTTGTACTCCGACCTCATGACAACTAGAACTGGATACTTAATAAAACACACCCTTTCAAGTGCCAGATTTGACCCGGTGATCGCTTTCCCACAGGGCGACGAGGGGAGGATCACCGGGTAGGATTATGCTATATGTTGTTACTTGGTGAACTTACCATCTACTCCCTTCTACTGCTGCAAGACGGAGACTGCCAGAAGCGAGGATACTTGTTACTTTCCAGCTACCCTCTTCTACTGCTGCAAGATGGAGGTGGCCAGAAGCGTAGTCCATCTATCGTTGAGTAGGTCTTGGTCATCTTGAAGCTGTTGCTGCTTCTTTTTCAGGCTCCTTGAAGTGGCTATCAGCCTGTGCTTGAAGCGCTCCTGCTCGAGGGGTTCTTCGAGTATGATGAAGTCTTCATCACCGAGGCTTACCTCATCTTCGAAGAGCGGAAGGTAGTTGTCGTCCTCCGAATTGTCACTGGGCAGGGCCTGTTCATCGGGGCTGGCTTGCCCGTTTTCTTGTTCCTCCTGCACGGATCTTGCTCCAACAGGGTCTTCATTGTTTTCGGCGTCGTCCGATGTGCTGTTTTCTCCAGTGCCAGTGTTGTTGCGATGTGACTTAGAGCGGCGTTTAGGGCGCCGGTATTTAGACTGTGTCTCAGGAGGTTTATTCTCAACTAGGTCTTCTTTGTCATCATCGCTAGCTTTTTTAGGTGTATCAACCATGTACACATCGTACGAAGAGGTGGCCGTCCCATGTCCCGTGAATGGCGGGTCTTGGCCTTGCTCCTTGTCGGCATCATTGTCTATATCATCGATGTCTTCAGAGCCATAATCAAGCATGTCAGTTAAGTCCTCGACAGTGGCTGTGAAGTGTGTGGCGGGTGGGTAGCAAAATTCTCCGTCGTCAACCCCTAGTTCGAACCGGACATAGTTCAGCTGCGGGTCCCCCGCCAAGGACAGGTTTTTTAACGAGTTTGGCACGTCGCCCAGGGGCGAGTGTTGGAAGATGTCTGCAGCGCCGAATTCGAAAATCGATAACCGATCCAGCTCGGTGTCGGCAGGCGTACGTGGTTTGGAACTTATAGCCGGCGACGAGTCCGGAGCTCCGTTGACACAAACATTGCCAGGTGTCGAGTCTGTGTGTGGCTCCAACACCGTGGACTCTGTGGCCTCGGATGGCACAATCTGCTCCGGATTTAAGGCCGTTGCAGCAACAGGATCTGTCTCCTGGATGTGATTCGATGACAGATTTAAGTCATGTTCATCGGAGCGAGGGAGAGCGATCGCCGCGGTCTCAAATCCGTCGAAGATCAGGTCTCCACGGATGTCCGCAGCGTAGTTTAAGCTTTCGTATCTGACTTGATGGCCAGGGGCATAGCTGTCGATCTGCTCCAGATGACCAAGCGAGTTGGCCTGCAGTACGAAGCCGCCGAATATGAAGATCTGTCCGGGGAGGAAGGTTTCTCCTTGGACAGCGTCACTATCGATGATTGAAGGGGCCATCGAACCTTTCGTCGACGGCATAATGGAACTCTCAAAGAAAGCACCAATGTCGGTGTCAAAACCGGCGGATCTCGGGTAGGGGGTCCCAAACTATGCGTCTAAGGTCGATGGTTACAGGAGACTAGGGACACAATGTTTACCCAGGTTCGGGCCCTCTCTATGGAGGTAATACCCTACTTCCTGCTTGATTGATCTTGATGAATATGAGTATTACAAGAGTTAATCTACCACGAGATCGTAATTGCTAAACCCTAGAAGCCTAGCCTGTATGACTATGGTAATGAGTCTATCCCTTCCGGACTACACCCTCCGGTTTATATAGACAACGGGGGGATCTAGGGTTACATAGAGTCGGTTACATAAGAAGGAATCTTCATAGTTGGTCGCCAGGCTTGCCTTCCACGCAAAGGAGAGTCCCATCCGGACACGGGTACGGTCTTCGGCCTTCATGTCTTCACAGCCCATTAGTCCGGCCCATGGATAACAGGCCGGACGCCCGAGGACCCCTTAGTCCATGACTCCCTCAGATGGCAAAAGTATAGTGTTCACAACCAATTTCTGAATGGAAAGATGGCAAAATCCAGCACTACAAAACAGAGGAGACTAAATATAGTACTTGTCAGATTTGACTTACTCATTTGCTCCTTCATTCTCCTCTTTACCAATTTTGTTCAAATTTGTACTGGTCTGGTTTTCCATCGGATGAGCAATGTAGAATGATAGAGGCTAACAAATATTGCAGCCTACAAAAAGAAATACATGTAACACTGAGCATCAACGAGAAGTGGATCTAGTTACTAATAATATGATCTATGCATGTGGTCAACCTGACTTTTGGATTACCTTTTCACACTGTATGGAGGGTTTGGCTGGTATGAACGATGAAGTAGGAGCACAACCTGGTCTGACGGAGCCACGGAGGGATCAAGAGCGTATAATTTTTTTTTGTTTTTCCGTGAAACGTTCCCCAACAATGGCATCAAGAGCCAGGTCTATGCGTAGATGACATGCACGAGTAGAACACAAAGGAGTTGTGGGCGGTGATGTTCATACTGCTTACGACCAACGTAGCGTGTCACGGACGTCAAGGTGGTCCTTCTGGCGCGCGGGGGAGAGCCGAGGTGGTCGGAGGCGTCGGGCAGAGGGCGGCTACAGTGCCTTGGCGCACTGTAGCATGCTCTAGAGCACGCCTTTGACCGGCATGGCCATTTTTTGGCGCTCTGAGCTTGGCCTCTAGTGTTTCAGGATTCTAGGGGGAAGTAAAGAAGTGGGGTGGAGCTTTGGATGCCCTGAGGAGCCACTAGGAGTGGAGAGAGGTTGAGGGAGAGAGAGAAAGAGGTTGTCCAGAGAGAGAGGTTTTCACCCCCAAATAATGGAGTTGTGATGTTGCCATCGTTACTGGAGGTAGAAGATGACAAGTAGAAGCTCTGGTAAAAATTTGAGCTTGAGAAGAATAGTGTAAGTGGTCAAAATGGAGATTCTAGCAAAATGGCAGAAGGTGTTTGATGTAGGTTTGGGCAAGTAATTGGATTCCAATTGGCATGATAATTAACAGTACCAAATGGAACATAAAATGAGGGTTGCTCACAAAGTTTGAGCTCATTTGAAGAAAGTTGCCAATGTAACTTTGGCAAACCTTAGAAATCAACAGAAATGGATTTGCTTAGATCTAGCTAAGCTAATATGTTCTCCATGATGCACCACTTGGTGTAGTGTCATTATTTAGGTACCTGAGCATGTCCCCAAAGTTTGGGATCAAATGGGGAAAGTTAGCAATGTGAAGTTGTTCTAACTTGGATCTGGACAGAGAGGGTTTTGGGGAACTTTTGTGTACCAAAACTATTTTGATTGGGATAAAACTTTGCAATATCATCACATTAGTCATGTGTGACTTGCCAGAATTTCCTTGGAATTTTTTAGAGAATATTTCCTTTTGTAAATATTTCAAAAGCTTGAAATATCCAGAAGGTTTTTTTTTGAGGGATTTGACCAATATTTTGAACATGAACATGTGTTTAAGTTCTTATATATGGACAATATATGTCCACTCAGCTTCCCAAATTTTCTCAAATATTTTTAAAATATTAAAATAATTTTAACCTATTAAAGACCATTTCTGTCCTAAAGAAAAAGCCTTTAAATAAAATAGGAAAATATCTTTTAAAGTTATATTTTGTGGTTTATGGGAGTCCTATACCTAATATGAGTCAAATATACTTTTTGAAATATTTTTCATAACCCAAATTAAGTACTTTTAGTGCAAGCCTCAATTCAGGGGTTCTTGGAAAACCTAATTTATAAAATACTTTCAGGCCAAATTATTTTTGTAAGAAAATACTATTCTGTCCTATACACATGGAATGATCATTGGGAAAAAGTTTGGATCAAGGAGATGGAGTATGGAAGGTGGAGCTATGTTGACTTTTATGAGCACTTGAAATCACAGACAAAAATCCAAATCAAATAAAAAGCCACAATGCAAAAGTTTTTGTTGGACCAAATTTTTATGCTTTATTAATGCAAATGACATGTTACAAAATACTAGGTGTGACATTTAAATTAAAAACATTTACTTATGATGAAATGAAACTTAAGGTTTTTGTCATTCATTGTCGTCGAAGCAAGATTGGCTACTAACTCACCCTGTATTGATAATTCAACCCGATGAGCCCGGTGAACAGTACCTTGATTTAAAATAGAAAGAAAGTTAACAAAATTCAAATTTTTTTGGTGCAAGATGCTCCTTTGAGTGAACTCCGTGCAAAATTTTGTGAAGTTTGGACATTCGAGTAGCTCGTGGCAAAAAAGACAAAATCAGGCATGAACAATACGATTTTGAAAAGTTCCTCATACATCCGAAATTTCTCCTTTTTGCCATGAGTTCCTCGAGTGTCCAAACTTCACAAAATTTTGCACAGAGTTCACGGGGCATCTTGCACTACAAAAGAATTTGAACTTTTTTCTATTTTAAATTGCGGCATTGTTCATGACCGGGCTCATCCGAGTCCGGGCACCAAATCACCGCTCTCACCCTGCATGTAGTTTTGATACTTGGGATAAATTGTCTAGCGCATTCTTGGTGGGAGGGGCATTTTGGCTCCCGGGAGCACATGCTCCCGAGTGAACAGTAACAAAAAAATAGTAAATGTTTTTAAAAAAACTCTGATTTTTTGTGTGGATGTTCATGTTAGTGTTGCAAGAATGCTTGACAATTTTCATGCGAAATGGAGAAACGGTGTTTCATCGGTGAAAAAATAACAAATTTGGGGGTGACATTTGGTGTGTTTTTTGCACATGTCAAAATGCTTAACCTTTTGGCCTCAAAAATTGCATGTAGCATTTGGATGTGACTAACAACACATATTTCTTTTGACATTTCAAAAAAAAATTTGGGCCCGGGAGCCGAACTGAATTTCTGATTCTTGGCTCGCTTTTACTCACAAAAGAAGACTTACGGATGATTGTGAACTTCAAACAAAAATTAGGTGAAAGTCTTGTCGAGGCTTATCGAAGGTACAACTCTCTACTTGATAATTGTTCTCATCATAATTTGTCATCATGAATGGTATTAATTTTTCTTTTTGGACTAGATGATGAATGCAAAAGAAAATTAAATATTGCTTCCAGGGGAGGCTTTATGGAGAACATTGTTGCTCGGTGTGAATCTTGGCGTTTGGGGAGGATTAGATAACGGAGGCGGCGGAAGAGTAGAACTTTATTATGATTGTGTTAAAACCTACTACTAATCTGAAAATGTAAAAAATCTGAGCAAATAAATTCATCTTGATTCTGACACTATCTTGTACATTGTAAAAAAATATACTGATATTGTGAAAATTATACTGAGCATAATCTCATATTCCACTTGTTCGCGATGTGCAAGAGATAAAAATGGCTTCATGTGGTGGTTAACAATGTGCTAACTGAACAAAGATAACGTGTTTAGGTCGACGGTCAATGACTGACTTCACAAATCCGTCGGCGTTAATCGGAAATGATACACAAAACAGGCATCATGATGTGGGAGCAACCGAACATCAACAAAGTCTAATAAGGTCCATAACTCCATAGACACACTAAAGTATTCAAATGTTTTAAAGCATCGTCCATGATATGATAACAGACGGTGGTAGAGTCTGTGAACATGTCAGCACATCATCCAGATGCTAGAGCGTACACTTTGTTGACATTCCAGGTCATCAACCATGATATTCCACCAGCTCGCCAGGTGCACGAGATGAAAAAATCGCTTCATGTGGTGATGTTGGCCATGGTTGAGGACAGCCGTCAAAGTCATTCATCAAGAGTCACCTTGGAGCCAAGGGGTTGTGCAAGCTGCACTGGCCTTGGAGGCATCAAAGGGGGGCACCATCGTCAGCTTACACATTTCACTTGATGGCATGGCACTGAGGAATACATAAGTTATATTAATACTGTATATAAAAACTAGAATCATGTTATTTATTTAATGCACGGAGTGGTTTCATCAAGAGAAGAACACAGAACAAATGGAAATGATTCCACATGCTGGAAAAATTGTTGTAAACATTTTCACTTCAATCTTTTTGTTCACTTCAATCTTTTTGTTCTGCACCGATCATCCAACAGCAAATTTATCGTAATATTGCATATGAATTCTGAAACTCAAGCAAAACAAAACTTACTGTCACATCATCAACTAGTTAATTAAAGTAAACAAGCTAGGCTCCCAAAAGTCACCTGTTATTAATACAAAATACAATGCGGAAGAAACTTTCACCACAAACAGTGAATCTCAAAAGTTCCATATATCACACAAATCGAGTCACTCACCCAAGGAAACCAAGATTCCTATCATCACCTCCCATACAATTATCTTCATGAGTAGAATTTTAAAATCATCAGCTAGTAAGCCTACTCACTGACCACAAATTCACTGCACTGGCTAATTTGCAGTTGCAAGGTTGTATTATCCAATTGAAGATAAAATTTTCCCTTTTGGGAGAAAGGATGACATAAACTTTGATAAGTTCTGCTTATAAGTTGAATGAAACTTTGCGAGTCCTAAAAGATGTTTCTTACCTCACGCAACGGTTTCACTTACTTATTTGGCACATTAATGCCCAGTTCTTTTGGCAGCTTCTGAAATAAGCTGGCCCCTCACCAGCTTATTTTAGAAGCCGCCCCCAATATTCATTGAAGCTGCTAATCTGATTAATCCTTAACTCAAAATGAACATGGGGAACGGTTTCTAAATAAGCTAGGAAGGGGGCGCCTTATGCCATAAGCCACTAAAAGAACTGGGCCTCAGTACAGGATGCAGTTCACTACAAATAGTATCCCTATTGATAATGTTGCAAGTTGTCAACAGGAGAGCAACTTGTGGTCTCTGAATTACAAATAATGATTAATTAATTATCCAATTCAGTTCCATTAAATATAAAACCTCACAAAGAGATGCAAGCACATACATTCAACGGACGTTTGCTACCTAACTACAGCTGTCATATACTGCAAGAAGGGCAACATGGTGGCCCAAGTTGCACATTATTCTGGAATCATGATATCAAATGTTAATGTTCACAATTTCTAACATTTTAGAGTTAAATATCGCAAGTCAAGAAGAACTAGGATAAAAGAACAGCACCATATTATAAGCATGGGATCCATATAAGCATTGATAATGTCTTTATCTAATCGAGTTGAAGTTGAAGACGAGGTGTGTGCTGCCCAGTTTGTGTCAGACTGGGTAGCTGCTGATAGTCGTCATGGTATTCGCCAAAATCATATTCATTAGAAGTCCTAATGGGAACACCCCCATTCCACTTGTATTGCTGGGGTTGCTGTACAAGAGTTCACCTAAATCTTATTTAACAGATGGCAAAATGGACACGTTTATAGTTGTAGCAAGATGATTACAGCATGCCTACCACAATGTTTGGAGTATCCCCCAACGAAATTTGATCATTTGGCACACCATTCTGCGCAGACTCTTCTGCAACTTCCTCATCACATGGCCTTAAGCAAATTAAGAGGCAAAATGTCAGGTGTCATGTGGTAAAATAAGTGAAGAACTGGGGGAAACATACAATTAGTCTGGCAAATATTTTTCAGTTTGTATGAATGTTAAGAAAATAGAGAACAATGCAAAACAAAAAACATGCCTTTGAATTGGAGCAGTATTCAGATATTTGGAGAATTGACAGGAAATGAAGGTCGGATTGTAATAATCGACTCTCGAGGCACGGTAAGGCTTGATGACTTCCAGCGACTTCTTCCCAAGATCTACACCAAGCATCCATGTGACTTGGTCGGCACCCACCTTAGACATGAGGACAATAGCACAACCATAAATGGTGAAGGTCGGGAAGCCTGGTGTAGTCTTCAGGTTTCTCACACTGCATTTCTCAGTTGTACTATTCCACAGCTGAAGTAGCTGCAGAGCAAGTTGTGGTTTGGCTGATATATCATCAACATGGAAATTGTACCCTTTTCTCCAATGGTTCCAAGAGATGCTCCTAAAGCCTGTTCGGATCTTCCAGCCATCAGGTGCACACTTAATTTTATCCTCCATAATGTCCTCTTCATGATACCTAAGGAGGTCATTATCACTGATGGTATCTAGGAAATCAAGATAGGCCGTCGTCTTGAAACTCCTCATGTTGATAAACTTAGACCATTTGGAACAATGTTCGATCTCGATGAAGTCAATGAAACCATCGGGGAAGCCGGTGACGTCCCGCACTGACCGTGCGTCATAATCGGCCAATGCTTGGCTTTCCGGGGGCTCGTCATAATCAGCCTTGGGCAGCGGCCTGGGCAGCGGGATGAAGTGGAGAACAGGATCCTTCTGAAGCACATCACAGACAACAATGCCGCGCCAGAGGTCGACCCATCCTACTGTGCCTTCTCCAAGAGAGATCACCTTGTGAGTTAGCCTTGGCAGGATACCGGGAGGCTCCTTCAGCTGCACATGTTTGGTGCTCCACTCGTCTGTCTCCGACGAGAAGATGTGCAGGTTGTAGTGCCCAAGGTCCCGACCCAGGGAAAGATCAGCGACCAAAAAACTGCCATCCTCGCGGGATACGATGGCTGCGTGCCATGAGTGCCTGTAGGTTGGAGGAGGACACGGGACCGATCTGATGGTGGGCTTGCCGCCGGAGGCAGCCCTGTAGAGGAAGTAGTCGTAGGTGCTCGATGTGCCAGTTCTCAAGGGGAAGCATAGGAGGGCGAGGTCATTGGCGGAGGAAATGAAGCGGGGCTCCGTGGTGCAACACTCTAGTACGCTGATTCCGGGAAAGTGGACGCAGAAGTAGGAGACGGCGGGCGGGGCGGCGAGACAAAAGGTGACCTTGAATTCGTGGCCCGTGCTCGTCGTGGCCTTCACGGTGGTGGCGTTGACGCGGTCGGCGAAGTAGGCTCTGCTGTCGAGGAGGACCCAGGAGGGGTAGCGGGATGGGTTGGCGCCGGCGGGGTCGACTGCGGGGGGGTGGAAGGAGGCGGGATCGACGGCGGGGGGGTCGACGGAGGCGGGATCGACGGCGTGGGGGTGGAAGGATTCCTCCATGGCTTCGAACAAGGATTTGGGAACTGCTACGATTTCACTTTTTTTTTTTTTTTGAGAAACC
>LR738710.1:38809263-38904880 GCA_902687465.1 Secale cereale | reverse complement strand
GTCGGTATTGTACCGGGACCACTTAAGGGGTTTCTGGGGTCCACCGGGAGGGTCCACCGAGGGCCCTATGGGCTGTATATGGAGGGGGACCAGCCCCTATGTGGGCTGGGCGCCTCCCCCCTAGGGACCATGCGCCTAGGGTTTGGGGGGAAACCCTAAGGGGGGCACCCCCCTTGGCTTGGGGGGCAAGCCCCCCTCCTGGCCGCCCCCCTCTAGATCCCATCTAGAGTGGGTCGGCCCCCTCTCCCCTTCCCCTATAAATAGTGGGGGTTTTGGGGCTGCTCAACACATGAGTCTTTCTCCCTCTTGGCACAGCCCTGCTTCTCCTCCTCCTCGTCTCTCGTAGCGCTTAGCGAAGCCCTGCTGGAGAACCACGCTCCTCCACCACCACCACGCCGTCGTGCTGCTGCTGGACGGAGTCTTCCCCAACCTCTCCCTCTCTCCTTGCTGGATCAAGGCATGGGAGACGTTACCGGGCTGTACGTGTGTTGAACGCGGAGGCGCCGTCGTTCGGTGCTTAGATCAGATTCAGCAGCGATCTGAATCGCTTTGTGTACGATGATACGTCCATTTTGCATCATGCTTTTATGTTGATATTTATGGCACTATGGGCTGTTATTACACGTTATGTCACAATACATATGCCTTTTCTCTCTTATTTTACAAGGTTTACATGAAGAGGGAGAATGCCGGCAGCTGGAATTCTGGGCTGAAAAAGAAGCAAACTCTGGAAACCTATTCTGCACAACTCAAAAAGCTCCGAAACTTCACATGACACCGTTTCAGAAAATATAAAAAATATCTGGTGAAAGATGATCACCAGGGGGGCCACCACCTGTCCACGAGGGTGGGGGGCGCGCCGCCCCTCTCTAGGCGCGCCCCCCTGCCTCGTGGGCCCTCCGATGGCCCCCCGATGCCCATCTTCTCATATATGAGGTGTTTTGACTTGGAAAAAAAATCATAAGGAGGCTTTCGGGACCAGACACCACCGTCTCGAGGCGGAACCTTGGCGAAAACCAATCTAGGGCTCCGGCAGAGCTGTTCTGTCGGGGATACTTCCCTCCGGGAGGGGGAAATCGTCACCGCCGTCATCACCAATAACTCTCCCATCTTGGGAAGGGCTATCTTCATCAACATCTTCACCAGCACCATCTCCTCTCAAACCCTAGTTCATCTCTTGTATCCAATCTTTGTACCCAAACCTCAGATTGGTACCTGTGGGTTGCTAGTAGTGTTGATTACTCCTTGGAGTTGATGCTAGTTGGTTTATTTGGTGGAAGATCATATGTTCAGATCCATTATGCATATTAATACCCCTCTGATCATGAACAATATTATGTCTTGTGAGTAGTTACTTTGGTTCCTGAGGACATGGGAGAAGTCTTGCTATTAGTAGTCATGTGAATTTGGTATTCGTTCGATATTTTGATGAGATGTATGTTGTCTCTCCTCTAGTGGTGTCATGTGAACGTCTACTACATGACACTTTACCATTATTTGGGCCTAGAGGAAGGAATTGGGAAGTAATAAGTAGATGATGGGTTGCTTGAGTGACAGAAGCTTAAACCCTAGTTTATGCGTTGCTTCGTAAGGGGTCGATTTGGATCCATTTGTTTCATGCTATGGTTAGGTTTACCTTAATACTTCTTTTGTAGTTGCGGATGCTTGCATTAGAGGTTAATCATAAGTGAGAGGCTTGTCCAAGTAAGGATAGCAGCCAAGCACCGGTCCACCCACATACCAAATTATCAAAGTACCGAACGCGAATCAGATGATCGTGATGAAAACTAGCTTGACGATAATTCCCATGTGTCCTCGGGAGCGCTTTCCTTCATATAAGAGTTTGTCCAGGCTTGTACTTTGCTACAAAAAGGATTGGGCCATGTTGCTGCACATTATTTACTTTTACCTTTTGTCACTTGCTACCAATTACCTTATCACAAAGCTATTTGTTACCTATAATTTCAGTGCTTGCAGAAAATACCTTACTAAAAACTGCCTATCATTTCCTTCTGCTCCTCGTTGGGTTCGACACTCTTAGTTATCGAAAGGACTACGATAGATCCCCTACACTTGTGGGTCATCAAGACTCTTTTCTGGCGCCATTGCCGGGGAGTGAAGCGCCTTTGGTAAGGAAAAATTTATATAGTGCGCTGAAATTTATTGTCACTTGTTACTATGGCTCATAATCCTTTGAGGGGCTTGTTCGGGGTATCTTCGCCCCGACCAGAAGAGCAAAGAGTTGCTCCTCAACCTACTGCACCTACTGAAAATGTTTGCTTTGAAATTCCTTCGGGTATGATAGAGAAACTGCTAGCTAATCCTTTTACAGGAGACGGAACACTGCATCCCGATTTACATCTATTCTATGTGGATGAAGTTTGTGATTATTTAAGCTTGCAGGTATGCCCGAGGATGTTATCAAGAAGAAGGTCTTCCCTTTATCTTTTAAGGGAGATGCATTGACATGGTTTAGGCTATGTGATGATATTGGATCATGGAACTATAATCGTCTGAAGTTGGAATTTCATCAGAAGTTCTATCCTATGCACCAGGTTCATCGTGATCATAATTATATCCATAATTTTTGGCCTCGTGAAGGAGAAAGCATCGCTCAAGCTTGGGGGAGGCTTAAGTCAATGTTATATTCATGCCCCAATCATGATCTCTCAAGAGAAATGATTATTCAAATTTTTTATGCTCGGCTTTCTCTTAATAATCGCTCCATGCTTGATACTTCTTGTTCTGGCTCTTTTATGATGAAGACTATTGAATTCAAATGGTATTTATTGGAAAGAATTAAATGCAACTCTGAAGATTGGGATCTCGGCGAAGATAAGGAGTCATGTATGACCCCTAAGTTTGATTGTATTAAAGCTTTTATGGATACTGTCGTGGAATTAGCACGACAGATGTCCAGTTTAGTGGACTTAGGTGTGAGGCCATCGCGCGGGTTAGCTTGAAGAGGTTAAAGCGGACAAAGGACACAAGGAATTTATACTAGTTCGGCCCCTTCGATGAAGGTAAAAGCCTACGTCTAGTTTGGTGTGGTATTGCTTGTGCATCGATGAACAGGGAGCGAATCCGCTTGCCTGTGTCTCGAGCTGTTGTTTCTTGTCCTTGAACCGTCGTCGGGTCGTCCCTTTATATAAGAGGCGACGCCCGGTCCGGTTTACAGAGTCCCGAGGCCGGCTCATAAACGTGTCCGCCTCGGTCTTTACTCTTTCTATCTTACATCCCAAGTTACATGATACAACGGTTTACAGACCGTGGGCCTTATACATGGGCCCCAAATCTCTATGGGCTGTAATCCCTTGTACATACTCTACTGGGCTTGTAATAATACAACCTTGTCGGTGTAATCCGGACCTTCTTGGCCGGTTTATACCTGCTAGTAATATCCCTGACATTAGGCTCCAGATTGATTTGAACTTGTTCATGTCAGTCTTCTAAGTCTTGCGCAAATCTCCTTTCTGCAACTTTATTTGCTTCATAAACCGGCCATGACGTCATCTCCTGGAATCGCCTAAATCCGTCGTGACATCATCTTCGCATTTAACGCTTGCATCTGTCTGTTGCCTTTTTTAAATGCCGCACCAAAAATCGAGGCAACAGCTCAATCTTTATCCAATCTCTGGCCTCCTCGATTCCCGCGCTTACCGTTTTACCTCTTCGGCTTATAAATACCGCCGGGGCTCATCTCTTTTCCCCTTCTGCCTTCTTCTTCCTCCATCTCCATCGCTCAAAGCTCCGCCGCCGTTCTTCGAGCTCACCATCGTCCTCGAGCTAGGCCGCTGCATCGACCTGAACGTCTCCAGAGAACTTCGCCGCCGTCTTCTGTTTCTTCAAGAACTCCTTCTTCTTCCCCGTAGATCTTACTCTAGGGTTCCTTCCGTAGCTTCGCCATGAACCCTCGAAGCTTTGCTATTCATCCCCGTAGGTCAGCCTTGCTGAAGATTCAAACTTATTTAGACTCGACCCGAATCCATGCGCTTCTGCTCCGCCATCATATACTTAGCTCCTCTAGCTTTATCAGTTTAGATTCGATGTGTAGAGAAACTCCGTAGCCCTTCCTGAATATAACTTGTATTTGTGTTCCATCTTTTTCCTTATGCCTTAGATCCATGTTTACCTTAGCTTTTTGTGGAAACTGTTTCTTCATACTTTAGATCCGTAGCTCATCTCACTGGTTTAGCCATATCTTGCACATCATATGCTTTTTCTGACGGCTTAAATGTAAGCCTGTATCCCGTAATTGACGGTTTAACTTCTTATTTTCATATCATCATGAACTGGTAGCTGTCTTACTCATATCTGCTTCCGGATTAGTAATACCATTAGTCTCTTGTTTAAATCGACGATTAGGCCCATAACTTTATAGAATGCACCGGCTTATACCTTAGCAATTGGTAAACCGGATTTTGCACTGTACTTTTCAGCACTTCCTCATCCAAACCGATGGCCAAGCAATTTGTCGCTTGCAGCTAGGCTCCTTCCCGGATCACTTAGGATGACTTAATAAACGCCGCTTCAATCGGTATTCTGGGTCCTAAGGAGGTTCTGCACTGGCGGGCCCCAGGAAAGGAGTGTCCTCCTACACCCCAAGAAGGAGAGATCATTGTTTTCTTTGATCACCTAGCCCGGGGTTTCAGTCCTCCCGGTTCAAAGTTCTTCCGGGATGTGTTAGCCGCTTTTCAACTCCACCCTCAGGATGTAGGCCCGAATTCTATGTCGAACATCTGCAATTTTCAAGTCTTCTCAGAATCATATCTTCAAGAAGAACCATCAGTGGATCTGTTCCGAGACTTTTTTCATCTGAACCGGCGGATGGAGTTTACTGACGGGCCGCATCAGGAGTTGGGTGGCGTCAACATCCAAAAGAGAAAAGATGTGAGCTTTCCCCACGCCGCTCTTCACAGCCACCCCAAAGAGTGGAACCAGACATGGTTCTACTGTAGGGACACTTCGCCTGAAGGAGAAAATCCGCTGTCGGGTTACCGTGCCTATAGCCTGGCAACAGACCATCCTATACCCCAATGTCTTAGTGCTCCGGACCGGGCCAGGTTTGTCCCTCAACTTTCCAAACTCAGGGCCTTCGTGGCAAATGGTTTAACCGGCGTTGACTTCGTCCGCTGCTGGCTCTCTTGGAGCATTCTTCCATTGAGCCAGCGGTCAAGCCTGATGTGCGAATATTCCGGCAAGCCAGACGACCCTCAGCGCCACACCAAAATAGTGCTTCCTAACAATGAAGTAACTGAATCGGCTAAGAAAATGCTGAATATCCCTCTGGAGTAGTGCGGTCGGACCGGTTTAGCTCTGTTCTGCGCAACCAATAAACCACCAGAAGTAAGTCTTCCCGATCCTTGCCTGTTTGTTTTAATCCGGTCATATCAGTTGTCTTCCACTCATTACTTATCCTCTCGCATAGGCCAACGATCCTTTCTGGAAAACGGAATCTCAGGATAAACCGGCCAAGCAATCACGCAAAAAGACTTACGCTGTTAAGAAGAAAAAGGCTGTTGCTGCTTTCGGTTCACACCCTGAGGAGGATGATCCGGACTCTGAGGTAATAACTAACCCTTATATCCTTTGATCTCATTCTGTCTAAGTTTATGTTAACAATGCCTTTCCACAGGATCTGGTGGAAGGAAGCAAAGCGGGGGGAGTTGAGGTAATTTCTCTCTCATCTGATTCAGAACCTTTGCCACCCAAGATCCACCGGGTATCCCAGAAATATCCCTTTTCTCATCCTTATGCTCAAATGGATCCCAACTTTCTTTTGAAGAAACAGCAGCATGAAGCTCGCCGAACCACGCGCCATAGCAGCCATGTGGTTGAATCCGCCGGAATACCCCTTACGCCGGCTCGCAGACGCCGCTCCGAGGTTTTACTTTCTCCAACTCTCCTTCATCCAAAAGCCGGCCTCATACGTAAACCGCTTAAACCGTCTAATCCTAACTATCAGGAGGCTCCTCTGTCCTCTTCCGGTGAGTCAACTGCTACGCAGGTCCCAGTGCTTAAGACCGTCCCTGGGTAAGTCCTTCTTTCGAACATCCGGTTTAACTTCCTGTTCTTAACTTCATGATCCTCATCATTCTTTTGATTTTTACCAGAATGCCAAAGCCTAGCAAAAAGGTGGAAGCAAATAAACCGGCTGCTGAAACTACCGCTGCTGAACCGGCCGATGACCCTGAAGCGGCCATCCTTCCAGAAGATAACCTTGAAGCTCAGTTTGACGATCCCATTCCTATGGATCGTGATGATATTGCTGCTCCGGGAGGTGACAACATGGAGAACACGGCTGAACCGGCAAGCCCTGTCCGGGTTAGCCCTCCTCGGACCAACCCGGCTCCTATCAGTCCGGCGCCTACTGCAGTCCCCCTCCAGCCAACTGCTGCCTCATCCGCGGATGTTGAGATAACTGGGCTAGGCTTCACTGCTCCCACCGAGCCTGTCACCTTGGCTAGGCATACTACCAAGGAGGAAAATTTTCAGCAAGACAAAGGCAAGTGGAGCACAAATTTATCCAGCTATGCCCAGTTGAGTGCCCAGGAACTTCATTCCGGGTATCTGAACCGGCTCTTTACCAGCCGCGAATATGAAGTCGGTTTGGTTAATATGATGAAGGATAAATATGAGGTGATTTTCTTTTCCTTTTACTTCTGCTTGTAAGTTTGCAATCCTGTCTTTAGGCAATAGTAGCCCCCAAGTGCCGGTTTAGCTTCATTGTAGGTGAACCGGGACTTCCATTATCCCTGAGAATGAGCTTACATTAGCCCCCAAGTGCCAAGGGTATAAATTGTTTATGCGCTTGGGACTTGTCTGAATTTTTTTCTTTCTTTACTTCAATTGCTCATTAGCCCCCAAGTGTCAAGTGCATAACTTGTTATGCACTTGAGACTTGATTGATCTGTCCTTCTAATCCATTTGAATTCCTCGCAGGCTGACTTAAACCGGTTGGCTTCGGAAGCAGCTGAACTTCGGAACGGCTTGGCCTTCCATGAGACCGCTTCAGCCAAAGCTAAGGAAGAACTTGTCCTTGCTTTGACTAATACAGAAAAACTGAAAAAAGATTTTGAAGCGGAGCGGTCCATCTAGGAGGTGCAAAGGAGCGCTATTGAAAAAAGAGCAAAGGACGCCGAAGCTGCTCTTAATCCGGTTACGCAGGAGTTGACCGGTTTAAGACAGCAAATACAACTCATGACTTCTACTATCTTCGGTGAGTACCCATCTGTATATGTTTTTCATCCTTGCAATCTTTGTTCCGCCCCGGTTTAACTCGACCAACGTATACAGGGAGGCGCATAACTCATCTTGGAGATGATGTTCGGAAGAAGCTCAAGGCAGCTTATACCTTGGTGGAGCAGCTTTATTCCGGCGCTCAAAGGGCTATTAGTGCCATGTCCCATAACAAACCGGCGCCAACTACCATCCAAGCCACTTTGGAGAAGCTATCTGTCTTGCCTATGCGTCTGGTGGAGGTGAAGAAGTCTGCTGCACGGGCCGGTTCTCTGATGGCGCTGACCCGGGCCAAAGCATGGGTCCCTGACTTCGACCCGGCTGAAGCTATGAATGGCTATCCTAGCAACAAAGAGGATGGGCCAGTCTTCTCTGCCGAAGACCTCCGTGCTATGACTAAGGACATGCGCCCACTTGCCAGTAAGCTTGCCGATGAAGCGGATTTGACAAGGTATCATCCGGCCTATGACTTAGAAAATGAGTGGGTGGAGCGGTCGGTTTACGACACTGAAAATCTAATCCCACCAGTTCGTGGCCATACTTTTGCTCCAGATATTGATCCGTCAGATCTTATTGATGACAAAATGTATTTCCGTGCACTCTCCAAGATTGATTGGTGCGCTCCTGGTTTCCATCCATTGCCTGAAGCTGATGAAAACCCGGAACAAGTTGACCCTGAGCCTTCGCAGCGTGAAGAGGAGTCGTAAACCGTCCGGTTTAATTTGTAGTTGCTGAATATTTTTGCCAAAACTTTGGCCTGCAAGTGCCTTGTAATAGGATAGTTGAAACATTGTCTTTGTCCTCATATGGATGGCACAGCTTGACTTGGCATCTGTCAATTTAATCCTCTGTTTTGCCATGCTTGATCCGTTTATTTTATCTATGCCTGCATGAATGAGGCTAAAAGATGTCCTAGCGGTTTACCACCGGACCAATTACACTGCTCCAATATATATATATATATATATATATATATATATATATATATATATATATATATATATATATATATCTCAAAGGAATAACTATTTATACATCATACCTTTGATTAAGTGTGCTTGACATCCTTAATCCGGTAGGCATAATTGAAAGCGTAGGCGCTGATGAGGCTCTTGGCTCTCTTATTTAGCTTGTACCTGATGGCCGATCCGGGTTATAATGAACGCCGGTTTAACTCAAGCTGGTGTTCATGACCCAGACTTTTAACTCATGATGGTGTTCATGACCCAGACTTTTAACTTTGTAGATATATGGTCAACCTTGCAGTTGCCCAATCCCACATCAATAGACTTGTTTAAAAACAAAATTGTAAAATCATAGAAACAAAACATTTGCAGCAAATAAGACCATGTAGTCGGGGCTTTTTGCGAGCTGCCAGGCTCCAAATTCGAGGCTTTTTGTGAGCTGCCAGGCTCTAATTCGAGGCTTTTTGCGAGCTGCCAGGCTCCAGGCTTTTTGTGAGCTGCCATTAGGCTCTAGGCTTTTTGTGAGCTGCCATTAGGCTCTAGGCTTTTTGTGAGCTGCCATTAGGCTCTAGGCTTTTTGCGAGCTGCCAGGCTCCATAGGCTTTTTGCGAGCTACCAGGCTCCATAGGCTTTTCGTGAGCTGCCAGGCTCCATATTTGACGTTTTCATCGATGATATACCACCCAATGTTTCAAAACCTCCGAAGGATCTTGTCTTTAGGTGATCATCTCGATGATTGTCATTGGCTAATTCCTTGATGTATCAAGGGCGCCGCTTTAGGAGGCCATGGTGAGTTTTCAGAGAAACTCCCATGTGATACTCCTTTGGTGTGCTTGCCGGGTACCTATGTTTGAGTTGTGCTGTGCAACAAACTCTCTTTGGTCTCTTAATAAATAGTTGTCCTGCATATCAAAATATACGGATCAAAGTAATTGTTCTCTTGATGAAAATGACATATATCAAGGAAGATAGATTTTAGATGGATATCACCTGAGCTTTCAGCAAAACTCCCATGTGATACTCTTTTCGAAGGATACGGCTGATTTCCCGGTTTACTGGGGGCGCCGGTTTATTTATTAATCATAATATATATGGTACATAAAGCGGAGCCAATGGCTCAAGCGTAGTAAGGTCACAGAAGAGCGATGTTCCATGGTCCCTTCGTCTCTTCCTCTGCTGTACGTGAATCTGTATGCTCTCGAACGTCAACCAGGTAGTATGAACCGTTGTGTAGGTTCTAGCTGACCACAAAGGGTCCTTCCCAAGGTGGGGATAACTTGTGCATATCTGTCTGGTCTTGGAGGAGCCGGAGCACCAGATACCCCTCCTGGAACGTCCTGGTCTTTACCCGGCAACTGTGGTACCGACGCAGGTCTTGTTGGTAAATTGCTGATCGCGCTGCTGCCGTGTCTCGTTCCTCATCCAGTCGATCCAAGCTGTCTTGTCTTGCTTGCTCATTATCCGCTTCAACATAAGCTGTTACCCGTGGTGAATCGTGTCGGATGTCACTAGGGAGAACCGCTTCAGCACCATATACCATGAAGAAGGGCGTATAACCTGTAGACATGTTAGGTGTAGTGTTGATGCTCCAAAGGATAGAAGGCAACTCCTCTACCCAGCAACCTGGTGTTCTCTTCAAAGGAACCATAAGCCGGGGCTTGATGCCTCTCAAGATCTCTTAGTTGGCCCTCTCAGCTTGGGCATTGGATTGAGGGTGAGCTACTAATGATACATCCAGGCGAATATGCTCCCTTTGGCAAAACTCTTCCATCTCTCCTTTAGATAGGTTGGTGCCATTATCAGTAATGATGCTGTGTGGAAAGCCAAACCGGAAAATTACCTTTTTCATGAACTTAACCGCTGTTGCCGCATCACACTTACTGACAGGCTCTGCCTCAATCCACTTTGTAAACTTGTCCACTGCTACCAATAGGTGGGTTTTTTGATCTTGGGATCTTTTAAAGGGTCCAACCATATCAAGCCCCCAAGTTGCAAACGGCCAAGTAATTGGAATCATCTGTAGCTCCTGTGCCGGAACATGAGCACGCCGTGAAATTTTTTGACAAGCATCGCATTTCCTGACTAGGTCCTCTGCATCAGCATGAGCCGTTAACCAGTCGAACCCATGACGAAAAGCTTTAGCTACCAATGACTTTGAACCAGCGTGATGACCACAATCTCATTCGTGTATCTCTCGAAGAATATCACAACCTTCTTCCGATGATACGCACCGCTGAAATGCCCCAGAGACGCTGCGGTGATGAAGTTCTCCATTAACGATGGTCATAGATTTGGATCGCCGGATTATCTGCCGAGCCTCAACCTCATCCTGTGGCAACTCACCTCTGCTCAGGTACGCCAAGTAAGGGAGTGTCCAATCCGGAATAACGTGAAGTGATGCAACTAGCTGTGCTTCCGGATCAGGAACAGCTAAATCCTCCTCCGACGGTATTTGTACCGACGGACTGTGCAATTCATCCAAGAAGGTATTTGGTGGAACCGGTTTACGCTGAGAGCCCAGCCGGCTTAATGCATCGGCCGCTTCGTTTTTCCGCCGGTTTATGTGGTCCACCTGATATCCTTTGAAGTACCCTGCAACCGCTTCAACTTCTCGTCGGTAAGCTGCCATGAGCGGATCTTTAGAGTCCCACTTGCCAGACACCTATTGTGGCACTAGATCTGAATCACCAAAGCACTTGACCCGGCTCAAGTTCATCTCCTTGGCCATCCATAAACCGTGAAGGAGAGCTTCATACTCAGCAGCATTGTTAGTGCAAGGGAACATTAATCGGAGGACATAACAAAACTTGTCACCTCGTGGGGAAGTTAACACGACTCCAGCCCCCGAGCCCTCTAATTGCCTTGAACCGTCAAAGTGAATAGTCCAGTATGTATGATCCGGCTTCTCCTCTGGTGCTTGCAATTCTGTCCAATCATTGATGAAATCTACCAGTGCTTGCGATTTTATAGCAGTACGGGGTACATACTTCAATCTGTGTGGGCTAAGCTCAATGGCCCACTTCGCCACTCTACCAGTGGCTTCTCTATTCTGGATTATATCCCCCAATGGAGCTGAGCTGACAACAGTGATTGGGTGGCCCTGGAAATAGTGCTTCAGCTTCCGGTTTGCCATGAACACGCCGTACACCAACTTCTGCCAGTGCGGATACCTTTGCTTTGACTCAATAAGAACCTCACTCATGTAGTAAACCGGGCGCTGAGCCGGATATTCCTTGCATGCTTCCTTGCGCTCCACCACAATTGCCACGCTAACTGCACGGGCATTGGCGGCCATGTATAACAGCAATGGCTCTTTGTCAACAGGGGCAGCAAGAACTGGCAGTTCTGCTAATTACCGCTTCAAGTCCTCGAATGCAGTGTTTGCAGCATCGCTCCATACAAACCGATCTGTCTTTTTCAGCATCTGATAAAGCGGGATTGCCTTCTCTCCCAAACGGCTGATGAATCGGCTCAACGCTGTAATATGGCCTGCTACGCGCTGGACATCATTGATATAAGCCGGTTTAGCCAGGGATGTAATTGCCTTGATCTTCTCTGGATTAGCCTCTATTCCTGTGTTTGATACTAAGAATCCAAGGAGCTTGCCTGTTGGAACAGGGAAAACACACTTCTCCGGATTAAGCATCATCTTATAAACCCGGAGGTTGTCAAAGGTTTCTTTTAAGTCCTCTATCAGCGTCTCCTCCTTCCTGGATTTCACCACAATGTCATCAACATAAGCATGGACATTTTTTCCGATCTGTCCTTTGAAACAGTTATGCACGCAATGCTGATAAGTTGCTTGGGCACTCTTGAGCCCAAAAGGCATGGATACATAGCAGAAGGCTCCAAAAGGAGTTATGAAAGTTCTCTTCTCCTGGTCCTTAACTGCCATCTTGATCTGATGATAACCTGAATATGCATCCAAAAAACTTAGCCGCTCACATCCTGCCGTAGCATCAATAATCTGATCAATACGGGGGAGAGCAAAAGGATCAGTTGGGCAAGCCTTGTTTAAGTCTGTGTAATCAACACACATCCTCCAGGTTCCATTTTTCTTTAACACCAGCACCAGATTAGCCAACCACTCTAGATGAAACACTTCAACTATGAATCCTGCGGCCAAAAGCCTGGCCACTTCTTCACCTATAGCCTTGCGCCTCTCCTCATTGAAGCGGCGTAAATACTGCTTGACCGGTTTAAACTTTGGATCAATATTAAGACTATGCTCAGCGAGTTCCCTCGGTATACCTGGCATGTCAGAAGGCTTCCATGCAAAGATATCCCGGTTCTCATGGATGAACTCGATGAGCGCGCTTTCCTATTTGGGGTCTAGGTTAGCGCTGATAGTGAACTGCTTGGACGAGTCTCCCGGCAAAAAGTCAATCTGCTTGGTTTCCTCCGCCGATTTAAACTTCAACGCCGGGTCATGCTTTGTAGTTGGCTTCTTTAACGGGGATATATCCGCCGGATCAACGTTGTCTTTGTCGAATTTCAACTCCTCCGTAGCACACACTGCCTCTGCATAACCTGCGTCTTCTTCCTCGCATTCCAATGCTATCTTGCGACTTCCGTGAACCGTGATGGTTCCCTTGTGACCCGACATCTTAAGCTGCAAAACATAACACAGTGTAGCCATGAACTTGGTGTAAACCGGCCTCCCAAACAGAGCATGATACGGGCTTTTGATCTTTACGACCTCAAAGGTCACTGTCTCTGATCTAGAATCTTGCTCATCCCCAAAGGTGACTTCCAGATCAATTTTCCCAACTGGGTAAGCCGATTTACCTGGCACCACTCCATGGAATATTGTGTTGGATTGTCTCAACTTCTTATCTATCAACCCCATACGCCGGAAAGTCTCATAGTATAGGATGTTGATGCTGCTGCCGCCGTCCATAAGTACCTTTGTGAACTTGTAGCCACCCACCTGTGGTGCCACCACTAGGGCCAACTGGCCCGGATTATCAACCCGTGGCGGGTGATCCTCTCTGCTCCACACAATGGGTTGTTCAGACCAACGTAAAAAGCGTGGTATCGCCGGTTCAACTGCGTGTACTACCCGCTTCAGAACCTTTTGATCTTGTTTGCACAAACTTGTGGTGAAAACATGATACGGTCCACTGCTTAGCTCCTTCGGATTACTCTGATATCCGGATTGCTGCTGCTGCTGACGCTGCTGATTGCCTTGGTTGTTGTAACCACCCTGACCATGCTGCTGGTTATGTTGATGCTGACTGTTGCCTTTGTAGTTATTTGTAATGCCCAGGATGGGACTATATCTCCTACGTGTCGAGGCATGACTTAAAGATATAAGCCCATTCTGGAATGATCGCAAGTTTGGTACCTTTGCACATCTCATGTAATAATAGGGATGAAAGCTGAAAAGATAGTTGGCTTACACTCGCCACTTCACACAAATTCATTACATATCCAATCATCATCCAAATAAACATCACAGCCCATCTAAGGGTAAAGATCCAAATCACAAGATACCAAACATAACATTAAACCACAGTTCTAGATCGAATCCTAGTAGAAGCTCTACTGATCAACCGGATAGTTCACATAGTAACGGCTACGCTCCTCGTCGTACTCCTAGTCTAGCTCAGTGCCATCGCCTGTGTAGCTCACCATAGTACCTGCATCTGGTGTGTTGAAGTAACTGTGAGCCACAGAGGACTGAACAATCCCGTTCCCGGGTAACACGACTATTGAAGCCTTGGGTGTGGAACAAGGCTGAAAAAACAACAAGAGGTTGCAGCAGCACTAGCCTAGCTTACGTTAAAGAGAGCGAGAAGAGAAGTGCCTCGGACGAAAGATGATCACGAAGTGATACTAACTAATAAGTCAAACATAACCCCACCGTGTTCATCTCCCGAACCCCTTTCGGAAAATGACCGTCACGGTACTCACGCTGGTAGTGTATTGGAACATGGTGTCAAGTTTTCTACAACCGGATATTAACAAATTCCCATCTGCCACATAACCGCGGCCACGGCTTTCGAAAGTTCATAACCCTGCAGGAGTGTTCCAACTTGGCCCATGACAAGCCCACGATCCGCGGAGTCGCAACTCCAAGGTGGGAAGGCCCGAGTATCCTCGGAATCCCGTGCTCAAGATACTCCGACTAAGGTAAGGCTAATCCAGCAAATCCTCCCGGCGTGCCGACACCCTGATAGTAGCCGCGCGTATCTAGTCTCAGGCCACGACCGGATGAGACATCCTACAGGTGTATGCCAGATACCTCGGGTTTCCCCAAGGCGGCCCCGCAGTCTGCTCGTTTCGGACCAACACTCATGAGGAGCACTGGCCCGGGGTTGTTGATTGAAATAAAAGGGATAGCTAGTCCCTATGCAAGTTTTTTAGTTATTAGGCAAATAGTACCAATGTTGGGACTTGCTCGAAAAGACTTAGCACTTAGCGGTTTATCGAGGGGGTCCCATAACCCCAACCGTGTGAGCAAGGCAAAATCAAGGAACATAACACCGGTTTATACGGTTCCTAAGGCGGCATGAGTGGAACAAAACACCAAGCAAAAGGCTTAGCCTTCCACCCATTACCAATATATAGATGATTTCATTTAATAATTAATATAGTGTGATGTCCCAACAAGCTTCAACAAGAAGCAAGAATCTTCAATCTTCTCCTGCAACTAGCAACGCTATAAGAGGGGCTGAGCGAAGCCTACGTATAGCCAATCAATGGTTTGCATAAGTAGGGTGGTTAAACAGGTTCATGGTTACAATAGGAGGCTGACAGGAAAAACATGGGCATCGAGGCAAAACTATAGAGCGATACTTCTAGCAATAGGCAAAGATAGTAATGTTATCGGGGTTCGGTCATTGATACGTCTCAAACGTATCTACTTTTCCAAAAACTTTTGATATTGTTTTGGCCTCATTCTTGCATGATTTGGACTAAACTAACCCGGACT
The DNA here is from genome assembly GCA_902687465.1 of Secale cereale. Classification (NCBI taxonomy): domain Eukaryota; kingdom Viridiplantae; phylum Streptophyta; class Magnoliopsida; order Poales; family Poaceae; genus Secale; species Secale cereale. Next base: position 38,889,739 of record LR738710.1, on the reverse strand, counting down.
GACGCTGTTTTCAGCAGAGCTGCCTGTATGGTTTATTTGTATGCAGGAAAACAGATTTTTAGGTACCTCGGAAAAATCCACGAAAAATCACAGAAAATCCACGCACCCGAAGGAACCAGGAACCAGAAGTGGGGCCAGAGGGGGGGCAGGGGGTGCCCAGGCGCCCTGTGGGAGTGCCCCCCCTGGGCCGCGTCGGGGGGCGCCTGGGTGGGTCCCACACCCCCTGGTGCCCTACTTTAGCCCGTATTTTTACTCCCGACGCAGAAACCCTAGATCGGAAGTTCTTTCGCAGTTTTTCGTCGCGGAGCCGCCGCCACCCTCTGTTCTTCCTCGGGAGGGCTAATCTGGAGGCTGAATTGGCCTCCGGAGAGGGGAGATCGTCGCCATCATCATCATCATCATCATCACCACTCCATCATCCCTCCATGACTTCTCCCTCCATGTGTGAGTAATTCCCCCGCTGTAGGCGATGGGGATGGTAGGGATTGGATGAGTTAGATCATGTAATAGTTTATCAGATTGTTGGGGGCATGTTGCCTATCATCTACTATGGTGTTTATCATCTTTGCTTCAACTTATTACTCTTAATGCTTGACACTTAGGGCCCGAGTGCCATGATTTCAGATCTGAACCATATGTGTTTGCATGAATATATTTGTGTTCGTGATACTATCTATGAGTTGTTTGCACCTGTTACGGTCCGGAACCGGCGATCCCAAAAGTGACAGCTTGGGACACCAAAGGGGATGGTCCGTAGTTTGAGGATTACATGTATCCATTGAGTTCATTGCTTTGTTCCGGTGCTCTTTGATAGGAGCACCTTAATATCCATAAGTTCCTTTTGGCCCCGTTCGTAGCGGGATGGTAGGACAAAAGATGTTGTGCAAGTTCTTATTGCAAGCACGTACAACTACCTACGGGATACATGCCTAATGTTTGATATTTGCCTAGATGATCATTAATTTTCCGTGTGCCGTGCCCCAAGTTAAATCTATCTCATCCATGCAGCGCCCAACCATCCATCTCCCTAGCCTACAGTGTTTTAAATCCTGCTTGTCACTAGTTGCTACTTTTGCCGTTTACTACTGCTATTTACTTTTGCTGTTTACTTTTACTATTACTATCATCACTATCATATCACTGTTACCACTTATCTTTTGTTGCAAGTAAGTATATTTCAGGTGCGGTTGAATTGACAACTCAACTGTCAAAGCTTATAAATACTCTTTGGCTCCCCGTGTGTCGAATCAATAAATTAGGTTATTCTTACCCGCGAAACTATCTCGATCCCTTACGGTTGAGGGTTATCAAGTATCGTTTTCTGGCGCCGTTGCCGGGGAGCATAGCAATATTTACAAGTCTACTTGAGGTATCCTACCTGCTGCACTTTATTCACTATGGGTAAGAAAGGAGACCCCAAGGTTCCGATCTTACTATCTACTACAAGAAGAGGTACTGCTCTAAGCACTAGTGCTACACTTGATTCACCTTCCGTTATGAGTAAGTTTGCCTCACCACCACCACATGATGCTCCTACTGAATCTGTTATTTTGTCTGATACTCTTGATGATTCCTCTACTACTTTTGATGATGATATTAGTTCGCATGGTTATGCTCTTGAGAAACAAATTGCTGCTGCTGCTAAAAAGTCTGGAATTGAACTTCCTGTTACTCGCTACCCTATTGGTGAAACTTATGATTATCCTGATTTGAGTAAACTTAAAGAGAGACTCCTTGATGATGATTACTATATACTAGATGAAGAATTATGCAGGGAACTGACAGAGTTTTCCGGCTCTGACCCTGAAGCTATTAAGAAACTGTTTGAAAAACACTCTCTGAAGAACAAAACCGTTCCTAATCCTGAATTTGCTACATCCCCTATATGCATTGATGATCCTGATTATGATTTCTCTGTTGATCTTTCACTTATACCTATGGTTGAAGCTGACCCCTTTTACGGCAGAGAAAATGATGATGCTATTGCACACCTGACTAAACTCAGTGAGTTGGGTAGCCTGTTTACCACAGATGAGAAGATACGATACTTTTATGTGACCAAGCTTCTTCCTTTCTCCTTGAAGGAGGGTGCTAAAGCATGGTATGATTCACTCCCATGCGGTTCCATTAAGAGTCCTCAGGACCTATCTCACTCTTTTGTTGATAAGTACTTTCCTGCTCACATGCAACATGCTGCTTTACAAAGAATTTATAACTTTAAACAGTTGCAGGATGAGTCCCTCCCTAAAGCTTGGGGGAGGTACTGCGGTCTGATTTGGGCTAGACCAGGACATGAAATCCCTAAGAATGAATTAATCGATATATTCTATGCTGGTCTAACTGATGAATCCAGGTCCTATTTGGACAGTTGTGCTGGTTGTGTTTTCAGGAAAAGAACACCGAACGATGCGGAAGATTTAATGGGCAGGATTGCCAAAAACCATGAAGATTGGTCCGTCCCTGAACCACCTCCACCAACAAAGAAGAGGGGCATGTTTGTTCTGAGCCCCGAGGATATGCGAGAAGCAAAGAAGTCTATTAAAGAGAAAGGTATTAAAGCTGAATACGTGAAGAATCTACCCCCTATTGAGAAGCTGTGTGAGCCTACTACTCACCCTCCTATGGTAGAGGTACACTCTCTTTTAGATTTCAACGCAAGTGACATCCCTCATGGTAGGCCTCGTGATCAATGTTTAGATGAGTTTGATAATTTTATTATGAAACAAAATCATTTTAATGAGAGGATAGAAAGTCAATTGCATGATAATTCCCTTGCTATCAAAAGACTGCTTGATGTTTTAGATAGAACAGTTAATGATGTTCAATGTCTTGTGAAGCATTTTCATATGGTTCAAACTCAGCTTGATCAAATTTCTAATGTGCAAAGAGATTTGCTTGCTAACAATAACAAACAAGATAATTTGCAGGCTTTCGAGATTAAGACCCGAGGAGGAACTAGCACTCAAGATCCTCTTTATCCAGAGGGGCATCCGAAGAGAATCGAGAAAGATTCTCAAATGCAGGAAGAAGAAATTGTTGGCTCTCCAAAGAAAAAGAAGAAACATAAGGAGACTGATAATTCTAATGATCCTATTGCAGATGAAGAACCAGCTATTGATCCCAACAGTGTATCTATCTCCGATGCTGAGACTGAAGACGGTGCTGAACCTGAAGGTAATAATAATGAGAAGAATGATCCGCCTGAAGTTCGAGAAGAAGAAGCACCTCACAAACGTAAGAGGTACACTAAAGAAGACTTCATCGCAAGAAAACATGGGAAGGAAAGAGAACCATGGGTACAGAAACCCATGCCCTTTCCAGGTAAGTCCATCAAATCTAAAGAAGAAGAGCATTATAATAAGTTTTGTGAGTGGATTAAACCTCTTTTTCTTCAAATCCCTTTGACAGATGCTATTAAGTTACTTCCTTATTCAAAATACATGAAAGATATTGTCACTAATAAAAGAAAAATTCCTAATGATGCAATATCTACTATGCTTGCTAACTACTCTTTCAGTGGCAAGATTCCTGAGAAGCTCGGTGATCCAGGTATACCCACCATTCCTTGCTCCATAAAGAATAATTATGTCAAAACTGCTTTATGTGATCTTGGAGCAGGAGTGAGTGTTATGCCTCTCTCTCTTTACGAGAGGCTTTGTTTAGAGAAACTAATTCCTACAGATATCTCCCTTCAGATGGCTGACAAGTCAACCGCTGTTCCGATAGGTATTTGTGAGGATGTTCCCGTAGAAGTTGCTAATTGTTTAATTCTTACTGATTTTGTTGTGCTTGACATGCCCGAGGATGGAAGCATGTCCATTATTCTTGGTAGACCTTTCCTTAACACCGCAGGTGCTATTATTGATTGCAATAAAGGGAAGGTTACCTTCCATGTGAATGATAAAGAACACACGGAAGAAGACCGACAGGAGGCATGCCCTCAACTCTATAGAGAATATCGAGACCGTGAAGATTGGAGAATGGGATTGTCCACTACATGTGCCTCACAAATATAAAACTATCATGATGGGGACAATGTCCATCAAAGTAAAGGTTTAGTAACTACTTCGTGAGAGGGGAGACTTTTTGCTCTATATATCGCCTGTTCGTTGGTAAGACTTGATCAACCTTATTAACAAATATGTTTTATATGGACAAAAAGTTGAGCCTGTTATGTTTTCACTTGTTTTTAGTTTTGTCGTACTTGCTGTACCAAGTATTTATGTTTTTGAAGCTTCACAATACTACTAACTGCTTCAAGTTTTCAGAGAGTTTCGCAGCTTTTTGAACTTCGAAAAAATTTCAATAGTGAAGTTTTCAGAAAAATTCCAGAAAAATTATAATAAAAATTTCCACAACGGGAGAGACCCAGAAAGTCCTGGGGCCACCCAGGGGGGCCACGAGTGGCCTAGGCGGCCAGCTGGCGCGGCCCAGCCTCTGGCCGCGCCCACAGGGCGCCTGGGGCCCACGGGACTCCCCTCCAGGTACTTCTTCTTCCTCCCTCTCTCTCTTTCTCCAAAAACACGAGTTTTGCTTTTGTTCTTGTGTTCTTGCTGTTCTTGGAGGCGATTCTTCGATCTCTCTCTACAGCCCATCATTTGAGCTGAAATTTTGAGCAAATACTCCCTGGTATGTGACTCCTCCACCCCTTCAATTAGATTTTTGATTGGTGGCCTCATTTGTGAGTATTTAGTAGTTCTTGGTGCTGTAGAGATGAGCTTGCATGCATGTGTAGAAAGTTATTTTTCAAGTTTTGATGCAAGTTTATGCCTTGGGCAAGTGAGTTGAGTAGTTTGCCTTAGCTCATTTTGTTTTAATCCTCGTTTTTGTAAATTGTAAAAAATTTCAGAAATGAGTTTATTAGGAAGGGCAAAAGGGTGGCTTGAGAAGAGGAGGCCCGCACACTCCGATCGAGTTACTAGAGCCGCAGCTTCACCTTCGACTACTAGGGTGAGCTATAATGAAGATCATGTGCGCCTGGAGTTGTTGGAAGATACAAGTCCAGCACGTGCGATGACGTTTCCATGTGATGAATTCATGGAAGCTGCGGGAATCAAGGATGAGTTTTATAATCTTTGTGCTAATGCAGGTTTGACACGACTCGTCACGAGCCGTGTTACTCAGTATCAAAAACTCACCTCCAGTTTCATTAACAGTTTTAGATATAATCCTGATTCAGGTGCTATTGAGTTTAAAATTTATAATGATCTTATCACCATGACTTTGGGAAATTTTTGTGAAATAATAGGTGTGCCGAACGTTGGGAGGACGGCCAGGATGGCCACTCAGCCCTCCGAGCTGAAAACCGTCATCAACTCTCTCTGCAGCATGGGTACGAGGGATATTCATCGGTCGAAGATCTCCAGCATCTTATTTCCACACCTCAGGTATTTTGCATATTATATTGCCAGAGGGGTGTTAGCTCGTGACAACACGAGCATCATTTCTGCTCCGAATATTGCTATCCTGGCAGCAGCCCTCTCAGGGAGGTCTGATTATAATCTGGGTACCTTAATTGCTCGACGCCTTGCTATGAACGGTAACAAGGGGGACTTATATGGTGGCGTTTACGCCACACTTATCTTAGAGCATCTTGGAGGCACCCCACACCCTGATGATACTCCTTTTACTTATTTAAGCTTTGATCTTGCTGCTATGAAAAGGCATAAGTTTGTTACCATGGGTTCTGAACTTAATAATCTTATCTATATCTTGCGTTTCGGAACTGCCGCGGAACGCGAGATCCGTCTACCTGCACCTCTTTTGTTTGATTTTTCTCGCAGGAACGGATGGTCCTTTGATGTTGTTCAGTTCGATGAGTTCATGGTCCAGCATCAGTTTCATAACCCCATGGAGGGGGTTGTGCCCGACGAGGAGAGGCACGGTGAGATACCACATTTTCAGGAGGAGACCGCCACCCAGTTTGGTGAAGGGTCTTCCTTTGTTTGGCGTTCGGAACCTTCCTCGTGGGAGACTCCGAGGAGTTCGGTGTACGCGCCTGCATCCTTCTACGACCCGTGGACTCACCACCATACCCCTGGAGCAGGAGGCTCCTGGGGGCAGTAGCTGCTACCAACTTAGGCCAAAAGCCTAAGCTTGGGGGAGTACGTGCCCTTCTCACCTTTCCATTGTATTATCCGTTTTATTTGCTTTGATCTTTTCGAAGTTTTTAGCCCATTCTTCTTTATTTCTCTCTTTGCAAAAACAACAAAAAGATTTTTTTCTTTCTTTTGCTTTTATTCAACCTTTGAAAAAACCCAAAAAGATTTCCTTTCTCTCTTTAGTTTGCTTTGTTTTCAGAGATCAGCTCAAGTCCGTGATGTCATTTGATTATATTTCCTACGTTCGATCATGCAAGTGACAAGCAGTAATGACGAAGATCAACTGAAGGGAAGCAACAGGGGAGACCGGTATGAACTCTTATTGTTTCTACTTTTGTACATATGCCTGTACTTATGATCTAGAGACCAGCTTGTAGCGACATAGTGCTATGTTTACAATGCTCTTCCAATGGTTCATGCTTTCCTTGTGGCTAGTCCCGAATAACTAGAGTATATAATGTGTTATTGAAATGATCTACATGCATTGCACTATTCATAGTCTGGTATACTAAGGTGGTATTTCCCTTTAGAGAATTTTTGGATTGACTTGGCACATGCTTACACATGTTTAAGACTAAAAAGTCTACTTTGCCTTGATGATCTTTGAGTTTTAGAATAGTTATATCACTTTCATGCCCGATTCAATGTTGCTTTGTCGCTCTGCATGATTATGACCGTTATTGCTCTCTGGTTGGTCGCTTCCCAGTCTTTTGCTAAGCCTCCACCTGTACTAAGCGGACTGACTGCTTGTGCATCCAAATCCTTAAAACTAGTTATGCCTTATGAGTCCATTATACCTTCCTATACATGGTATTTACCTGCCATTCCTAACGAAGACTTTCATGTACCATCTCGAAACTAATCAAAAGCATTTCCTTTTTGTGCCTATGTTTTAGCTCATGAGGAAGTAGTAGTTAATTCATGATCTTTTTTAAGTTGGACAAGTTTCACCCCTGGATTGCATGTATAATGTGCAAACCCCTAATACGAAAAGGAACTGGCATTGAGTGCGCCTGACTCAAAAAGATAATATAACAAACAAACTCTCCTTCACGCTTTGTTCATGAGAAATCAGAAAACTTTGGCAGTGATAAAAAAGGAGATTAAGAGGATGTGATCGTCCTCATGCGGGAGCCGTTCCTCGAGACCTGTCCACTTAAAAGGTGATTGAGTTATCTGCTAGCATTCATTGACGAAATATGCACTTCTCAAAACATGTTTACTTCTGTTTTTAAAACCAAGAGCTCTAGTACATGTTTAGTTTTTGTTTCTGACCACGCGTTTCCAACCTTGCCAATAAAATCCACGGTTCGAGAGTCTCACCTTCTTTCTTCAAAGCACCGACTAGGAGAGCATAATTGTCATTCTGAGTGTAATGTGCATTGTCCCAAAGTATTACATGGTCTTCTGCATACTTGTGATATGATTTATTCTGAAATTCTTAGTTCTAGTCTCCTTTAAAACTCTGGAGGAGTCTCTGCATTTATGTTTTGCTTCCCTCATGGAGGCTAGCGAGATACCACCCTAATATGCTCAAGCTATGTGCAATGTAATCTTGTCTTGATTTTCAGTAATATATTATTTACCTTAAGTATTTGTGACTGGTCACTTGAAAGAAGGATTGCTCTTTGCATTGTCCTCATAGTACTGTTTCAATACTTGCTAAACTCTTTTCGTAGTACATGCTTATATACATCTAATGAAGCAAAGGAGTTTGTCAAAGTTTTCTTTGTCGCGTCCAGTTCGTTGAACTGAATTGCTTGAGGACAAGCAATATGCTAAGCTTGGGGGAGTTGATACGTCTCAAACGTATCTACTTTTCCAAACACTTTTGATATTATTTTGGCCTCATTCTTGCATGATTTGGACTAAACTAACCGGGACTGACGCTGTTTTCAGCAGAGCTGCCTGTATGGTTTATTTGTGTGCAGGAAAACGGATTTTTAGGTACCTCAGAAAAATCCACGAAAAATCACAGAAAATCCACGCACCCGAAGGAACCAGGAACCAGAAGTGGGGCCAGGGGGTGCCCAGGCGCCCTGTGGGCGCCCCCCCCTGGGCCGCACCGGGGGGGGGGGGGCGCCTGGGTGGGTCCCACACCCACTGGTGCCCTACTTTAGCCCGTATTTTTACTCCCGACGCAGAAACCCCAGATCGGAAGTTCTTTCGCAGTTTTTCGTCGCGGAGCCGCCGCCACCCTCTGTTCTTCCTCGGGAGGGCTAATCTGGAGGCTGAATTGGCCTCCGGAGAGGGGAGATCGTCCCCATCGTCATCATCATCACCACTCCATCATCCCTCCATGACTTCTCCCTCCATGTGTGAGTAATTCCCCCGCTGTAGGCGAAGGGGATGGTAGGGATTGGATGAGTTAGATCATGTAATAGTTTATCAGATTGTTGGGGGCATGTTGCCTATCATCTACTATGGTGTTTATCATCTTTGCTTCAACTTATTACTCTTAATGCTTGACACTTAGGGCCCGAGTGCCATGATTTCAGATCTGAACCATATGTGTTTGCATGAATATATTTGTGTTCGTGATCCTATCTATGAGTTGTTTGCACCTGTTACGGTCCGGAACCGGCGATCCCAAAAGTGACAGCTTGGGACACCAAAGGGGATGGTCCGTAGTTTGAGGATTACATGTATCCATTGAGTTCATTGCTTTGTTCCGGTGCTCTTTGACAGGAGCACCTTAATATCCGTAAGTTCCTTTTGGCCCCGTTCGTAGCGGGATGGTAGGACAAAAGATGTTGTGCAAGTTCTTATTGCAAGCACGTACAACTACCTACGGGATACATGCCTAATGTTTGATATTTGCCTAGATGATCATTAATTTTCCGTGTGCCGTGCCCCAAGTTAAATCTATCTCATCCATGCAGCGCCCAACCATCCATCTCCCTTGCCTACAATGTTTTAAATCCTGCTTGTCACTAGTTGCTACTTTTGCCGTTTACTACTGCTATTTACTTTTGTTGTTTACTTTTACTATTACTATCATCACTATCATATCACTGTTACCACTTATCTTTTGTTGCAAGTAAGTATATTTCAGGTGCGGTTGAATTGACAACTCAACTGTCAAAGCTTATAAATACTCTTTGGCTCCCCGTGTGTCGAATCAATAAATTGGGTTATTCTTACCCGTGAAGACTATCTCGATCCCTTACAGTTGAGGGTTATCAGTCATCTTGCCTGAATAGTTGTCGATGGGATCGTAAGAGAGCTCCTCGTTCTCAACCTCGGTAGTAACCTCGTTCTCGTACTCGTACTCAACATCTGGCTCTACTCAACACAAACACACAAGGCACGAAATCAACAAGATGCAATGCACAAAACTACTGGATGCATGGCTGATGCACTATGGAAGCAATGCAGATGCACTTAGGAAGCACATAAAGTCTACATAGGAAGCACAGTGTTACAGCACAAGGAGCATGTCAATATGCAATCAAGCAAAATACTTCAAAACATGATAACATGAGGATATTATGAATCTACAAGCAAAATCACACAATTTTCATATAGGACTTGCTCAAAACGGAGCAACGGGCTAAAAGTTACACCCGAAACAATAAACATGCACAAGTTGAAATTAACAGCCACATAGCAACTTCGGAGCAAGAGATAAAAAGTCTACAGCACTCAAACATCATGACAAGGAGTATGGACATAAAGTAGACATATCCTACAGCAAACAAATCCATTGGAGCATCTCCAAAGGAGCCATGGATCAATAGCAACAAGCTATGACATTTTGAACTTGACAACAAAACCTGACAGCAGTAATTTGTTGCAACTTGGGAGCAAAAGATAAATATGCTACAACCACCCAAATAAGAATGTGAGAGCATGAATGGATAGCCAACAACTTATACAACAAGGAATCATCAAGAGTCACCCCAAAACTAGCATGGATTTGCCTAGAACAACAAGCAAACATGGCATCTGGAAATTACAGATTCCAGACTTAGTGAAATTTCACTAAGTGTTAAAACAGTAGTAACATCATGGCATCTTGAGAGCAAGTTTAAGTCACCTCAAAGCATATCAAGACAAGTGGTTTGCACCACAGCAAAGTACACATGATGGGGATTCCAAAACATCTAAGCATGCATCAAGGGGACAACCACATCAATAGCAACGAGCTCCTCTACGAGGCATCTCGTAACAAGTTTAACGACATAACAGCCACTAGCACTTTTGCAAAGGAGATAAACATGGCAAGATGAAATATATCATGCAAGCTAAAGCAACCATCATGTAGAGCATCTCATGATGAACATGTGGACATATCATTTGCTTCATTTGGATAAACATGCAACAAGTTATCACATTGCAAAGATGGCATGAAAACAACTACTAACAGCAGTTTATAACAAGTAGCACTCTTCTCATGAAGATTAAGACATCTAGATTACCTCAAACATGCATGGCACAATGGAAAAAAACGTAGTACAAGTCACCACGATCATTTTGACATATTATTTGCTCAAATCGGGCATGCACACAAAAAGTTATCATCAAAACAAAACAACATCAGGAACTTAAAACTGCCAGGGACTTAGAGGATTTGGAGCAACCTCAGATCTGGTCAAAGTCAACGGCGGCGGCGGCGGAAACTCCTGGCGGCGGCGGATCCCTTGGCCGGAGTGGAGGAAGATGGCCGGAGGAAGGAGATGACGCGCGGGGCCCACTCGTCGGACGGAAGCACGACGAGTGCACTTCGGAAGCACGGACGGAGACCTCGGAAGCACGGATCGCTGGGACGTCGGAAGCACGGCGGCTCAACGGTGGAAGCACCGCGGATCAACGGTGGAAGCACCGGCGGCGAACTGTGGAAGCATTAGGGTTTCAGACGCGAAAATTGGGGGAGTTGGACGTTTATATAGGCACAAGGAGCTAGGGTTGTCCAAATGAGGTGAGGTTTTCGGCCACACAATCACAATTGGATGGCCTAGATCAAGGGAGGGGTTTGAGTTGGGTTGGGGGATGTTGGAGGGGGTGTCTTGGGCCTCAAAGTGGAGGTACTTTCAGCCCACGAGAATGACTGTTGGAGCATCAAACGACCTCCAAACGCAACGAGATTTGACAGGCGGGTTACACACAACAAAACAACATCGCACGACAAGTCTCACGCCAAACCGGAAACGTTACACGGCCAAACACCAAAGTAGGCCTCGGGGACGCCACGGACACGTGAGAGAGCTCCGGAACTCGAAACGGACAACGGAAAGGAACGAGTGGGACCGGATGCAAACGACAACACAAATGCAATGCGATGCGCATGACTACATGATATGAATGAATGAACAGACGCACACGACAAAAGAACGAAAACCCGAAAGACAAAGAACCCGGAAAGGAATTGATGGAGCCAAAGATATATATATTGCCCAAACGGGAAAGTATTACATCTGGGGCATTACATTATTGTTACCGTTGTGATATCCTGGTCCGGATCCGTTACCTTGGTAACCTGGACCCTGAAAACCGGAACTTGATCCGCCGCCGGGGGGTCCGTGGTTATATCTGGTCTGTTTCATGGCCTCCTGCATGATACGACAGTCCTTCCATAGATGTTTAGCCGGGTTTCCCTCCGTACTGTGTCTTGGGCAAGGCATGCTTAGCTGTTGATCTAGATTGAAGGATAGCCCCTCGCCACGCGGGGGCGGCTTACCCTTGCGGCGCTGCCCGTTTCGCTGAACGTTGGTATTGGCCACAAAGTCGAAGCCGCCCTCCGCTTTTGTTGGGGAACGTAGCAGAATTCAAAAAATTTCTACGCTTTCACCAAGATCAATCTAAGGAGACATCTAGCAATGAGCATACTGGAGTGCATCTACATACCCTTTTGTAGATCGCGTGCGGAAGCGTTCGAAGAAGCGTGGATGAAGTAGTCGTACTCTTCGCGTTCTTCGTCACCGATGATCTGTTGGAAATATGCCCTAGAGGCAATAATAAAAGAGTTATTATTATATTTCCTTGTTCATGATAATCGTTTATTATCCATGCTATAATTGTATTGATTGGAAACTCAAATACATGTGTGGATGAATAGACGGACTTTGTGTCCCTAGTGAGCCTCTACAGGACTAGCTCGTTGATCAAAGATGACCGCGGTTTCCAGTTCATAGACATGAGTTGTCATTTGATAACGGGATCACATCATTAGGAGAATGATGTGATGGACGAGACCCAAACGTTAAACATAGCTATTGATCGTGTCAGTTATCGCTATAGTTTTCTGCATGTCAAGTATAAGTTCCTATGACCATGAGATCATGTAACTCACTGACACCGTAGAAGTGCTTTGTGTGTGCCAAACGTCACAACGTAACTGGGTGACTATAAAGGTACTCTACAGGTATCTCCGAGGGTGTCTGTTGACTTGACATGGATCGAGACTGGGATTTGTCACTCCGTGTGACGGAGAGGTATCTCCGGGCCCACTCGGTAATACGTCATCTCAATGAGCTCAAAGTGACTAAGTAGTTGGTCACGGGATTATGTATTACGGTAACGAGTAAAGAGACTTGCCGGTAACGAGATTGAACTAGGTATAGAGATACCGACGATCGAATCTCGGGCAAGTAACATACCGACGAGACAAAGGGAACTGTATACGGGATTGCCTGAATCCTTGACATCGTGGTTCATCCGATGAGATCATCGAGAAACATGTGGGAACCAATATGGGTATCCAGATCCCGCTATTGGTTATTGACCTGGGAGTGTCTCGGTCATGTCTACATGGTTTCCGAACCCGCAGGGTCTACACACTTAAGGTTCGGTGACGCTAGGGTTGTTAGTGAGAACAGTGCATGGTTACCGAAGGTTGTTCGGAGTCCCGGATGAGATCCCGGACGTGACGAGGGTCTCCGGAATGGTCCGGAGACGAAGATTGATATATAGGATGAAAGGTTTCGGAGTCCGGAAGTGTTCCGGGGAGCATCGGGAAATCGGCGGATTACCGAAAAGGGTTTCGGGGGTCCCGGAAGTGTTTCTGGGCCTAATGGGCCACAAGGGGGGACACCACAGCCCTCATAGGGCTGTGCGCCCCCCTGGGCCCTCTCCTCATGCGGCTAAGGGGGCTGGACCCCCTAGGGCAACCGCACCCCTTGGAGTGGGGGGCAAGGCACCTAGGGGGGGAAACCCTAGGGCCAGGCGCAGCCCTTGGCCGCCGCCCCCCCTCTGCCCTGGCCGCCGGCCCCCCTAGGGGAAACCCTAGGGCGCCCCCCTCTCCCCCTTCCCCCTATATATAGAGAGGTAGAGGGAGGGCAGCCAACACACGTTTGTGCCTCGGTGCTGCCCTCCCTCTCCCATAACATCTTCTTCTCCCGCGGTGCTTAGGCGAAGCCCTGCTGGAATTCTCCTCCACCATCACCACCACGCCGTCGTGCTGCCGGTCTCTCCATCAACCTCTCCTCCACCCCTTGCTGGATCAAGAAGGAGGAGACGTCCCCGAGCCGTACGTGTGAAGAACGCGGAGGCACCGTTGCTTCGGTGCTTGGATCTTCAGCGATCTGAATCGCGGCGAGTACGACTCCATCAACCGCGTTCTTAACGCTTCCGCTTAGCGATCTACAAGGGTATGTGGATCCTACTCTCCCCTCGTAGTTGCATCTCCTAGATTGATCTTGGTGAACGTAGAGAAAAATTTTTGTTTTCCATGCAACGTTCCCCAACAGTGGCATCATGAGCTAGGATCTTGCGTAGATGCTTTCTCGAGTAGAACACAAAAGGGTTTGTGGCGCTGATGTTTAAATTGCTGCCCTCCTTAGTCTTTCTTGATTCAGCGGTATAATGGGATGAAGCGGCCCGGACCAACTTTACATGTCCACGTACATGAGACCGGTTCCATCGACAGACATGTGACTTTTGTTGCATAAGATGGCTGGCGGGTGTCTGTCTCTCCTATCTTAGTTGAATCGGAATAGAACAAGGCGGTCCTTGTAGAAGGTTAAATAGCAACTTGAATATCACCGTTGTGGTTTTTGCGTAGGTAAGAAGCGTTCTTGCTAGATACCCATAGCAGCCACGTAAAACATGCAACAACAAATTAGAGGACGTCTAACTTGTTTTTGCAGGGTATGTATGTGATATGATATGGCCAATGACATGATGAGATATATTTGATGTATGAGATGATCATGTTGTAATAGTTAACATCGACTTGCATGTCGATGCATACGGCAACCGGCAGGAGCCATAGGGTTGTCTTTAATTTTTGTATGACCTGCGTGTCAATCATTAAGCGCTTTGTAATGCTTTACTTTATCGCTAAACGGTAGCAATAGTAGTAAGAGCATGGTGGGCGCCGACAACCCCGATGGCGACACGATGATGGAGATCATGATGATGGGGATCATGGTGTGGCGCCGGTGACGATGGAGATCATGCCGGTGCTTTGGAGATGGAGATCAAAAGCACGAGTTGATGGCCATATCATGTCACTTATGATTTGCATGTGATGTTAATCCTTTTATGCATCTTATTTTGCTTAGGACGACGGTAGCATTATAAGATGATCCTTCACTAAAATTTCAAGATAAAATTGTGTTCCCCCCCCGAGTGTGCGCCATTGCGAAGGTTCGTCGTTTCGAAGCACCACGTGATGATCGGGTGTGATAGACTCTACGTTCGCATACAACGGGTGCAAGCCAGTTTTGCACATGCAGAACACTCGGGTTAGACTTGACGAGCCTAGCATGTACAGACATGGCCTCGGAACACGGAGGACCGAAAGGTCGAGCATGAGTCATATAGTAGATATGATCAACATGTTGATGTTCACCATTGACACCACCTCATCTCACGTGATGATCGGACTTGGGTTGGTGAATTTGGATCATGTCACGCTCGAATGACCAGAGGGATGTCAATTTGAGTGGGAGTTATAAATAATTTGATTAGGTAATAACTCACTTATCATGAACAATAGTCTAAAATGTCTTTGCAAATTTTTGTTGTAGATGGCTCGCGCAGTAGCTCCCCTGAATTTTAATGCGTTCCTAGAGAAAGCTAAACTGAAAGATGATGGGAGCAACTTTGAGGACTGGCTCCGCAATCTGAGGATCATCCTCACAGCTGCCCAAAAGGTTTATGTCCTAAATGCACCGCTAGGTGACCCCCCCGCTCCTACAGCGCCTGCAGACGTTTTGAACGTCTGGCAGACACGTTCGGATGACTATTCGATAGTGCAGTGTGCCATGTTGTACGGCTTGGAAGGAGGACTTCAAAGGCGTTTTGAACGTCATGGTGCATATGAGATGTACCAGGAGTTGAAGTTCATCTTTGAGAAGAATGCTAAGATCGAGAGGTATGAGACCACCGATAAATTCTTTGCTTGCAAGATGGAGGAGAATTCGTCTGTCAGTGAGCACTTACTGAAGATGTCTGGGTACTATACCCGCATAGCTGATCTGGGACTTGTGTTCCCGGATGAGTCTATCATTGACAGAATTCTCCAGTCACTCCCTCCAAGCTACAAGAGCTTCGTGCAGCAGTATAACATGCAAGGGATGAACAAGACCATCGCCGAGCTGTTTTCGATGCTGAAAGTCGCTGAGGCAGACATCCAGAAGGAGTATCAAGTGTTGATGGTCAATAAAACCACCAGTTTCAAGAAGAATGGCAAGGGCAAGAAGGGTAACTCTAAGAAGGGTGGCAAAGTAGTTGCTAATCCAGTGAAGAAACCCAAGGCTGGGCCCAAGCCAGAGACTGAGTGTTTCTATTGCAAGGGGAACGGCCACTGGAAGTGGAACTGCCCCAAGTATCTGGCGGACAAGAAGGGGGCCAACAACAACAAAGGTATATGTGATATACATGTTATTGATGTGTACCTTACCAACTCTCGTTGTAGTGCCTGGGTATTTGATACCGGTTCGGTTGCTCACATTTGCAACTCTAAACAGGAACTGCGGAATAAACGGAGGCTGGCGAAGGACGAAGTGACGATGCGCGTGGGAAATGGTTCCAAGGTTGATGTGATCGCCGTCGGCACGCTCGCTCTTCGATTACCATCGGGATTAGTTATGAACCTGAATAATTGTTATTTAGTGCCTGCGTTAAGCATGAACATTATATCTGGATCTTGTTTATTGCGAGACGGTTACTCATTTAAGTCAGAGAATAATGGTTGTTCTATTTATATGAGTAATATCTTTTATGGTCATGCACCCGAAGTTAGGGGTTTATTCTTATTGAATCTCGATAGTGATGATACACATGTTCATAACATTGATGCCAAAAGATGTAGAGTAGATAATGATAATACCACTTTCTTGTGGCACTGCCGTCTGGGTCATATCGGCGTAAAACGCATGAGGAAGCTCCATGCTGATGGACTTTTGGAGTCTCTTGATTTTGAATCACTTGACACGTGCGAGCCGTGCCTCATGGGCAAGATGACAAGGACCCCGTTTTCAGGGACAATGGAACGGGCAAGTGACTTATTGGAAATCATACATACTGATGTGTGCGGTCCGATGAGTGTAACGGCGCGCGGTGGATATCGTTATTTTCTCACCTTCACTGACGACTTAAGTAGATATGGGTATATTTACTTGATGAAGCATAAGTCTGAAAGTTTTGAAAAGTTCAAGCAATTTCAGAGTGAAGTTGAAAATCATCGTAACAAGAAGATCAAGTTCCTACGATCTGATTGAGGGGGAGAATATCTGAGTTATGAGTTTGGTGATCACTTAAGAAAATGTGGAATTGTTTCACAGTTGACGCCACCTGGAACACCACAGCGTAACGGTGTGTCCGAACGTCGTAATCGAACCCTATTAGATATGGTACGTTCTATGATGTCTCTTGCCGATTTGCCACTATCGTTTTGGGGTTATGCGTTAGAGACAGCTGCATTCACTTTAAATAGGGCTCCATCTAAGTCCGTTGAGACAACACCGTATGAACTGTGGTTTGGTAAGAAACCTAAGTTGTCTTTTCTCAAGGTTTGGGGTTGCGATGCTTATGTCAAAAGGCTTCAGCCAGAAAAGCTCGAACCCAAAGCGGACAAATGTGTCTTCATAGGATACCCAAAAGAAACTGTTGGGTACACCTTCTATCTCAGATCCGAGGGCAAAGTGTTTGTCGCTAAGAACGGGTCCTTTCTCGAGAAAGAGTTTCTCTCGAAAGAATTGAGTGGGAGGAAGGTAGAACTTGATGAGGTTATTGAACCTCTGCTTCAACCAGAGAGTAGCGCAGCGCAGAAAGATGTTTTTCTGGAGCCTGCAGAGGTTGAAGAGGAAGCCAATGATGATGATCAAGGAGCTTCTGATCATGTTACTACCGAACCTCGTAGGTCGACAAGGGTACGGACTGCACCTGAGTGGTATGGTAACCCTGTCTTGGAGGTCATGTTGTTAGACAACGGTGAACCTACGAGCTATGGAGAAGCGATGGTGGGCCCGGATTCCGACAAATGGTTAGAGGCCATGA
Organism: Secale cereale; assembly: GCA_902687465.1. Classification (NCBI taxonomy): domain Eukaryota; kingdom Viridiplantae; phylum Streptophyta; class Magnoliopsida; order Poales; family Poaceae; genus Secale; species Secale cereale. The sequence continues at coordinate 38,872,193 of LR738710.1, read as the reverse complement.
AATCCGAGATGGGATCCATGTATGAAAACAAAGTATGGACTTTGGAAGTATTACCTGAAGGGCGGAAGGCCATTCAGAATAAATGGATTTTTAAGAGGAAGACGGACGCTGACGGTAATATCACCGTGTATAAAGCTCGACTTGTGGCAAAGGGTTTTTCACAAGTTCAAGGGATTGACTACGATGAGACTTTCTCACCCGTAGCGATGCTTAAATCCGTCCGAATCATGTTAGCAATAGCTGCATATTTCGATTATGAAATTTGGCAGATGGATGTCAAAACAGCGTTCCTTAACGGTTTTCTTAAGGAAGAGTTGTATATGATGCAACCAGAAGGTTTTGTCGATACAGAGAATGCTGACAAAGTATGCAGGCTCCAGCGTTCCATTTATGGGCTGGTGCAAGCATCTCGGAGTTGGAATCTTCGCTTTGATGAGGTGATCAAAGCGTTTGGGTTTATACAAGTTTACAATGAAGCTTGTATTTACAAGAAAGTGAGTGGGAGCTCTATAGCGTTTCTGATATTATATGTGGATGACATATTGCTGATTGGAAACAATATAGAATTTTTGGATAGCATGAAGGGGTATTTGAACAAGAGTTTTTCGATGAAGGATCTCGGTGAAGCTGCTTTCATATTGGGCATCAAGATCTATAGAGATAGATCAAGACGCTTGATAGGACTTTCACAAAGTACATACCTTGATAAAGTTTTGAAGAAGTTCAAAATGGATCAATCCAAGAAGGGGTTCTTGCCGGTATTGCAAGGTACAAAGTTGAGTAAGACTCAATGCCCAGTGACTGCGGAAGATAGAGAAAAGATGAGTGTCGTCCCCTATGCTTCAGCCATAGGCTCTATCATGTATGCAATGCTGTGCACAAGACCAGATGTCAGCCTTGCCATAAGTATGGCCGGAAGGTTTCAAAGTAATCCTGGTATGGATCACTGGACAGCGGTCAAGAATATCCTAAAGTACCTGAAAAGGACTAAGGAGATGTTTCTCGTTTATGGAGGTGATCAAGAGCTCGTCGTAAAGGGTTACGTCGATGCAAGTTTTGACACTGATCCGGATGACTCTAAGTCTCAAACCGGATACGTATATATTCTCAACGGGGGAGCGCTAAGCTGGTGCAGTTCCAAGCAGAGCGTGGTAGCTGATTCTACATGTGAAGCGGAGTATATAGCTGCCTCGGAGGCGGCAAAGGAAGGTGTCTGGATGAAGGAGTTCATGACAGATCTTGGAGTTGTGCCTAGTGCACTGAACCCAATGACTCTGTTCTGTGACAACACTGGTGCCATTGCTCTAGCCAAGGAACCAAGGTTTCACAAGAGGACCAGACACATAAAGCGACGCTTCAATTCCATCCGCGATTCAGTCAAGGAGGAGGACATAAACATTTGCAAAGTACACACGGATTTGAATGTTGCAGATCCGTTGACTAAGCCTCTTCCACGGGCTAAGAACGATCAACACCAAGACTCTATGGGTGTTAGATTCATTACCTTGTAATGCTAGATTATTGACTCTAGTGCAAGTGGGAGACTGTTGGAAATATGCCCTAGAGGCAATAATAAAAGAGTTATTATTATATTTCCTTGTTCATGATAATCGTTTATTATCCATGCTATAATTGTATTGATTGGAAACTCAAATACATGTGTGGATGAATAGACAGACTTTGTGTCCCTAGTGAGCCTCTACAGGACTAGCTCGTTGATCAAAGATGACCGCGGTTTCCAGGTCATAGACATGAGTTGTCATTTGATAACGGGATCACATCATTAGGAGAATGATGTGATGGACGAGACCCAAACGTTAAACATAGCTTTTGATCGTGTCAGTTATCGCTATAGTTTTCTGCATGTCAAGTATAAGTTCCTATGACCATGAGATCATGTAACTCACTGACACCGTAGGAGTGCTTTGTGTTTGCCAAACGTCACAACGTAACTGGGTGACTATAAAGGTACTCTACAGGTATCTCCGAGGGTGTCTGTTGAGTTGACATGGATCGAGACTGGGATTTGTCACTCCGTGTGACGGAGAGGTATCTCCGGGCCCACTCGGTAATACATCATCTCAATGAGCTCAAAGTGACTAAGTAGTTGGTCACGGGATTATGTATTACGGTAACGAGTAAAGAGACTTGCCGGTAACGAGATTGAACTAGGTATAGAGATACCGACGATCGAATCTCGGGCAAGTAACATACCGACGAGACAAAGGGAACTGTATACGGGATTGCTTGAATCCTTGACATCGTGGTTCATCCGATGAGATCATCGAGAAACATGTGGGAACCAATATGGGTATCCAGATCCCGCTATTGGTTATTGACCTGGGAGTGTCTCGGTCATGTCTACATGGTTTCCGAACCCGCAGGGTCTACACACTTAAGGTTCGGTGACGCTAGGGTTGTTAGTGAGAACAGTGCATGGTTACCGAAGGTTGTTCGGAGTCCCGGATGAGATCCCAGACGTGACGAGGGTCTCCGGAATGGTCCGGGGACGAAGATTGATATATAGGATGAAAGGTTTCGGAGTCCGGAAGTGTTCCGGGGAGCATCGGGAAATCGGCGGATTACCGAAAAGGGTTTCGGGGGTCCCGGAAGTGGTTCTGGGCCTAATGGGCCACAAGGGGGGACACCACAGCCCTCATAGGGCTGTGCGCCCCCCCGGGCCCTCTCCTCATGCGCAAGGGGAGGTGGACCCTCCTAGGGCTGCCGCACCCCCCCTGGCTTGGGGGGCAAGGCACCTAAGGGGGGAAACCCTAGGGCCTGGCCCTTGGCCGCCGGCCCCCCTAGGGGAAACCCTAGGGCGCCCCCCTCTCCTCCTTCCCCCTATATATAGAGAGGTAGAGGGAGGGCAGCCAACACACGTTTGTGCCTCGGTGCTGCCCTCCCTCTCCCATAACATCTTCATCTCCCGCGGTGCTTAGGCGAAGCCCTGCTGGAATCCTTCTCCACCATCACCACCACGCCGTCGTGCTGCCGGTCTCTCCATCAACCTCTCCTCCACCCCTTGCTGGATCAAGAAGGAGGAGACGTCCCCGAGCCGTACGTGTGAAGAACGCGGAGGCACCGTTGCTTCGGTGCTAGGATCTTCGGCGATCTGAATCGCGGCGAGTACGACTCCATCAACCGCGTTCTTAACGCTTCCGCTTAGCGATCTACAAGGGTACGTAGATCCAACTCTCCTCTCGTAGTAGCATCTCCTAGATTGATCTTGGTGAACGTAGGAAAATTTTTTGTTTCCCATGCAACGTTCCCCAACAGTGGCATCATGAGCTAGGATCTTGCGTAGATGCTTTCTCGAGTAGAACACAAAAGGGCTTGTGGGCGTTGATGTTTAAATTGCTGCCCTCCTTAGTCTTTCTTGATTCAGCGGTATTATGGGATGAAGCGGCCCGGACCAACTTTACATGTCCACGTACATGAGACCGGTTCCATCGACAGACATGTGACTTTTGTTGCATAAGATGGCTGGCGGGTGTCTGTCTCTCCTATCTTAGTTGAATCGGAATAGAACAAGGCGGTCCTTGTAGAAGGTTAAATAGCAACTTGAATATCACCGTTGTGGCTTTGCGTAGGTAAGAAGCGTTCTTGCTAGATACCCATAGCAGCCACGTAAAACATGCAACAACAAATTAGAGGACGTCTAACTTGTTTTTGCAGGGTATGTATGTGATATGATATGGCCAATGACATGATGAGATATATTTGATGTATGAGATGATCATGTTGTAATAGTTAATATCGACTTGCATGTCGATGCATACGGCAACCGGCAGGAGCCATAGGGTTGTCTTTAATTTTTGTATGACCTGCGTGTCAATCATTAAGCGCTTTGTAATGCTTTACTTTATCGCTAAACGGTAGCAATAGTAGTAAGAGCATGGTGGGCGCCGACAACCCCGATGGCGACACGATGATGGAGATCATGATGATGGGGATCATGGTGTGGCGCCGGTGACGATGGAGATCATGCCGGTGCTTTGGAGATGGAGATCAAAAGCACGACTTGATGGCCATATCATGTCACTTATGATTTGCATGTGATGTTAATCCTTTTATGCATCTTATTTTGCTTAGGACGACGGTAGCATTATAAGATGATCCTTCACTAAAATTTCAAGATAAAATTGTGTTCCCCCCGAGTGTGCGCCGTTGCGAAGGTTCGTCGTTTCGAAGCACCACGTGATGATCGGGTGTGATAGACTCTACGTTCGCATACAACGGGTGCAAGCCAGTTTTGCACATGCAGAACACTCGGGTTAGACTTGACGAGCCTAGCATGTACAGACATGGCCTCGGAACACGGAGGACCGAAAGGTCGAGCATGAGTCATATAGTAGATATGATCAACATGTTGATGTTCACCATTGACACCACCTCATCTCACGTGATGATCGGACTTGGGTTGGTGAATTTGGATCATGTCACGCTCGAATGACCAGAAGGTTTTGTCGATCCAAAGAATGCTGACAAAGTATGCAGGCTCCAGCGTTCCATTTATGGGCTGGTGCAAGCATCTCGGAGTTGGAATCTTCGCTTTGATGAGGTGATCAAAGCGTTTGGGTTTATACAAGTTTACAATGAAGCTTGTATTTACAAGAAAGTGAGTGGGAGCTCTATAGCGTTTCTGATATTATATGTGGATGACATATTGCTGATTGGAAACAATATAGAATTTTTGGATAGCGTGAAGGGGTATTTGAACAAGAGTTTTTCGATGAAGGATCTCGGTGAAGCTGCTTTCATATTGGGCATCAAGATCTATAGAGATAGATCAAGACGCTTGATAGGACTTTCACAAAGTACATACCTTGATAAAGTTTTGAAGAAGTTCAAAATGGATCAATCCAAGAAGGGGTTCTTGCCGGTATTGCAAGGCACAAAGTTGAGTAAGACTCAATGCCCAGTGACTGCGGAAGATAGAGAAAAGATGAGTGTCGTCCCCTATGCTTCAGCCATAGGCTCTATCATGTATGCAATGCTGTGCACAAGACCAGATGTCAGCCTTGCCATAAGTATGGCCGGAAGGTTTCAAAGTAATCCTGGTATGGATCACTGGACAGCGGTCAAGAATATCCTAAAGTACCTGAAAAGGACTAAGGAGATGTTTCTCGTTTATGGAGGTGATCAAGAGCTCGTCGTAAAGGGTTACGTCGATGCAAGCTTTGACACTGATCCGGATGACTCTAAGTCTCAAACCGGATACGTATATATTCTCAACGGGGGAGCGGTAAGCTGGTACAGTTCCAAGCAGAGCGTGGTAGCTGATTCTACATGTGAAGCGGAGTATATAGCTGCCTCGGAGGCGGCAAAGGAAGGTGTCTGGATGAAGGAGTTCATGACAGATCTTGGAGTTGTGCCTAGTGCACTGAACCCAATGACTCTGTTCTGTGACAACACTGGTGCCATTGCTCTAGCCAAGGAACCAAGGTTTCACAAGAGGACCAGACACATAAAGCGACGCTTCAATTCCATCCGCGATTCGGTCAAGGAGGAGGACATAAACATTTGCAAAGTACACACGGATTTGAATGTTGCAGATCCGTTGACTAAGCCTCTTCCACGGGCTAAGCACGATCAACACCAAGACTCTATGGGTGTTAGATTCATTACCTTGTAATGCTAGATTATTGACTCTAGTGCAAGTGGGAGACTGTTGGAAATATGCCCTAGAGGCAATAATAAAAGAGTTATTATTATATTTCCTTGTTCATCATAATCGTTTATTATCCATGCTATAATTGTATTGATTGGAAACTCAAATACATGTGTGGATGAATAGACAGACTTTGTGTCCCTAGTGAGCCTCTACAGGACTAGCTCGTTGATCAAAGATGACCGCGGTTTCCAGGTCATAGACATGAGTTGTCATTTGATAACGGGATCACATCATTAGGAGAATGATGTGATGGACGAGACCCAAACGTTAAACATAGCTATTGATCGTGTTAGTTATCGCTATAGTTTTCTGCATGTCAAGTATAAGTTCCTATGACCATGAGATCATGTAACTCACTGACACCGTAGAAGTGCTTTGTGTGTGCCAAACGTCACAACGTAACTGGGTGACTATAAAGGTACGCTACAGGTATCTCCGAGGGTGTCTGTTGAGTTGACATGGATCGAGACTGGGATTTGTCACTCCGTGTGACGGAGAGGTATCTCCGGGCCCACTCGGTAATACGTCATCTCAATGAGCTCAAAGTGACTAAGTAGTTGGTCACGGGATTATGTATTACGGTAACGAGTAAAGAGACTTGCCGGTAACGAGATTGAACTAGGTATAGAGATACCGACGATCGAATCTCGGGCAAGTAACATACCGACGAGACAAAGGGAACTGTATACGGGATTGCCTGAATCCTTGACATCGTGGTTCATCCGATGAGATCATCGAGAAACATGTGGGAACCAATATGGGTATCCAGATCCCGCTATTGGTTATTGACCTGGGAGTGTCTCGGTCATGTCTACATGGTTTCCGAACCCGCAGGGTCTACACACTTAAGGTTCGGTGACGCTAGGGTTATTAGTGAGAACAGTGCATGGTTACCGAAGGTTGTTCGGAGTCCCGGATGAGATCCCGGACGTGACGAGGGTCTCCGGAATGGTCCGGAGACGAAGATTGATATATAGGATGAAAGGTTTCGGAGTCCGGAAGTGTTCCGGGGAGCATCGGGAAATCGGCGGATTACCGAAAAGGGTTTCGGGGGTCCCGGAAGTGTTTCTGGGCCTAATGGGCCACAAGGGGGGACACCACAGCCCTCATAGGGCTGTGCGCCCCCCCTGGGCCCTCTCCTCATGCGGCTAAGGGGGCTGGACCCCCTAGGGCAGCCGCACCCCTTGGAGTGGGGGGCAAGGCACCTAGGGGGGGAAACCCTAGGGCCAGGCGCAGCCCTTGGCCGCCGCCCCCCCTCTGCCCTGGCCGCCGGCCCCCCTAGGGGAAACCCTAGGGCGCCCCCCTCTCCCCCTTCCTCCTATATATAGAGAGGTAGAGGGAGGGCAGCCAACACACGTTTGTGCCTCGGTGCTGCCCTCCCTCTCCCATAACATCTTCTTCTCCCGCGGTGCTTAGGCGAAGCCCTGCTGGAATTCTCCTCCACCATCACCACCACGCCGTCGTGCTGCCGGTCTCTCCATCAACCTCTCCTCCACCCCTTGCTGGATCAAGAAGGAGGAGACGTCCCCGAGCCGTACGTGTGAAGAACGCGGAGGCACCGTTGCTTCGGTGCTTGGATCTTCAGCGATCTGAATCGCGGCGAGTACGACTCCATCAACCGCGTTCTTAACGCTTCCGCTTAGCGATCTACAAGGGTATGTGGATCCTACTCTCCCCTCGTAGTTGCATCTCCTAGATTGATCTTGGTGAACGTAGAGAAAATTTTTTGTTTTCCATGCAACGTTCCCCAACATGATCCTAGCGCCGAACGGACGGCACCTCCGCGTTTAGCACACGTACGGTACAGCAACGTCTCCTCCTTCTTGATCCAGCAAGGGCGGAGGAGAGGTCGTCGGAGATCCAGCAGCACGATGGCGTGGTGGTGGATGCAACAGGAAAACCTGCAGGGCTTCGCCGGCGCCCTGCGGAGGAGTAGGAAGTGTGACGGGAGGGGGGAGAGGCGCCAGAAGCTTGGGGTGCGGCTGCCCTCTCCCCCCACTATATATAGGGGCCAGGGGGGCGCCAGCCCTGGGAGATCTGATCTCCAGGGGGGCGGCGGCCAAGGGGGCTAAACTTGCCCCCCAAGGCATAGGGGGCGCCCCCTCCCCCCTGGGGTTTCAACCCTAGGCGCATGGAGGGGGGCCCATATGGGTGCACCAGCCCACCAGGGGCTAGCCCCCTTCCCCTTGCAGCCTAGGGGCCCCACCTGGATGGGTGGCCCCACCCGATGGACCCTCGGGACCCCTCCGGTGGTCCCGGGAGACTCCCGGTGACCCACGGAGTTCACCCGATGGCCGACACTGGACTTCCTATATATCATTCTTTACCTCCGGACCATTCCGGAACTCCTTGTGACGTCCGGGATCTCGTCCGGGACTCCGAACAGCATTCGGGTTTCCATGTGCATGTATCTCGACAACCCTAGCGTTACCGAACCTTAAGTGTGTAGACCCTACGGGTTCGGGAGACACGCAGACATGACCGAGACGACTCTCCGGTCAATAACCGACAGTGGGATCTGGATACCCATGTTGGTTCCCACGTGTTCCTCGATGATCTTCATCGGATGATCCACTGTGTCAAGGATTCACTCAATCCCGTATGTCATTCCCTTTGTCTATCGGTACGGTACTTGCCCGAGATTCGATCGTCGGTATACCCGATACCTTGTTCAATCTCGTCATGGCAAGTCTCTTTACTCGTTCCGTAATCCATCATCCCGTGACTAACTCCTTAGTCACTTTGAGCTCATTATGATGATGTCTTACTGAGTGGGCCCAGAGGTACCTCTCTGTCACACGGAGTGACAATATCCCAGTCTCGGTTCGTACCAACTCAACAGACACTTTCGGAGATACCCGATGCGTACCTTTATAGCCACCCAGTTACGTTGTGATGTTTGGCACACCCAAAGTATTCCTACGGCATCCGGGAGTTGCACAACCTCATGGTCTAAGGAATAAATACTTTTCACCGAAAAGCTTATGCATTACGAACTATACGATCTCGTGCTAGGCTCAGGATTGGGTCTTGTCCATCACATCATTCTCCTAATGATGTGATCCCGTTATCAATGACATCCAATGTCCATGGTCAGGAAACCATGACCATCTGTTGATCAACGAGCTAGTAACTAGAGGCTTACTAGGGACTCATTGTGGTCTATATATTCACACATGTATCGCTGTTTCCGTACAATACAATTCAAGCATGAATAACAGACAATTATCATGAACAAGGAAATATAATAATAATACTTTTATTATTGCCTCTAGGGCATATTTCCAACAGTCTCCCACTTGCACTACAGTCAATAATCTAGTTACATTGTGATGAATCGAACACCCATAGAGTTCTGGTGTTGATCATGTTTTACCCGTGGAAGAGGTTTAGTCAACGGGTCTGCGACATTCAGATCCGTATGCACTTTACAAATATCTATGTCTCCATCTTGAACATAATTCTGGATGGAGTTGAAACAGCGCTTGATGTGTTTGGTCTTCTTGTGAAACCTGGGCTCCTTGGTAATGGCAATAGCACCAGTGTTGTCACAGAAGAGAGTTATCGGGCTTGACGCGCTTGGAATGACTCCTAGGTCGGTGATGAACTCCTTCATCCAGACTCCTTCTTGTGCTGCTTCGCAAGCAGCTATGTACTCCGCTTCACATGTAGAATGCGCCACGACGCTCTACTTGCAACTGCACCAGCTGACTGCTCCAGCATTCAAAATATACACGTATCCGGTTTGTGACTTCGAGTCATCCAGATCTGTGTCCAAGCTAGCATCGACGTAACCCTTTACGACGAGCTCTTCGTCACCTCCATAAACGAGAAACGTATCCTTAGTCCTCTTCGGGTACTTTATGATGTTCTTGACCGCTGTCCAGTGTTCCATACCGGGATCACTTTGGTACCTCCCTACCAAACTTATGGCAAGGTTCACATCAGGTCTGGTACACAGCATGGCATACATGATAGAACCTATGGCTGAGGCATAGGGAATGACACTCATCTTTTCTCTATCTTCTGCCGTGGTCGGGGACTGAGCCTTGCTCAATCTCATACCTTGCAAAACAGGCAAGAACCCCTTCTTGGACTGATCTGTATTGAACTTCTTCAATATCTTGTCAAGGTATGTACTTTGTGAAAGACCGATGAGGCGTCTTGATCTATCTCTATAGATTTTGATGCCTAATATGTAAGCTGCTTCTCCAAGGTCCTTCATTGAAAAACTCTTATTCAAGTAGGCCTTTACACTTTCCAAGAATTCTATATCATTTCCCATCAGCAATATGTCATCCACATATAATATGAGAAATGCTATAGAGCTCCCACTCACTTTCTTGTAGATACAGGCTTCTCCATAAGTCTGTATAAAGCCAAACGCTTTGATCACATCATTAAAGCGAATATTCCAACTCCGAGATGCTTGCACCAGCCCGTAAATCGAGCGCTGGAGCTTGCACACTTTGTTAGCATTTTCTGGATCGACAAAACCTTCCGGTTGCATCATATACAGCTCTTCCTTGAGGAAGCCATTAAGGAATGCCGTTTTGACGTCCATTTGCCATATCTCATAATCATAGAATGCGGCAATTGCTAACATGATTCTGACTGACTTCAGCATCGCTACGGGAGAGAAAGTCTCGTCGTAGTCAATCCCTTGAACTTATCGATAACCCTTAGCGACAAGCCGAGCCTTATAGATGGTCACATTACCATCCGCGTATGTCTTCTTCTTAAATATCCATTTATTTTCTATGGCGTGCCTATCATCAGGCAAGTCCACCAAAGTCCATACTATGTTTTCATACATGGATTCTATCTCGGATTTCATGGCTCCAAGCCATTTATTGGAATCCGGGCCCGCCATCGCTTCTTCATAGTTCGAAGGTTCACCGTTGTCTAACAACATGATTTCCATGATAGGGTTGCCGTACCACTCTGGTGCGGAACGTGCCCTTGTGGACCTTCGAAGTTCAGTAGTAACTTGATCTGTTTCTTCATGATCATCATCATCAACTTCCTCCCTTGTCGGTGCAGGCACCTCAGGAACAATTTCCTCTGCTGCGCTAATGTCACCTCATGAAGTTCTACTTTCCTCCCACTCACTTCTTTCGAGAGAAACTCTTTCTCCAGAAAGGATCCATTCTTGGCAACAAAGACCTTGCCTTCGGATCTGTGGTAGAAGGTGTACCCAATCGTTTCCTTTGGGTATCCTATGAAGACACATTTTTCCGATTTGGGTTCGAGCTTCTCAGGTTGAAGTTTCTTGACATAAGCATCGCAACCCCAAACTTTCAGAAACGACAACTTTGGTTTCTTGCCAAACCAAAGTTCATACGGTGTCGTCTCAACGGATTTCGACGGAGCCCTATTTAAAGTGAATGCGACAGTATCTAAAGCATAACCCCAAAAAGATAGCGGTAAATCGGTGAGAGACATCATAGATCGCACCATGTCCAACAGAGTACGATTTCGACGTTCGGACACACCGTTTCGCTGAGGTGTTCCGGGCGGTGTCAATTGTGAAACAATTCCACAGTTCCTAAGGTGCGTGCAAAATTCATGACTTAAATATTCACCCCCACGATCCGATCGCAAGAATTTTATATTTCTGTCACATTGATTCTCAATCTCATTCTGAAATTCCTTGAACTTTTCAAAGGTCTTAGACTTGTGCTTCATCAAGTAGATATACCCATATCTACTCAAGTCATCTATGGGGGTGAGAACATAACGATAGCCTCCGCGAGCCTCAACACTCATTGGACCGCACACATCGGTATGTATGATTTCCAACAAGTTGGTTGCTCGCTCCATTGTTTCGGAGAACGGAGTCTTGGTCATCTTGCCTAAGAGGCATGGTTCGCACGTGTCAAATGAATCATAATCAAGAGACTCCAGAAGTCCATCTGCATGAATCTTCTTCATACGTTTGACACCAATATGACCAAGGCGGCAATGCCACAAGTATGTGGGACTATCATTGTCAACTTTACATCTTTTGGCATTCACACTATGAATATGTGTATCATCACGATCGAGATTCATCAAAAATAAACCATTGACCAGCGGGGCATGACCATAAAACACATCTCTAAAATAAATAGAACAACCATTATTCTCAGATTTAAATGAGTGGCCATCTCGCATAAGACGAGATCCAGATACAATGTTCATGCTCAAAGCTGGTACTAAATAACAATTATTAAGGTTTAAAACTAATCCCGAGGGTAGATGTAGAGGCAGCATGCCGACGGCGATCACATCGACCTTGGAACCATTCCTGACGCGCATCGTCACATCATCCTTCGCCAGTCTCCGCTTATTCCGCAACACCTGCTTAGAGTTACAAATATGAGCAACTGCACCGGTATCGAATACCCAGGAGCTACTACGAGTGCTGGTAAGCTACACATCAATAACATGTATATCATATATACCTTTGACGTTGCCGGCCTTCTTGTCCGCTAAGTATTTGGGGCAGTTTCGCTTCCAGTGACCCGTTCCCTTGCAATAAAAGCACTCTGTTTCAGGCTTGGGTCCATACTTTGGCTTCTTCCCGGCAACTGGCTTACCGGGCGCGACAACTCCTTTGCCGTCCTTCTTGAAGTTCTTCTTACCCTTGCCTTTCTTGAACTTAGTGGTTTTATTGACCATCAACACTTGATGTTCTTTCCTGATATCCACCTCCACTGATTTCAGCATTGAATACACCTCAGGAATGGACTTTTCCATCCCCTGCATATTGAAGTTCAACACGAAGCTCTTGTAGCTTGGTGGGAGCGACCGGAGGATTCTGTCAACGACCGCTTCGAGATTCATTCCCAACTGAGACAAGCGGTTGTGCAACCCAGAAATCTTGAGGATGTGCTCACTGACAGAACTGTTTTCCTCCATCTTACAGCTGTAGAATGCGTCGGAGACGTCATATCTCTCGACTCGGGCATGAGCTTGGAAAACCATTTTCAGCTCTTGGAACATCTCATATGCCCCGTGGTGCTCAAAACGCTTTTGGAGCCCCGATTCTAAGCTGTAAAGCATGCCGCACTGAACCAGGGAGTAATCATCACAACGCGACTGCCAAGCGTTCATAACATCTTGGTTTGCCGGGGCGGGAGCGTCACCTAGCGGTGCTTCTAGGACATAAGTTTTCTTGGCACCTATGAGGATGATCCTCAGGTTACAGACCCAGTCCGTATAGTTGCTACCATCGTCTTTCAGCTTGGATTTCTCTAGGAATGCGTTGAAGTTGAGGGTGACATGAGCGTGGGCCATTTGATCTACAAGACATGTTGTAAAGAATTTAGACTAAGTTCATGATAATTAAGTTCATCTAATCAAATTTTAATGAACTCCCACTCAGATTGACATCTCTCTAGTCATCTAAGTGATACATGATCCGAATCGACTAGCCCGTGTCCGATCATCACGTGAGACGGACTAGTCATCAACGGTGAACATCTTCATGTTGATTGTATCTTCTATACGACTCATGTTCGACCTTTCGGTCTTCCGTGTTCCGAGGCCATGTCTGTACATGCTAGGCTCGTCAAGTGAACCCTAAGTGTATTGCGTGTGTAAATCTGGCTTACACCCGTTGTATGCGAACGTTAGAACCTATCACACCCGATCATCACGTGGTGCTTCGGAACAACGATCCTTAGCAACGGTGCACAGTTAGGGGAAACACAATTCTTGAAATTTTAGTGAGGGATCATCTTATTTACTACCGTCGTTCTAAGTAAACAAGATGCATAAACATGATAAACATCACATGCAATCAAATCAAGTGACATGATATGGCCAATATCATTTTGCTCCATCAATCTCCATCTTCGGGGCACCATGATCATCTTTGTCACCGGCTCGACACCATGATCTCCATGATCATGATCTCCATCATCGTGTCTTCATGAAATCGTCTCGCCAACCATTACTTCTACTACTATGGCTAACGTTTAGCAATAAAGTAAAGTAATTACATGGCGTTATTCAGTGACACGCAGGTCATACAATAATTAAGACAACTCCTATGGCTCCTGCCAGTTGTCATTATCATCGACATGCAAGTCGTGATTCCCTATTACAAGACCATGATCAATCTCATACATCACATATATCATTCATCACATCTTCTTGGCCATACCACATCACATAGCACATGCTGCAAGAACAAGTTAGATGACCTCTAATTGTTGTTGCAAGTTTTACGTGGCTTCTAAAGGTTATCTAGCAAGAACGTTTCTTACCTACGCAAAAGCCACAACGTGATTTGTCAATTTCTATTTACTCTTCATAAGGACCCTTTTCATCGAATCCGATCCAACTAAAGTGGGAGACACAGACACCCGCCAGCCACCTTATGCAACTAGTGCATGTCTGTCGGTGGAACCAGTCTCACGTAAGCGTACGTGTAAGGTCGGTCCGGGCCGCTTCATCCCACGATGCCGCCGAATCAAGATTGGACTAGTAACGGCAAGAAAATTGAGCAAACTCAACGCCCACAACTTGTTTGTGTTCTACTCGTGCAAGATGCTACGCAAAGACCTAGCTCAGATGCCACTGTTGGGGAACGTAGCAGAATTCAAAAAATTTCTACGCTTTCACCAAGATCAATCTAAGGAGTCATCTAGAAACGAGCATACTGGAGTGCATCTACATACCCTTTTGTAGATCGCGTGCGGAAGCGTTCGAAGAAGAGTGGATGAAGTAGTCGTACTCTTCGCGTTCTTCGTCACCAACGATCCTAGCGCCGAACGGATGGCACCTCCGCGTTCAACACACGCATGGTACAGCAATGTCTCCTCCTTCTTGATCCAGCAAGGGCGGAGGAGAGGTCGTCGGAGATCCAGCAGCACGACGGCGTGGTGGTGGATGCAACAGGAAAACCTGCAGGGCTTCGCCGGCGCCCTGCGGAGGAGTAGGAAGTGTGACGGGAGGGGGGAGAGGCACCAGAGGCTTGGGGTGCGGCTGCCCTCTCCCCCCACTATATATAGGGGCCAGGGGGGCGCCAGCCCTAGGAGACCTGATCTCCAGGGGGGCGGCGGCCAAGGGGGGGAAACTTGCCCCCCAAGGCATAGGGGGCGCCCCCTCCCCCTAGGGTTTCAACCCTAGGCGCATGGAGGAGGGCCCATATGGGTGCGCCAGCCCACCAGGGGCTGGCCCCCTTCCCCTTGCGGCCTAGGGGCCCCACCGGGATGGGTGGCCCCACCCGGTGGACCCCCGGGACCCCTCCGGTGGTCTCGGGACACTCCCAGTGACCCCCGGAGTTCACCCGATGGCCGAAACTGGACTTCCTATGTATCATTCTTTACCTCCGGACCATTCCGGAACTCCTCGTGATGTCTGGGATCTCATCCAGGACTCCGAACAACATTCGGGTTTCCATGTGCATGTATCTCTACAACCCTAGCGTTACCGAACCTTAAGTGTGTAGACCCTACGGGTTCGGGAGACACGCAGACATGACCGAGACGACTCTCCGGTCAATAACCGACAGCGGGATCTGGATACCCATATTGGTTCCCACGTGTTCCTCGATGATCTTCATCGGATGAACCACTGTGTCAAGGATTCACTCAATCCCGTATGTCATTCCCTTTGTCTATCGGTACGGTACTTGCCCGAGATTCGATCGTCGGTATACCCGATACCTTGTTCAATCTCGTCATGGCAAGTCTCTATACTCGTTCCGTAATCCATCATCCCGTGACTAACTCCTTAGTCACTTTGAGCTCATTATGATGATGTCTTACCGAGTGGGCCTAGAGGTACCTCTCTGTCACACGGAGTGACAATATCCCAGTCTCGGTTCGTACCAACTCAACAGACACTTTCGGAGATACCCGATGCGTACCTTTATAGCCACCCAGTTACGTTGTGACATTTGGCACACCCAAAGTATTCCTACGGCATCTGGGAGTTGCACAACCTCATGGTCTAAGGAATAAATACTTGACACCGAAAAGCTTATGCATTACGAACTATACGATCTCGTGCTAGGCTCAGGATTGGGTCTTGTCCATCACATCATTCTCCTAATGATGTGATCCCATTATCAATGACATCCAATGTCCATGGTCAGGAAACCGTGACCATCTGTTGATCAACGAGCTAGTAACTAGAGGCTTACCAGGGACTCATTGTGGTCTATATATTCACACATGTATCGCTGTTTCCGTACAATACAATTCAAGCATGAATAACAGACAATTATCATGAACAAGGAAATATAATAATAATACTTTTATTATTGCCTCTAGGGCATATTTCCAACAGCTTTTCGCTTGCCATTGTAACCTGTACCCGCCGGATTGGCTTGCGCCAGTTTACCAGCTTTGTTTGCCTTCCCAGACTTGTCTCTGTCTGCATCTGGGTACTTGGTGTTATCAGAGTCCCCATATTTCACCAAAGCGCCCATGAGCGTTCCCATGTCATTGTAATCGCGCTTGAGCCGTCCCAGTTTAAACCTCAGCGGCTCGAATCGGCAATTGTTCTCCAATGTCACTATCGCCGTACAGGGGTTGATGCTATTGGAAGAATGCATGATTTCTGACACTCGCCGCACCCAATTGCTTGTGGTCTCCTGCTCTCCTTGAACACATGCTGCTAAGTCCAACATAGACATCGGCTCCTTGCATGTGTCCTTGAAATTACTGATAAACCGGTGACGCAACTCTCCCCATGATCCGATGGAGTTAGGTGGCAGACCCTTTAACCATGTCCGGGTTGTACCCTCAAGCATCATTGTGAAGTATTTTGCGCACGCCGCTTCGTCCACATCAAGCATCTCCATAGCCATCTCATAACTTTCGACCCATGCCTCTGGAGCCACATCAGCCGTGTAGTTGGGTACCTTGCGCGGGCCTTTGAAGTCTTTGGGCAATTTTACGCTACGTAAAGCGGGGATGGGACACTGTACTCCAAAGGAACTGGCCATGACTCCCGTTTCTGCGGTGGTGGGATGAACCGGTGACGCTTGACGGGTGTCCTCACAGGTAGTATGTCTAGCCCAGTTTACCGCTTCTTGAGCGTGTGCTTCCACCCCTGCCGGATTATCCTTCCTGTGACGGTGCCGTCTCCGCTCGCTGCTGGATACAGCCGGTTCATCCCAATGTCTCATGTAACTCCGGCTTGGGCGGGGGGTTGAATGAATCCTCTCCCGGCTATAAGAGTACGCCTGCTGCTGTGTCAGCGCCGTGTCCAGCAACTCCTTAGCCCGGCGTGCCTCCATCACCATGGGGGATGTCCCCTTAATGGGTAAAGCGGCCAGTCGTGAAGCGGCGGCGACAATGTTGTCCAACGGGTTAGAATAATGGCCTGGAGGGGTGGGGACGTGCGGTCTTGGCACAACTTGGTGGTTTCGCTCTGCGGCCGGCGGCAGAACCGACGCGCTAGTCCCCGGAGCTCCTCCCCGGTTTACCTCTGGGCGGTTACTGGCTCCCGATCCTGGCGTGCCAAAGAGATTCCTCGCCTTGTAAACTGGCGGTAGACGAGTTTGCTGTCTTCTGTACATTACCTCATGTGCAGAATTCTGATCCAACCTGAGCCGGAAAGCTTGGGAGTCTAGCTCTGCCTGCCTTGTAGCCATCCTGGCTTTCTCCACATCCAGATCTCGTTTAGCTTGCTCAATCCGGCCCTTCAGCTGAAGGATCTCCGCATCATGCTGCACCTTGTCGGCAGGGGCCACTTCTGCTATTGCGAGCACCGTCAAATTTTCGACCAAGGTGGATAAGACGTCAGAAGGCGACGGGATTTGGTTGCCTGCCCCGGTTCCCGCTGCCTCTGCAGTGAACGCCCTGGTCACCGAGGGCTGCTGCGTAGACTGTGATCCGGCCATGAAAACAACCACCCGATTTGGCGGATCAAAGGGGTCCGGAATACTATCGCCATCGGACACCCCCTCAGATCTGCCGTCCTGCAACAGATACAAAGATTCGGTCTCTCCGGATGAAGATTCATCATCAGAGTAGACAACTGTCTCGCCACCTGTCGGGGATATTACCACCAGAATCCGATCCGTCCTCGGCTTGTACTCCGTGCACGGTTCCAACGAAAACATGCTTCACGGCGGGCCAAATCCGGACCGATCTCGCACGCTGAGCCGGCTCGACGATGTTGGGGAAGACGTCCGGCTCAGGTTCCGGTTCGCCGATCTTGCTGATGAAGACGTGGATGCCACCGAAGGGGACCCGGTACCCGTATTCGATTGAATCGGCCTCGGGGCCCCAGCCTGCATCGTCGATGTAGATCCGACCGCGACAACTCCTGGTCATCCGGCCAACTGCGTAACCCTTGAGTCCTTCAAAACCGCCCTTCAAGAACTCGAAACCATTGTGCGATAGCCCCATGTTGGGCGCCAACTGTCGTGGAATTAGCACGGCAGATGTCCGGTTTAGTGGTCTTAGGTGTGAGGCCATCGCGCGGGTTAGCTTGAAGAGGTTAAAGCGGACAAAGGACACAAGGAATTTATATTAGTTCGGCCCCTTCCATGAAGGTAAAAGCCTACGTCTAGTTTGGTGTGGTATTGCTTGTGCGTCGATGAACAGGGAGCGAATCCGCTTGCCTGTGTCTCGAGATGTTGTTTCTTGTCCTTGAACCGTCACGGGGTCGTCCCTTTATATAAGAGGCGACGCCTGGTCCGGTTTACAGAGTTCCGAGGCCGGCTCATAAACGTGTCCGCTTCGGTCTTTACTCTTTCTATCTTACATCCCAAGTTACATGATATGACGGTTTACAGACTGTGGGCCTTATACATGGGCCCCAAACCTCTATGGGCTGTAATCCCTTGTACATACTCTAATGGGCTTGTAATAATACAACCTTGTCAGTGTAATCCAGACCTTCTTGGCCGGTTTATACCTGCTAGTAATATCCCTGACAGATACTGATGTTTTCCGTGAGTTTAGCACTAAATATGGAGTTGACTCTGAGATAGTAGCTTCTTTCTGTGAATCATTTGTTACTCATGTTGATCTTCCCAAGGATAAGTGGTTTAAATACCATCCTCCCATTGAAGTAAAAGCAGTTGAGCCTGTTAAAGTTGAAGAAAAGACTATCACTTATAATTTTGATCCTATTGTTCCTACTGCTTAGATTGAGAAACCACCTGTCCCTGTTAGAATAAAGGATCATGCTAAAGCTTCTGCTGTGGTTCATAAGAGTAGTACTAGAACACCTACACCCTCTGAGCAAATTAAAGTTAAACCTAGTGTTGCTATGGTTAAAGATCTCTTGGTAGAAAATTTAGATGGACATTATATTTACCTCCAAGAGGAAGCTGCTAGAATAGCCAACCCCGATGCTAGGAGTAAACATAGACCGGTTGTAGGCTTGCCTATTATCTCTGTTAAAATAGGAGATCATTGCTATCATGGTTTATGTGATGTAGGTGCTAGTGCAAGTATAATTCCTCATTCTCTATATCAAGAAATTATGCATGATATTGCACCCGTTGAGTTAGAAGGGATTGATGTCACTATCAAGCTTGCTAATAGAGACACTATTTCACCAGTGGGGATTGTTAGAGATGTTGAAGTTTTGTATGGGAAAGTTAAATACCTTGCTGATTTTCATATTCTTAGTTCCTCACAAGATGACTTTTGTCCCATTATATTTGGTAGACCCTTCTTGAATACTGTTAATGCTAAGATAGACTGCGTGAAAGATATTGTTACTGTTGGTTTAGGGGATATGTCTCATGATTTTAACTTTGCTAAATTTCGTAGACAACCCCTTGATAAAGAATTACCTAGTAAGGATGAAATTATTGGTCTTGCTTCTATTGTTGTGCCTCCTAATGATCCTTTAGAAAAATATTTGCTAGATCATGAAAATGATATGCATATGAATGAGAGAAGGGAAATAGATGAAATATTCTTTAATTAGGGACCCGTTGAAAAACAACTTGCCTGTTGAAATCCAAGGGGATCCTCCTCCACCCAAGGGTGATCCCGTGTTTGAACTTAAACCTTTACCTGATAATCTTAAGTATGTTTATCTTGATGAAAAGAAGATATATCCTGTTATTATTAGTGCTAACCTTTCAGAGCAGCAAGAAGAAAAATTATTGAAAACTCTGAAGAAGCACCGTGCTGCTATTAGATATACTCTAGATGATCTTAAGGGCATCAGTCCCACTTTATGCCAAAAAAAGATAAAATTGGAAGAAAACGCTAAACCGGTTATTGATCATCAACGATGGTTAAATCCTAAGATGAAAGAAGTGGTAAGGAAGGAAATTCTAAAGCTTCTAGAGGCAGGTATTATCTATCCAGTTGCTGATAGCCAGTGGGTAAGTCCTGTCCATTGTTTCCCTAAGAAGGGAGGTATGACTGTTGTTCCTAATGATAAAGATGAATTGCTCCCACAAAGAATTGTTACAGGTTATAGGATGGTAATTGATTTTCATAAATTAAATAAAGCTACTAAAAAAGATCATTACCCCTTGCCTTTTCTTGATCAAATGCAAGAAAGGCTATTCAAACATACTCACTTTTGCTTTCTAGATGCTTATTCTGGTTTCTCTCAAATACCTGTGTCAAAAGGGGATCATGAAAAGACCACTCTTACTTGTCCTTTTGGTACCTTTGCTTATAGACTTATGCCTTTTGGTTTATGTAATGCACATGCTACCTTTCAAAGATGCATGATGGCTATATTCCCTGATTTTTGTGAAAAGATTGTTGAGGTTTTCATGGATGATTTTTTTCGTTTACGGAACTTCTTTTGATGATTGCTTAAGCAACCTTGATCGAGTTTTGCAGAGATGTGAAGACACTAATCTTGTCTTGAATTGGGGAAGTGCCACTTTATGGTTAATGAAGGCATTGTCTTGGGACATAAAATTTCTGAAAGAGGTATTGAAGTTGACAAGGCTAAAGTTGATGCTATTGAAAAGATGCCGTGCCCCAAGGACATCAAAGGTATATGAAGTTTCCTTGGTCATGCCGAGTTTTATAGGAGGTTCATAAAGGACTTCTCCAAAATCTCCATGCCTCTGACTAATCTCTTACAAAAAGATATTCCTTTTGTCTTTGATGATGATTGTCTAGAAGCATTTGAAATACTTAAGAAAGCATTGATCTCTGCACCTATTGTCCAGCCTCCTAACTGGAATTTACCCTTTGAGATTATGTGCGATCCTAGTGATTATGCTGTAGGTGCTGTTGTAGAGCAAAGAGTTGACAAGAAATTGAATGCTATTCATTATGCTAGTAAAACTCTAGATAGTGCCTAGAGAAATTATGCTACTATTGAGAAAGAATTTTTAGCAGTTGTACTTGCTTGTGATAAGTTTAGACTTTATATTGTTGATTCTAAAGTAACTATTCACACTGATCATGCTGCTATCAAATACCTTATGGAAAAGAAAGATGCTAAACCTAGACTTATTAGATGGGTTCTCTTGCTGCAAGAATTTGACTTGCATATTATTGAGAGAAAGGGAGCTGAGAACCCCGTTGCAGATAACTTGTCTAGGCTAGAGAATATACTTGATGACCCACAACCTATTGATGATAGCTTTCCTAATGAACAATTAGCTGTCATAAATACTTCTCGTACTGCTCCGTGGTATGCTGATTATGCTAATTATATTGTTGCTAAGTTTATACCTCCTATCTTCACATACAGCAAAAGAAAAAGTTCTTCTATGATTTGAGACATTACTTCTGGGGTGACCCACATCTTTATAAAGAAGGAGTAGACGGTATTATTAGACGTTGTGTACATGAGCATGAACAGGAACAGATCCTACGCAAGTGCCACTCCGAAGCTTATGGAGGAAACTGTCGTGGAATTAACACGTCAGATGTCCGGATTAACGGACTTAGTGGTGAGGCCGCGCATCTATGTAGTAGCTTGAGAGGGGTTGAGCGGAATCGAGAGACGCGATGCAAGACACGGATTTAGACAGCTTCGGGCCCCGGGAAACATCATCCGGTAATAACCCTACATGCTGTTTGAGGCTAGGTCTCATTATGATCCTCGTGGTGTCGCCGGTAAACCGGCTCTTTGGGTCTAACCCTAGAAACTTGTCTAAACTTCTCCTCTAACTTGTCCTCTAAAAACCTGTCCTCTTTGGGGATCCCTGCCCCTCCTTATATATGTTGAAGGTGCGGGTTACATGACTAGTCCTAGTAGGACTAGGATTGATCTATTACAAGGAGTCCTAGTCTTGTTTCCTTTGTATGAGAATATTCCTTATCCTTTCTTCATAAACCGGCCCACTATTAATATGAACCGGCCTTCTGGGCCTTGGGCCTTGTCATCCGTGATCCGCCTGCCGGGTTACCAGTGAGTGGTATTATTTAGGCAGGTTGCTAGTGAATCATCAAGTGTAAAACGTCTCTCAAGTAAACCACCAAGTCCGGCCGGGTTATAATTCCGGCCGGTTCATACCGCGGGGTATATCCCCGACATTAGCCCCCAAGTTTAGCTTGGATTTATCCATGGTAAACTTATGCTGCAAAATAACCACAAGAACAAATCTGACAGGTTGTGCTCCGGGTTAAGAATTTCTTGTAAACCGGCATCTGACCATCCTTTAGTCCTTGTCCTTTCCTTCTTCTAGAAAACCCTGGTCAACAGACCAGCTTCATAATCAACTTGCTTGTGGAAAAAATATTGCAAATAAAGAATCCATTTGACTCGGCCTTCAATGCTCTGACTTGACAAAAATATTGATCTTCAAATATTCAATTGATATCCAACCGGTTTGGAAATGTAGAACTTGCCGGTTTATGACTACCACCATTGTCGGGTTATAAAAATTGATAATTCCGGGTCATGACTGTAGCCCCCAAGTCTTAAGAGGAGAACATAGTGATATCTTAAGACTTGTTTGAATATAATCGTTGCAATCTTGAAGAAATCCAGATTGTTCATCTCAGTCACTAATCAAAACAGAATGTTCCACATATGTAGCCCTCAAGTGCCGGGTCATTATGTAATAATGAGCAGGGACTTTGTATATACTTCATTGAAAATAGCATTATATAATCTTGAAGAAATCCGGATTGTTCATCCCAATCACTATGAAACTGAATATTCCATATTATGTAGCCCCCAAGTGCCGAGTAATTATTTCATAATGAGCAGGGACTTTGAAAATATGATCATGCAAACTTGAATAGCAACATGTAGCCCCCAATTGCCGGGTTATTATGCAATAATGAGCAGGGACTTTGTAGATATAATTATTGAAAATAACATTATATAATGTAACTTCCATCGTGGGGTTTGAACCCACGTCCACAAGGTTAAGAGCTTTGTGTTTTACCAACTGAGCAATGGACCCTTCAATATAATGGATTAATACATGTGTACCTTGAACTGTTGATAGGAGCGATTGGTAGCCCCCAAGTTCTGGTTTAGCTACATTTAGAAGGTGAACCGGTACTTCCAAATGAAGCAAATGATCTTTCCATTAGCCCCCAAGTGTCAAGTAGACAACTTGCTTTTGTGCTTGAGACTTTTGTATTTGAATTGCTGCTGTTTACCGCTTCAACTGCCCATTAGCCCCCAAGTGTCAAGTAGACAACTTGTTTGTGTGCTTGAGACTTGTGTATTTGATGTAATCTCAATCTGAATAATGTAGCCCCCAAGTGCCGGGTTGTAAGCCTGCGGCGACTCGGGACTTTTCCTTTGTAGAATAAATCACTTTCATTGATGAAATAATATCCATTGCGCTTTAAAGCGACTTTGAACACTTCAATCATAATATTGATAACCATAATAAGAATCCAGCCATGTTGGCTATTGAAGAATATAATCCGGTCTTGAAAACCGGTTCCAGTGATGTTTGAGCACAATCAGGCCGGGTTAATAAACACCGGTCATTATTTTGTCTCATACTGGCAACTTATAGTCAAAACCAGGACGGTTTAATAAACACCGGTCATTATAACTGATCATGTACTGCCAATATGTATTTAAAAACAAGATATTTCATACCTGCGATCAAGTATGCTTGATATTCTTAATCCGGCGAACTTTACAGTTTTCTGAGGGAGCCTTTGATAGACCCAATAATAATTCCGGGTTTGATAAAAGAAACCGGTTTACATCACGCTGAAACTTTTGTCCAGAGATTTGTAGCTTATACTTGGCTTTTGCCTGATGGATGATCCGGGTTATAATGAACACCGGTTTATTCATGCTGGTATTCATGACCCAGACTTTTAACTTTTATAGATATGTGGTCAACTTCTGTAGCTGTTCCACTCCGGTTTAAAGAGTCATAAAACATAAAGATCAGAAAATGCAAATTTGCAAATAAAACCATGTAGTCGAGGCTTTTTAAGAGCTGCCAGGCTCAAAGCAAGGTTCAGCCAATCACTGGATGTGGATTATCCATCTTTCCAGAGGGCCTAGCCAATCACTGAATGTGGATTATCCATCTTTTCAGAGGGCCGGTGGATGTGGATTATCCATCTTTCCATATGAACCATAAGAAAAAATTTAGCCAATCACTGGATGTGGATTATCCATCTTTCCAGAGGGCCGAGCCAATCACTGAATGTGGATTATCCATCTTTTCAGAGGGCCGATGTTGTGGATTATCCATCTTTCTACTTGAACCATCATAAACAATGTAGCCCATCACTGGATGTGGATTATCCATCTTTTCAGAGGGCCGTTGATGGATGCCGGTAAACCCGACTGTTCATATAGTTTTTCCTGGCTCCATGGAATCATGGGTAGATCTTGAAGCGTCCTCTCTTGAACCGGATGTGACCTCATGCTCTTCAGGGAGTTTTATTGCTCCTGAGTACATATGTGGGAGTTGCCCTGCACAACCGGATAGACTGATCAAAGCATCTTATTTTCTTAATGAAAAATGATATATAACAAGAGAAATAATACTGTAGATGGATATCACCTGAGTAAATTTGAACCGGTATGTTGAATAGACCGGATCACAGGTTGGACAGTAAAACGACTGCAGTATCCGAGGCGGCTCAAACAGTTAAACCGGTTGTGGGGTTTGTAAACCGGCGGAGACGAGTAAGTTGTCCTCCGTGTTGTAAACCGGTACGGACGCGTGAACCGGCCATCCGTTCAACGGGTAGTGTGACACAGAAGAAAAACGCCGTTGTAGAACGTTGCCAGTGCATGTTTTATATCCGTAATATAACAAGGTTTTTACCTGTATATAGAAAACACCGATAGGCAGTGTAATGATGCTCAGAGGAAATAAAATGTCTTGATAAAATATATAGGAGGGATAACACCTGATTTGCTTGAAGAACAGATGGGCCGGCCGGCGCGGTCGCGAGAGACGGCCGCGTCGTTGTAAACCGGTGCTGTCGCGCGAGATGGCCACGACATTGTAAACCGGCGCGGTCGCGAGAGACGACCATGACGTTGTAAACCGGTGCAGTCGCGAGAGACGGCCAAGGCGTTGTAAACCGGCGCTTGAGTCCGACGATCACTTGTGTCGAACAATGTTTGGCGTGCCTCCACCTCCGTGGTATAATACCATTTTGTGATGAATAATTTTCCTGCGTATAAAATATGGCAGGGCGAGGAATTTTTGCTCGGATGAATTAATATGCATTAAGAAAGAAATAGGACAGATATCACCTGATTCGCTCGAACAACAGATGAGCCGATTTATGAGGACGGGTGCAGCACTGGCGTGTTAATGTAGATCGGACCGCGAAAGCGGTGGCGTGCGCATATATTATAGTATGGTCAAATGCTGGCGCCTCATAATAGTGGCACAAGCTATATATCCATGTCCCTCCACTTTTGCAGTGAACAATTGTCCTGATGTATTTTTTGGATGAAGTGATTGCACAGCAATTTTACCAAATGATGGCCTTCACGTCCAAATAAACACCCACAAACCCCTCAGTTTCTAAGTGGGCCATGCCCCTCGAGCAGCTCATCGAACTTGTGTGTTCCTATCAACTTGGCCTTGATGTAAAAAGTACTGAACAAGCACCACTCCATAAATGAATTTTCCTTGCTTAACTTTGAAGTGAGCAGTAGAAGCACGCACAACAGCGAGCAGTACCAACTCTATTGACCCCTTGTGTGACAAGGTGGAAAACAGCAGCACAAACAAAACGCCTTGGCGACTTGAGCTTTTACTTGTGGCAGGACCTGATCCTTGGCGACTTGCAACACCGCACATACGTGAGTAGCTCAGTGCAGGTGATGGTAAGGCAGAGGCAACGCTAGTGGAGGCAGCGACGGGAGGCGTTTCATCAATTTTCGTTGGAAGCTGCGACTCGATACTGAAACGGCGACTCGGCGCGGCAGCGACGCGCGGCAGAGGCGAGGTGACTCGGTGCGGTCGATTTGGAGAAATACCGACGGGTCGAACGATGAGGGCGCGGCGGCGGCGACGGGGCCCTCGGGCGATGGGAAATCGCGGCAGCACCTCAACTCCAGCAGACGGCAGCGGCCTAGAGCTCATCGCGAAGCTGCGGAGGCGAGGCCGCATAGTAGGCAACGGGAGGCCATGGGCATTTCGGTGAGGGCAGGCCGCGGCGGTTCACAGCAGGGCCCAATCCGGGCGGCTCAAGGCCGGAGCCGAGGCCAAAACCGTGCGGGCGAGGAGATGCTTGGGCGTTTGAACCCGTGAGCGGAGGACGATTTCAGTTGCGTGCCGTCTTTCGACTGACTCGGAGCAGAAGGTGGGGGAGACCGAAACGGAGCCCGACGCGGTGGCTTCGCGGCGGGGGCGGAGGTACTCGGTTGGCTCCGTGATACGAGAGCAACGATTACAACTCGTCCATGACGGAGTTGGGTGCGGCGTGATGATCAGACGGAGGCAGCCCCAGCTCGGCGACCGCGCATCATGGAGATGACCCGGCGACAGTTTGCGGTGGTCACTGGCAACTCTCAATGGAATCGAGGCCGGACCGCAGCAGTGGACTCAATACTAAATGGATCACTTTATCTGAATCAGTAGCAAACGCAGTATTGCCTTCAAGCAACAGTAGCATAATTGTTTTTCTAGAAGTAGTACTACTCCGTGTAACAGCAACTTTTAGCAGCTGAAACCGGCTCGGGTTTTGAACCTTGTTGACCGATGTGACCCGGCGTATCGTGGCATAATTCCTGTCGGTTTCGGCGATACACGGTTGTAGCAGCCAAAATCTGTTTCTCCAACTTGGATTCGACGGATCGCGTTTGCCTCGGCGGCGTACAGTAGAAAATCCAAACTCCTGATTTTGTCTTGAACGAAAAACTCATACGGCTAGCTCCATGGTCAACAACAATTCTGATCACCAAGATGGGTTTTGTCGGCTCTGCCGAAGACAATCTCCTGTCGAATTTTCCGCATCCGGCCAATTGCGAATTTCTCGAAATCCTAGGAAAAAATCCCTCCAAGAACTTAACACCACCGTACGCAGGCCCCACGGTGGGCGCCAACTGTCGTGGAATTAACACGTCAGATGTCTGGATTAACGGACTTAGTGGTGAGGCCGCGCATCTATGTAGTAGCTTGAGAGGGGTTGAGCGGAATCGAGAGACGCGATGCAAGACACGGATTTAGACAGCTTCGGGCCCCGGGAAACATCATCCGGTAATAACCCTACATGCTGTTTGAGGCTAGGTCTCATTATGATCCTCGTGGTGTCGCCGGTAAACCGGCTCTTTGGATCTTACCCTAGAAACTTGTCTAAACTTCTCCTCTAACTTGTCCTCTAAAAACCTGTCCTCTTTGGGGAGCCCTGCCCCTCCTTATATATGTTGAAGGGGCGGGTTACATGACTAGTCCTAGTAGGACTAGGATTGATCTATTACAAGGAGTCCTAGTCTTGTTTCCTTTGTATGAGAATATTCCTTATCCTTTCTTCATAAACCGGCCCACTATTAATATGAACCGGCCTTCTGGGCCTCGGGCCTTGTCATCCGTGATCCGCCTGCCGGGTTACCAGTGAGTGGTATTATTTAGGCAGGTTGCTAGTGAATCATCAAGTGTAAAACGTCTCTCAAGTAAACCACCAAGTCCGGCCGGGTTATAATTCCGGCCGGTTCATACCGCGGGGTATATCCCCGACAGAAACCATGCTGGAGATAGAACTGCACATAAGGTATTGCAATCTGGTTTTTATTGGCCTACTCTCTTCAAGTATGCCCGTAAGTTTGTCTTATCTTGTGATGAATGTCAAAGAATTGGTAATATTAGTAGACGTCAAGAAATGCCTATGAATTATTCACTTGTTATTGAACCATTTGATGTTTGGGGCTTTGATTATGTGGGACCGTTTCCTTCCTCTAATGGGTATACACATATTTTAGTTGCTGTTGATTACGTTACTAAATGGGTAGAAGCTATTCCAGCTAGTAGTGCTGATCATAACACCTCTATTAAGATGCTTAAAGAAGTTATTTTTCCAATGTTTGGAGTCCCTAGATACCTAATGACTGATGGTGTTTCACACTTTATTCATGGTGATTTCCGTAAAATGCTTGCTAAGTATGATGTAAATCATAGAATTGCATCCCCTTATCACCCACAGACTAGTGATCAAGTAGAACTAAGTAATAGAGAGTTGAAATTAATTTTGCAAAAGAGAGTTAATAGGTCTAGAAAGAATTGGTCCAAGAAACTTGATGATGCACTATGGGCCTATAGAACTGCATAATAAAATCCTATGGGTATGTCTCCATATAAGATGGTTTATGGAAAAGCTTGTCACTTACCTCTCGAGCGAGGAAATAAGGCATATTGGGCTATTAAAGAGATCAATTATGATTTCAAACTTGCCGGTGAGAAGAGGTTATTTGACATCAGCTCTCTTGATGAATGGAGGACCCAGGCCTATGAGAAAGCCAAGCTGTTTAAATAAAAAGTTAAAAGATGGCATGACAAAAGGATACAAAAGCGTGAGTTTAATGTAGGTGATTATGTATTGCTATACAACTCTCGTTTAAGATGTTTTGCAGGAAAACTTCTCTCTAAGTGGTAAGGACCTTACGTTATCGAGGAGGTCTATCGTTTCGGTGCTATAAAAATCAACAACTTCGAAGGCACAAATCCGAAGGTGGTGAACGGTCAAAGAATCAAACATTACTTCTCAGGTAATCCTATAATTGTTGAAACCAATGTTATTGAAACCGTACCCAGAGGAATACATAAGGGACACTTTCCAGAACGATTCAGACTCCAAAAAGGAAGAGGTATGTGGTACGGTAAGTAAACCGACTCCAAAACAGTTCCAAAGGCAATTTTTCACTGTTTTGGAATATTTAGAAAAATAGAAAAATAAGTGGCAGTCCGGAAGAGACGCGAGGCGTCCACAAGGGTGGAGGGCGCGCCCCCTTCCCCTGGGCGCGCCCCCTGCCTTGTGGGCACCTCGTGTGCCTCCCGGACTCCATTTTCTTGTATGTTACTCCTTTTGGTCGGTAAAAATTCATTATATATACCCCCGAAGGTTTTGACCTCTGTATCACGCCAAAATCCTCTGTTTTTGTTTCGAGCTGTTGCTGTCGCAGATAAAAGCAATATGTCGTCGCTGGATTCGGAGGGAGAAAGCTATGTGGCTGATTCCCTTACTAACCCTAAGGTCTATGGGGACTGGGAGCATTATGGATGGACCACGGGGGAAGAAGAAGACCATGATCCCAAGGGAAAGGATTGGACTAGCTCAGATGAAGACGAAGTCTCACTACCTCAACCTGGGGACATGCATGTGGAGTTCAAGAAGTCAAGCCTCCCCGATAGAGCAAAGAAATCTAAGATCGAATTTATCCCTTTTCACCTCTTGCATGAAAACAAGCAGGCACTATGCAAGAAAATATTAAACCTTGAGAAAGAGATCAATGACCTAAGGGAGCAAAATTCTGCCCTTAAGCGCAAGTTAAGGAAGAAGCCTACATCACGACCCCCAAAGAAGGAGACATAATCATATGGGTATGGGCACTCCCCTTGGCAACTACCAAGCTTGGGGAGTGACCCCGGTATCATATCACCATCACTCCTATCTTTACCGTATTTCTTAGATTCGATCCTTTTGGTAGTATCTTGATCTAGTAGAATAAAGTTACCATGATCTAGTTGTGAGCTTTTGCTTTATGATCTTTACCCTTTGTAATCGAGTCCGTGAGCTATATAATAAAGATTAGTGTTAAGTCAAGGGCTTGATTTCCTCACTTTGGTCATGATAGAGTAAAAGAAAACATAAAAAATATATCAAGAGATCATATTGATATTATGGGAAGTAACGACTTCACATATAAAGAGTATGATGAATAAAAGTTGTTGGGAGTTGACAAACATAGTTTTGGTCATAGTTGCAATTAATAGGAAGTAATAAAGAAAGAGAGGCTTCACATACAAATACACTATCTTGGACATCTTTTATGATTGTGAGCACTCTGTCGATGTACTAGAGTAGGGGTACCCTAGTATCCCGAACTTGTGCACGGGCAGTCGTAGCATCCCGCGGCAAGGCTTGCCGGGTGACCGCCAAGGTCCTCCGTGGTTCCTTTGGAGCCATTCAAGAACAAATTATTCAAGCCAAGGAGACAAGGCCCCGGCAAGAGGAGCTTGCCGGGAAGGCCACTCGAGGCACAAGACCCCGGCAAGAGGAGCTTGCCGGGAAGGCCAACCAAGGCATCTCAAGGAACTTGCTGCGACGAGCCACGCGTCCCGGCAAGGCCCGGTGAGCGGCAAGCTCCCGGACGCGACAAGACAACGACCGCGGCAAGGCGCTTGCCGCGGCAAGCTACCACTCTGTACCCGTGCTCCAGCACATCCACCCACGTGTCGCTCCAGGACCCTTCCAGGCATACGTGCCGGGAGGCTATGCAGCCAGCGGTGCGCGGTAGCAAGCGGCGCTGACAAGATTGCCATCATGGCGAGCGGTGGCGTCCCTGACAGTCCCTTTATGCACTGTTTGGGCGACACAGACGGGCATTTAATGCCCTTGTCCCCTGCCGTCAAGGTTAGGTATGATACACTGTACATGTAGTTGTACCAACCGCAGCACCTTTCCATTTTTACCCTTGTCTACGTTGCCACCTGTCGGTGACCCCTTGAGCATATAAAAGGAGGCCCATGCGCAACGTAGGGGGGGATCAAGAACACTCACGCTCGGTCTCGTTAGCTGCTGGTGTGTACTGTAGCACTCAGCGCTCCCGAGCAAGAACTCAATACAAACCACAAAGCAGGAGTAGGGTTTTACGCATCCATGCGGCCCGAACCTGGGTAAACTGCTCGTGTGCTTCGCCTCGATCTGCTCTTCGTGCGATCTCCGCCCCCCGCCGAACCGAAAGGGGCTCGGTCCGCCGGTCCCCATAGGTGCTCGTGGATCAGTTTCCCCGACATCTTTGGCGCACCAGGTAGGGGACGTCGAGGTTGTGTGAACCTGATCCGGCGTCCACACGAGCTAGATCTTCATCATCTTCATTGACATGCCGCCGAAGAAGAAGGCTTCGGAGGCGGATGCTCCGTCCGCGCAGAACCCACCACCGCCGGAGCCAACGGCTGGTGGGGTAGACGCCGGTGGAAGAACGGGCGTCGGCGAGGGAGTTCACGGTGCTGCCAGGTCCAAGGACAAGGCTGCGCTACCCATCGGCGGCGTAGTCAACTCCCACAACGACCGGGCACACTCCAAGACCTCGGCGTCCGTACATGCACCGCGCCCATCTCAGGAGGCGCGGGACCGGCAGCGTCATGGTACTCACGGTACCATACGTTTGCTGGGCCAAGATTGAGCTGGTGGATCTCGGAGTGCTCTAGACCAGCATGCATGCCCACATGCTGGCACGAACAAGGCACGGTCGCCTGGACGGGATACTGCTCCTTCTAACGTAGTTAGAAGTCCGAGCATATCCCGCTCCTCACACCGTTCGCCACCGCCACCCACCACTCCAGCATAAGCTTTGGCACGAACTCAACTGCTCCTGGACTACCCTCCAACGGCAGACAAGGTCGACGACTGGAGGGCCACCATTCAGAGTCTCATCGGCTTCGCCAACGACGACACTCCACGGCAGCCGAGCACATCGCAGCCGCGGCAAGTCAGCCAGGCACGAGCTGGTGGCGACGAGACCAGTGGGGGTGCAACCACCGTGCACTCTCCGCCCCGAAGGCCAAGATCGCCGACTCGCCGGATCCACCTTGACAGCGACTCCAACGCGTCATCAGATCCGCGAGCTTGTCGCGATCAGCGCCAAGTTCTTCACGAACGACAGCAAGAAGACGCTCGTACTCGCATCGAGCGCCGAAGAGAAGTGCGACGTCAATCTGAACAGCGCGCTGGGCCCTCTGTCGACATGCATGCGCCAGGGGAACCAGGCGACTTGCCGTACGCGGTAGGTTGCCCTGCGTTTACTCGTGAGCTGCGGAAAGTCCAGTGGCCCAGCAAGAAGAATTTCTAGCTAGACGTACCAGAGAAGTACGACAGCAAGACGCATCCGTCGGAGTTCCTCAGCATCTACACCATCACGGTGCAAGCTGCCGGGGGGCGGGACGATAAGATCCTTGCCAACTACTTCCCGCTGGTGCTCAAGCCCAACGTCAGGTCCTGGCTCATGCACTTGCCGGACAACTCCATATCCTCCTGGGCAGACCTATGCCATCAGTTTGTCGGCGCCTTACAGGCGGCCACAAACCTCATGGCCAAGAAAGTGACCTTCATCTGCTCGCCCAGAAGGAAGGAGAGCCGCTGCGCAAGTATATTCAGAGATTCAGCCGTGTATAGCACAACATCCCAGATGTCCACCCTGCCGCGGTCATCAGCGCGTTCCATCAGAACGTGCGTAACCGCAGGATGCGGGACGAGATGGCGATGTGCAAGATCAGAGACGTCAGTGAGCTGTATGCCCTGGCCAACAAGTGTGCATGTGCTGAGGAAGGGAGGAAACTCCCCGGAGAGAACACGGGAGCAGGAGGATCTGACAGCGAGGATGCTGCCCCGGCAAAGAAAAACCGGCGGCGGAACAACAGGAAGAAGAAAGGCAAAGATGTGCTAGTCGTCGAGCAGTCCGGCAACGAAGGTGGCGCCAAGAAAGCCAAAGTTGGTAGCTCCGGCAAGGAGATTGCCGCATGCACCAACTGCCAGGCTGTGGCGGTCGCCGACAAGCAGGACGGCACCGACAAGCAGTATTGCAAGATCCACCGCACCAAGGGCCATGACCTCGAGAGCTGCAAGAAGGTCGAGCAGCTTGTCGAGCAGCAAATGGCTGAATACGAGCGACGCGACAAGGAGAAGGCCCAACGAGGTGCTGGAGGATCCGGCCAGAAGCGCCCCGGCCGGGGAGGATGCCGCGGCAAGGCCAAGCAGCGGCAAGGAGACAGACCTCCCTGCGGCCGCGACAAGGATGAAGATGACGACGACGATGAAGACATGGATGATGTCGAGAACAGTGAGCAGGAGTTCCAGAAAGGCACAGAGGTCTTGTGCGTTGACGGCGGTTCTTCTCTGCATACTTCACACCGCCAACTCAAGCAGTGGGTGCGGGAAGTCAATGCGGCAGAACCACCTGTCGAGTCATGCAAGCTTCTGAAATGGTCCAGCACGCCTATCATCTTTGATATTGAGGACCACCCTGATCGCACAACTGCGGTCGGGTGCTTGCCAATGTTGGTCTCACCAACTATCCGCAACCTCAAGGTCACTAAGATGCTAGTTGACGGTGGGGCCGGCTTGAACCTGATCTCCTCCACTGTACTCCAGAAACTCTAGATCCCTGACAGCGAGCTTGAAGAGACCGGCACATTCCAAGGAATCAACCCGGGAAGGAGCAAGCCGAAGGGGAAGATCACGTTGCCGGTGACATTTGGCAGTGAGTTGAACTTCATGACTGAGAGGGTCACTTTTGACGTTGCCAATTTTCCATTGCCTTACAATGGGATACTCGGCCGTCCAACACCCGCCAAGTTCATGGCAGCCTCTCACTACGCATACAATATGCTGAAGATGCCAGGCCCGATAAGCGTCATCTCTGTCCCTGGCGACAAGAGGGATGCTCTTATCTGCGCCGACAAGATCTACCGGGAAGCAGCAGCCGCAACAGATCGCAAGACACCTGCCGTTGAAGCTCCCGGGGGGAAGAAGAAGACCAAGTCCGGCAAGAGTTCTGATGCCCACTCTGGCAAGCGCACCTCTTCGGAGTGCTGCGCTACCGTCGAGGACGCACCATCAAGCTCCACCGGCAAGTGTAAGAAGACAATGGCGGATCCGCCAGAGACCAAGAAGGTGTCCGCCAAGGAGGATGGCACTGGTGGTACCTTCACCATCAGTGCCACTCTTGACCCTACATAGGAAAGCGCGCTCATTGCTTTCCTGCGGGCGAACGTCAACGTGTTTGCGTGGCAACCGTCTGACATCCCTGGTGTTCCCAAGAAAGTAATTGAGCACCATCTTGCCGTCTGTCCTCATGCGCGGCCCGTCAAGCAGAAGGTCAGGAAACAAGCAGTGGAGCGCCAAGAATGCATCGCAGAAGAGATCAAGAAGTTGGAAGCAGCAGGCCTTGTCAGAGGAGTGCTCCATCCTACGTGGTTGACCAATCCTGTAGTCGTGCGCAAGGCAAACGAGAAATGGAGGCTTTGTATCGACTTTACCGATGTCAATAAAGCTTGTCCCAAAGACCCATTTCCCTTGCCGCGCATTGACCAGATTGTTGACTCCACGGCCGGATGTGACTTGCTTTCATTTCTTGACGCATACTCAGGATACCATCAGATCTTCATGGCAGAAGAGGATGAGTCGAAGACCGCATTCATCACTCCATGTGGCACGTACTGCTTTATACCGATGCCTTTCGGTTTGAAGAATGCTGGTTCAACATTTGCAAGGGTAGTCCATGCAGCTTTTGAGCCACAAATTCATAGAAATGTGGAAGCATACATGGATGACATAGTGGTCAAGAGGAAGGACAAGGCAACTCTGATTCAAGATTTAGACGAGACCTTTGCGAATCTGCGCAAGATCAGCCTCAAGCTCAACCCCGAGAAGTGTGTGTTTGGAGTCCCTTCCGGCAAGCTTCTCGGGTTCTTCGTGTCTCAGCGGGGAATTGAAGCCAATCTCGACAAAATCAAGGCAATTGAGCAGATTGAAGCACCAAAGCGCGTCAAGGATGTACGAAGACTTGCCGGTTGCGTGGCTGCTCTCAGCAGGTTTATCTCTAAGTCTGCTGAGCGCGCCCTGTCGTTTTTCAAAATATTGAAAAAGGCAGGTCCAATGAAATGGACTCCGGAAGCGGAGGCTGCGCTGCAAGACTTGAAGAGATACCTGTCCTCCACTCCAACACTTGTCGCACCTAAGCCACAAGAGAAGTTGATGTTGTATCTAGCGGCAACCAATCAAGTGGTTAGTGCTGCGTTAGTAGCGGAGAGGGAGGCAGATGATGAGCCAGCAACCATGTCAGGCGCATCCAGCGACAAGCAGGGGGCGTCCCCGACAAGCTCTGGTCCCGACAAAGATGGATCTGCGCAGGCACGCGAGGAGATACATAAGAGAATGGTGCAGCGCCCAGTTTACTTTGTCAGTTCCCTTCTGCAGGGGGCTAGGTCAAGGTACTCTGGTGTGTAGAAATTGCTTTTCGGCCTTCTCATGGCCTCGAGAAAGCTGCGCCACTACTTCCAAGCACATGAGATAACAGTTGTCACTCGTTTTCCGTTGAAGAGGATACTGCAGAATCCAGAAGCAACAGGCAGGATTGTTGAGTGGGCACTGGAACTGTCAAGCTTTGGCCTTAAGTTTGAGAGCACTTCAACTATCCAAATCAGAGCATTGGCAGAATTCATAGCAGAGAGGACGCCAACACCAGATGAAGAAATTCCAGAAACGAGCATCCCCATCAAGGAAGCAAGCAAAGAGTGGCTGATATACTTTGATGGTGCCTTCTCGCTGCAAGGCACCGGTGCTGGCGTGCTGCTTGTCGCACCCACCGGAGAGCACCTCAAGTATGTAGTCCAGATGCACTTTCCCAAGGAGCAAGCAACAAACAATACCGTAGAGTATGAAGGTTTGCTTGCCGGTCTCAGGATTGCGGCAGACCTTGGGATCAAGAAGCTCATTGTCAGGGGTGACTCGCAGCTTGTCGTCCGCCAAGTGAACAAGAGTTATCAGTGTCCGTTGATGGAAGCCTACATTGATGAAGTGAGAAAGCTAGAAGAGCACTTCGACGGCCTACAGATGGAGCATGTTACAAGAGCTCAGAACGACATTGCCGACGGCCTGCCGAAGTGCGCCGCACTTAAGTTACCTGTGGAACCAGGGATCTTTGTGCTCAAGCTGACTCAACCGTCCGTAACGCCATCAACTTGACAAAGCAAGAAGAGGAAGTTGATTTCTGGTGACTATTTTCCGGCAGAGCTTCCCGAAGCCACCGCGAAGAAGGTCCCCAAGATCAACACCAAGAGTGCTGAGGAGCAGTCTGCTCCGGCAAGCCCTAGGGTTTGTTCCGTTGAAGCAGAGGCTCCCGACAAGTTTTGCTCCGGCAAGCTTGCCGGGGAACGTCAAGCTCCGGCTGAACCGCACGTTCTCGTCGTAGAAGCGGATGTTCCCGCAGCAGCAGATGTGCCTTTAGTCCTTGTTGTCGAGCCACAGGCTCCAGCATGGGCACATCAGATTGTCCATTTCCTCCAGAAAGGAGAACTTCCCGAAGAGCAAGAAGAAGCGGAAAGAGTAGCCCGGCAGTCAAATATGTACCAGTTTGTCGACAACACACTGTACGGAAGAAGACTCAACGGTGTGAAATTGAAGTGTATTCACTGGGAAGACGGACAAAAGCTGTTGGCAGAGATACATGGAGGCATATGTGGTCACCACATTAGCGCAAGAGCACTTTTCGGAAAAGCATTCAGGCAAGGTTTCTTTTTGCCGACAGCCCTACAGGATGCAACTACACAAGTAACCAAGTGTGAAGCATGCCAGTTCCATTCCAAGCAGATACACCAGCCAGCTCAAGCTCTCCAGACGATCCCTTTATCCTGGCCATTTTCGGTCTGGGGGCTCGACATCCTCGGCCCCTTCCCCTGAGCAGTCGGGGGCTTTGAGTACTTGTACGTTGCAATCGACAAGTTCACAAAGTGGCCGGAAGTGGAAGCAGTGAGGAACGTGACGGCACAGTCAGCAGTAAAGTTCTTCAGGTCGATTGTTTGCCGCTTCGAGATCCCTAACAGGATCATCACCGACAACGGTACGCAATTCACGAGCCGCACCTTCATGCAGTACGTCCAAGATCTTGGCGCCAAGGTCTGCTTCGCTTCCGTTGCTCACCCGAGGAGCAACGGTCAAGTGGAGAGGGCAAATGCTGAAGTGCTACGTGGGCTCAAGACCAGAACTTTCGACAGGCTGCGCAAGTGCGGAAGAAACTGGATTGAGGAGCTGCCGGTGGTTCTTTGGTCGATCAGGACGATGCCAAATCGAGCCACAGGCCAGACACCTTTCGCTCTAGTCTATGGAGCAGAGGCAGTTCTCCCCATGGAACTCGTATACGGGTCACCTCGAGTGCTCGCTTATGATGAGCTTGAGCAAGAGCAGCTGCGACAAGATGACGCGCTACTCCTTGAGGAAGACCGTCTTCAGGCTACTGTACGAGCTGCTCGCTACCAGCAAGCTTTGCGCCGCTACCATAGCCGCAAAGTTAACGCCAGAAGTCTCGAGGAAGGCGACCTTGTTCTTCGGCGCGTTCAGTCTGCCAAGAATTCCAACAAGTTTGACGCCGAAGTGGGAAGGCCCTTACCGGGTGAAACGAGTCACTAGGCCCGGCGCTGTCCGCCTTGAGACCGAAGATGGCATTCCGGTGAGCAACTCCTGGAACATTGAGCATCTTCGTAAGTTTTACCCGTAAGGCGCGGTTGCCAAAACCTGTTCCGGCAACCACCTTTTGTACAAGTCTTGCCGCCGTTGCATGTAATCCTTTGTACAAAGCCGGCGCAGACCCCATGCGTAGATAAAGCTCATGTGCTCCGCACGTCTTGTCAATTTCATGCTTTCTATTTTTTGCATGTGTTATCTGACATTTTGTGCAGCACCTACCCCCGGTAAGCAATAACGAGCCGTAAGGCTCCATATCTCTATTTTCTCTTCTTTCTTTTTTCTAAAGGAAAGGAAGGTTCCCTCGCCCACAAGTTTGCCGAGGGGAAAGGAGAAGATAATGGTATGGACCGGGCGTCGTTCAAGAAAGTTTCGCCTTGCCGGGAAGCAAACAACAGAAAAGCTAAGTTGCCAAAGTTTGAGCAATCAGATTTTTCAAAATTTTAAGTTATCTTCTTTGAACGACCGTGCTTTATATGGAAAACCTGTGCGCGGAGGAACCAACTCGTAGCTAGTTGCGCCCTTACTTTGTTTCGAGTCCGCTCAACAACTTAAGTGTGCTGCAACTCGTAGCTAGTTGCGCCCTTACTTTGTTTCGAGTCCGCTCAAGAACTTAAGTGAGCTGCGACTAGTTGCGACAAGGTTTCTTGTCGGTAACGGCACCGCCAGCAGGCTGCTGACGTCCCGCACTCAGCGCTCATGGCTAAGGTGCCTGCGCCGGCAAGTTCCCTAAAAGCGTAGGGCAAAAACATACAAAGGAAGGGATCAAGTAAAGGAAATAACATTGCAATCACTACCCAAAATAGCGTTATATTACAAGGTAGCTTGTCGCAGCTCTAACAGATTGTTCTCATAACATGACCAGCAGTGACAAGAAAAGAAGGGAGGGGGCAGACGTTCCGCCTTTCCGAATAAAGAAACCACTCACGATCTCTTCCACGACGCCACATTCAACGCGTGCCGTTTGGGGAGGGCGCGGTGGATACGGAGAAAGATACGGCGTAACCCAGGCCGCGCGTGCCCGTGCCCTATTTTGGGCCTGGCCCAACAGCGCTCGGCACCGTGTATGGCCCAGGCCCGGGGGCTCCTGTCGGTGTACTAGAGTAGGGGTAACCTAGTATCCCGAACTTGTGCACGGGCAGTCGTAGCATCCCGCGGCAAGGCTTGCCGGGTGACCGCCAAGGTCCTCCGTGGTTCCTTTGGAGCCATTCAAGAACAAAGTATTCAAGCCAAGGAGACAAGGCACCGGCAAGAGGAGCTTGCCGGGAAGGCCACTCGAGGCACAAGACCCCGGCAAGAGGAGCTTGCCGGGAAGGCCAACCAAGGCATCTCAAGGAACTTGCCGCGACGAGCCACGCGTCCCGGCAAGGCCCGGTGAGCGGCAAGCTCCCGGACGCGACAAGACAACGACCACGGCAAGGCGCTTGCCGCGGCAAGCTACCACTTTGTACCCGTGCTCCAGCACATCCACCCACGTGTCGATCTAGGACCCTTCCAGGCGTACGTGGCGGGAGGCTGTGCAGCCAACGGTACGCGGTAGCAAGCGGCGCTAACAAGATTACCATCGTGGCGAGCGGTGGCATCCCTAACGGTCCCTTTATGCATTGTTTGGGCGACGCAGACGGGCATTTAATGCCCTTGTCCCCTGCCGTCAGGGTTAGGTATGATACACTATACAGGTAGTTGTACCAACCGCAACACCTTTCCATTTTTACCCTTGTCTACGTTGCCACCTGTCGGTGACCCCTTGAGCATATAAAAGGAGGCCCATGCGCAACGTAGGGGGGGATCAAGAAAACTCACACTCAGTCTCGTTAGCTGCTGGTGTGTACTGTAGCACTCAGCGCTCCCGAGCAAGAACTCAATACAAACCACAAAGCAGGAGTAGGGTTTTACGCATCCGTGCGGCCCGAACCTGGGTAAACTGCTCGTGTGCTTCACCTCGATCTGCTCTTCGTGCGATCTCTGCCCCCTGCCGAACCGAAAGGGGCTCGGTCCGCCGGTCCCCATAGGTGCTCGTGGATCAGTTTCCCCGACACACTCATTAAAATATGACATGCTAAAGAGTTGATGTTGGACAAGGAAGACAACATAATGGGTTATGTATTCTTATATCCGAACTAAAGTCTATAGTCATGGATCATCCAACCTGTTGAGCTTGCATTTGCCCCTCATGCTAGCCAAAACTCCTCGCACCAAGTAGAGATACTACTTGTGCTTCCATACATCCTTAAACCCAGTTTTGCCATGAGAGTCCACCATACCTAGCTATGGATTGGGTAAGATACTTCCAAGTAAGTTGTCATGTTGCAAACTCGCTAAAATATGTATGATTTATTAGTGTAGAGGAAATAAGCTTTATACGATCTTGTGATATGGAAGTAATAATAGCGACAGACTGCATAATAAAGGTCCTTATGACAAGTGGCAATATAAAGTGACGTTCTTTTGCGCTAAGACTTCGTGCATCCAACTATAAAAGCACATGACAACCTCTGCTTCCCTCTGCGAAGGGCCTATCTTTTATTCTTGCCTTACAAGAGTCAAGGTGAAATTCACCTTTCCTTTTTACATTTTATCCTTTGGCAAGCACATTGTGTTGGAAAGATCCTGAAATTTATACCCACTTGGATGTAAGTTCTCATGGTCTATTACTGTTGACATTACCCTTGAGGTAAAAGGTTGGGAGGCAACACCATAAGCCCCCATCTTTCTCTGTGTCCGATTAAGACTCCATAACCATAAGTATTGCGTGAGTGTGAGCAATTATGAAAGACTATATGATAGTTGAGTATGTAGGCTTGCTGAAAAGCTCTTATATTGATTCTTTCCGATGTTACGATAAATTGCAATTGCTTCAATGACCGAGATCATAGTTTGTTGGTTTTCAATGAAGTTTCTGATTCATGCTTGATATTGAGAATGAATTGTTACTTTAGCATAAGAATCATATGAAAATATATATATATATATATGTTGCTGTTATGAGAACGATCATGATGCCCTCATGTCCGTATTTTATTTTTATCAACACCTCTATCTCTAAACATGTGGACATGTTTTTCGATATCGGCTTTCGCTTGAGGACAAGCGAGGTTTAAGCTTGGGGGAGTTGATACGTCCATTTTGCATCATGGTTTTATGTTGATATTTATGGCACTATGGGATGTTATTACATGTTATGTCACAATACGTATGCCTTCTCTCTCTTATTTTACAAGGTTTACATGAAGAGGGAGAATGTCGGCAGCTGGAATTCCGGGCTGGAAAAGAAGCAAACTCTGGAAACCTATTCTGCACAACTCAAAAAGCTCTGAAACTTCACAGGACACCATTTTAGAAAATATAAAAAATATCTGGCGAAAGAAGATCATCAGGGGGGCCACCACCTGTCCACGAGGGTGGGGTGCGCGCCCGCCTCTCTGGGCGCGCCCCCTGCCTCGTGCCCCCCCCGATGGCCCCCTGGTGCCCATCTTCTCCAATATGAGGTGTTTTGACCTGAAAAAATCATAAGGAGGCTTTCGGGACCAGACGCCGCCGTCTTGAGGCAGAACCTTGGCGGAAACCAATCTAGGGCTCCGGCAGAGCTGTTCTGCCGGGGATACATCACTCCGGGAGGGAGAAATCATCACCGCCGTCATCGCCAACAACTCTTACAGCTTGGGGAGGGCTATCTTCATCAACATCTTCACTAGCACCATCTCCTCTCAAACCCTAGTTCATCTCTTGTATCCAATCTTTATACCCAAACCTCAGATTGGTACCTGTGGGTTGCTAGTATTGTTGATTACTCCTTGTAGTTGTTGCTAGTTGGTTTATTTGGTGGAAGATCATAAGTTCAGAATCATTATGCATATTAATACCCCTCTGATCATGAACAATATTATGTCTTGTGAGTAGTTACTTTGGTTCCTGATGACATGGGAGACGTCTTGCTATTAGTAGTCATGTGAATTTGGTATTCGTTCGATATTTTGATGAGATGTATGTTGTCTCTCCTCTAGTGGTGTCATGTAAACGTCGACTACATGACACTTTACCATTATTTGGGCCTAGAGGAAGGCATTGGGATATAATAAGTAGATGATGGGTTGCTAGAGTGGCAGAAGCTTAAACCCTAGTTTATGCGTTCCTTCGTAAGGGGCTCATTTGGATCCATTTGTTTCATGCTATGGTTAGGTTTACTTTAATACTTCTTTTGTAGTTGCAGATGCTTGCATTAGAGGTTAATCATAAGTGGGAGGCTTGTCCAAGTAAGGACAGCACCCAAGGACCGGTCCACCCACATACCAAATTATCAAAGTACGGAACGTGAATCAGATGATCGTGATGAAAACTAGCTTGACGATAATTCCCATGTGTCCTCGGGAGCACTTTCCTTCATAT
The DNA here is from genome assembly GCA_902687465.1 of Secale cereale. Lineage (NCBI taxonomy): Eukaryota > Viridiplantae > Streptophyta > Magnoliopsida > Poales > Poaceae > Secale > Secale cereale. The sequence continues at coordinate 38,830,391 of LR738710.1, read as the reverse complement.
AAGAGTTTGTCCAGGCTTGTCCTTTGCTACAAAAAGGATTGGGCCATCTTGCTGCACCTTATTTACTTTTACCTTTTGTCACTTGCTACCAATTACCTTATCACAAAACTATATGTTACCTATAATTTCAGTGCTTGCAGAAAATACCTTACTGAAAACTACCTATGATTTCCTTCTGCTCCTCGTTGGGTTCGATACTCTTACTTATCGAAAGGACTACGATGGATCCCCTACACTTGTGGGTCATCATACGACTCCACCAACCGCGTTCTTGCAATGCTTCTGCATCGTGATCTTCAAGGGTATGAAGATGCACTCCCCTCTCTCGTTGCTAGTCACTCCATAGATTGATCTTGGTGATGCGTAGAAATTTTTTAATTTCTGCAATGATCCCCTACAGTGGTATCAGAGCTAGGTCTAAGTGTAGTTTCTATGCACAAATAGAACACAAGTTGTTGTGGGCGTCGATTTTGTTAATTTACTTGCCATTGATACGTCTCCAACGTATCTATAATTTTTGATTGTTCCATGCTATTATATATTTTGTTTTGGATGTTTAATTGGCTTTATTATACATATTTATATTATTTGTGGGACTAACCTACTAACCCAAGGCCGAGTGCTAATTGCTGTTTTTTTGCCTATTTCAATGTTTCGCAGAAAAGGAATATCAAACAGAGTCCAAACGGAATAAAACATTCGGGAGAGTTATTTATGGAACAATATCAACATAGAAGACTTGGAGTACACGCCAGGAAGCGAGAGAGGCAGCCACGCCCCCTACCCTCGTGGGCCCCCTGTTGCTACACCGACGTCCCTCTTCCTCCTATATATACATACGTACCCTGAAACTATCGAGGAGCACCATGAAACCCTAATTCCACTGCCGCAACCTTCTGTACCCGTGAGATCCCATCTTAGGGCCTGTTCTGGGGCTCCACAGGAGGGGGCATCGATCACGGAGGGCTTCTACATCAACACCATAGCCTCTCCGATGAGTTGTGAGTAGTTTACCACAGACCTTCGGGTCCATAGTTATTAGCTAGATGGCTTCTTCTCTCTCTTTGGATCTCAATACAAAGTTCTCCACGATCTTCGCGGAGATCTGTTTCATGTAATTCTTTTTGCGATGTGTTTGTCGAGATCCGATAAATTTTGGGTTTATGATCAAGATTATCTATGAACAATATTGGATTCTTTTCTGAAATCTTTTATGCATGAATTAAATATCCTTGCAAGTCTCTTCGAATTGTCGGTTTGGTTTGGCCTACTAGATCTATAGTTCTTGCAATGGGAGAAGTGCTTGGCTTTGGGTTCAATCTTGCGGTGTCCTTCCCAGTGACAGCAGGGGCAACAAGGCACGTATTGTATTGTTTCCATCGTGGATAAAAATATGGGGATTATATCATATTGCATGAGTTTATCTCTCTACATCATGTCATTTTGCTTAAGGCGTTTGTCGGTGTACTAAGGTAGGGGTACCTCAGCACCCCAACTTGTGCACGGGCAGTTGCAGCTTCCCGCGGCAGGGTTTACCACACGCTCGCCGGAGACCTTTCTGCCCCTTATTGAACCACTCAAAAACAAAGTATACAAGACCGAAGATCGAGACCCCGGCAAGTGGAACTTGCCGGGAAGGCCGTACCAGGCTCAAGACTGCCCCACTAGCACAAGGCCCTGGCAAGAGGAGCTTGCCAGGAAGACTAGAAGACATGCCTCGGCGCTATGTGCGCCCCGGCAAGGGCCCGGGGAGCGGCAAGCTCCCGGGCCCGGCAAGATCAGGGCCCCGGCAAGGTGCTTGCCGGGGGAGTTGCGCTGTGTGCCCACGCTCCAGCTCATCGGCCCACGCGTCACCCTGGGGCCTATCCAGGGACGCGTGGCGGATGGCTGTGCAGCCTGGGGGACACGGTGGCACTCCACGGTGGTGGATCCATCACCGTGGCGGACGGAGACGCAAGGGCGGGAGCTTTTGGGGTCGACGGCGACGGGCATTAAATGCCCTTGTCCCCCACTGTCAAAGTAGGTAGCGACCACTGTTCACGCACTGTAGCTCCACTGTTCCCGCACTGTTACAACTACCACCTCTTTTACGTTTTTACCCCTTTCTCCTACGTTGACACCTGTCGGTGACCCCTTGCACTATAAAAGGAGGCCCATGCACAACGTGGAGAGGGTTCGGAACCTAGATCACTCATACGCTCGGTGTAGCTGCTTCTTCAAGCTCCCGAGCTCTCCAACTCAATACCTAACCAAGCAGGAGTAGGGTTTTACGCGTCTACCGCGGCCCGAACCTGGGTAAAACTGCCCGCGTGCTTGCTACGATCTGCTCTTCGTGCTCCCTCCGCCCTCGTACCGCACAGACAAGGGGCTCCGGTCCCATAGGTGTTCGTGGCGGACAGTTTCCCCCGACATCATTGGCGCGCCAGGTAGGGGGCGTCGAGGTTGTGCGAACCTGATCCGGCGTTCGCGCGGGCGCATTCTTCATCAACCTCTCCGAATTAGTCAACTTCACCAGCAACAGCTCCATGGCCCCGAAGAAGAAGGCTTCGGAGGTCGGAGGCCCGTCTGCATCTCACCCGCCGCCACCAGAGCCAACGGTGGGCGGGGGAGACGCCGTCGGAAGAGTGGCCGCCGGCGAGGACACTCACGGCGCCACCAGATCCAAGAACAGGACGGACGACCGAACCTCGGTCTCCGTGGACGCACCGCGTCCCTCTCAGCACACAACAACCCAGCAGCGCCATGTCACAGGAGGTGGCATCCGTTTGCTGGGCCAAGGCCAAACCGGAGGCTCGCGGGACGCCCCGGACCCTCGCCCGGGCACAAGCAAAGCAAAGGCGCCGGCGCGGGACCCCGCTCCTTCTAACGCCGTTAGAAGTCCGAGCGTATCCCGCTCCTCGCACCGCTCGCCCGCGTTCCCCTCCACTCCGGCAGAAGCGCTCGCAAGAGCGCAACTGCTCCTCGGCTTCCCTCCAGCGGCAGACAAGGCCGAAGACTGGAGGGCCACCATCCAGAGCCTGATAGCCTTCGCCAACAACGATTCTCCACAACAGCCGTCGGCCTCGCGGCCGCGGCAAGCTGAGAAGACGAAGGCCGACGGCGACAAGACCGCCGTGGGTGCGACAAGCGCGCATTCCCCGCCGCAGAAGCAAAAGACGCCGCCCCGCCGGAACAACGCCGACGACGGCTCCACAGCCTCGTCGGACCCGCGGGCTCGTCGGGACCAGCGCCAGGTCCTCGACGACCGGCAACAAGAAGACGCTCGGACAAGAATCGAGCGCCGCCGAGAAGCTCGGCGACAATCAGACCAAAGAGCTGGGAACGCTGTCGATGCGCACGCGCCCGGTGAACCAGGCGACTTGCCGTACGCGGCAGGCTGCCCTGCGTTCACCCGCGAGCTGCGGCGCGTCCAGTGGCCCAGCATGAAGAATTTTAAGCCTGACGTACCGGAGAAGTACGACGGCAAGACGCACCCCTCGGAATTCCTCAGCGTCTACACCATCGTAGTGCAAGCTGCCGGGGGGCGCGACGAGAAGATCTTGGCGAATTACTTCCCGCTCGTGCTTAAGCCGAACGTCCGTTCGTGGCTTATGCACTTGCCGGAAGGTTCCATCTCTTCTTGGGCCGACCTTTGCCATCAGTTTGTTGGCGCCTTCACCGGCGGCCACAAACCCCACGGCCAGGAGAGCAATCTCCACATTCTGGCCCAGAAGGAAGGCGAAACCCTGCGCAAATACATCCAACGCTTCAGCCGTGTGCAACACAACATCCCGGATGTCCACCCTGCCGCGGTTATCAGCGCGTTCCACCAGAACGTGCGTAACCGCCGCATGCGTGAAGAAATGGCTATGACCAAGATTCGGGATGTCAGCGAGCTCTACGCTCTGGCTGACAAGTGCGCACGCGCAGAAGAGGGGAGGAGACTCCCCGGGGAGGATGCTGGCGCAGGAGGAAGCGACAGCGACGACGCCGCCCCGGCAAAGAAGAGCCGGCGGCGGAATAACAGAAGGAAAGGCAAGAAAGAGGTGCTTGCCGTCGAGAAGTCCGGCAAGGAGGCTCCCGCCAAGCAAACGCAGGCTGGCGGCTCCGGCAAGGAGCCTGCCCCTGTAGCGGCGGCCGACAAGCCGGGCAGCTCCGACAAGCAATATTGCAAGATCCACCGCACCAAGGGTCACGATCTCTCCAACTGCAAGCGCGTCGAATACCTCGTCGAGCAGCAGAAGGCTGAGTACGAGAGGCGCGACAAGGAGAAGGCCCAAGGTGGCGGGGAAGAGACAAGCAAGAAGCGGCCGTTCAACGGCCGGGGAGGACGCCGCGGCAAGGCCAAGCAGCGGCAAGGAGATCGACCTCCCCTGGGCCGCGACAAGGAAGAAGAAGACGACGACGAAGACATGGAGGACGAGGATAACAGCGAGCAGGAGTTCCAGAAGGCCACGGAGGTCCTGTGCGTCGACGGTGGCGCCTCCCTGCACACCTCCCACCGCCAACTAAAGCAGTGGGTGCGTGAGGTGAATGCAGCGGAGCCGCCCGTGGAGTCGCGCAGGCTCCTCAAATGGTCCAGCACGCCCATCGTTTTTGATCTTGAGGATCACCCTGACCGCACCACTGCGGTCGGGTGCTTGCCGATGCTGGTCTCACCCACCATCCGCAACCTCAAGGTCACCAAAATGTTGGTTGACGGCGGGGCCGGGCTGAACTTGATCTCCTCTGCTGTGATCAAGAAACTCCAGATTCCAGATGGCGAGCTCGAAGAAACCGGTTCTTTCCAAGGAATCAACCCGGGAAGGAGCAAGCCCAAGGGAAAGATCACTCTGCCGGTGACCTTTGGCGGGGAGCTCAACTTCAGAACTGAGCGCATTACTTTCGACGTCGCCGATATTCCATTGCCCTACAATGGAATACTCGGCCGTCCTGCCCTCGCCAAGTTCATGGCAGCTTCCCATTATGCTTACAACGTACTCAAGATGCCGGGGCCGATAAGCGTCATCACTGTCCACGGCGACCAGAAGGATGCGCTTGTCTGCGCCGACAAGATCTACCGGGATGCGGCAGCTGCGGCCGAGAAGGATACTCTTGCCGCTGAAGCTCCCGGGGGGAAGAAGACGAAGACCAAGTCCGGCAAGTTCTCTGGGACCCACTCCGGCAACCGCACCTCTTCGGAGTGGTGCGCTGCCGTCGAGGACGTTCCATCGAGCTCCATCGGCAAGAGTAAGAAAGGGATGGCCGCTCCTCCGGCAACCAAGAAGGTGTCCGCCAAGGAGGACGGCACTGGTGGTACCTTCACCATCAGTGCCACACTTGACAGCAAATAGGAAAGCGCGCTCGTTGCCTTTCTGCGGGCGAATGTCGATGTGTTTGCCTGGCAACTATCTGACATCCCCGGTGTTCCCAGGAAGGTAATTGAGCACAAGCTTGCTGTTTGTCCTCATGCGCGGCCCATCAAGCAGAAAGTGAGGAAGCAAGCCGTGGAGCGCCAAGAATTCATCAACGAAGAAATCAAGAAGCTAGAGGCAGCAGGCCTAGTTAGAGGTGTGATCCATCCGACGTGGTTAGCAAATCCAGTCGTCGTGCGCAAGACCAATGGGAAGTGGAGACTGTGTATAGACTTCACCGATGTGAATAAAGCATGTCCCAAGGATCCATTCCCTTTGCCGCGCATTGACCAGATCGTTGACTCCACTGCCGGATGTGAGCTACTCTGTTTTCTTGATGCATACTCAGGCTATCATCAGATTTTCATGGCCAAAGAGGATGAAGAGAAGACTGCGTTTATCACTCCATGTGGCACTTATTGCTTCATACGCATGCCATTTGGATTGAAGAATGCAGGCTCAACCTTTGCAAGGGTAGTATACACTGCTTTTGAGCCACAGATCCACAGAAATGTAGAGGCTTACATGGATGACATCGTGGTGAAGAGCAAGAGCAAGGATACCCTGATCCAAGATTTGTAGAAACATTTCAGAACCTGCGCAGAATACAGCTCAAGTTGAACCCCGAGAAGTGCGTCTTTGGAGTCCCCTCCGGCAAGCTTCTCGGGTTCTTTGTGTCACAGAGGGGGATTGAAGCCAATCCCGACAAGATTAAAGCCATTGAGCAAATAGAGGCCCCAAAGCGCGTCAAGGATGTCAGGAGGCTTGCAGGTTGTGTGGCTGCCCTCAGTAGGTTCATTTCAAAGTCTGCAGAACGCGCCCTACCTTTCTTCAAAATCTTGAAGAAGGCAGGTCCCATGAAGTGGACTCCGGAAGCGGAGGCGGCGCTGCAAGATTTGAAACGGTACCTGTCCTCCACTCCAATACTTGTCGCACCTAGACCACAGGAAAAGTTGTTGCTATACCTAGCGGCAACCAACCAGGTGGTTAGTGCTGCGTTAGTAGCGGAGAGGGAGTCCGACGAGGAGTCAGCACCACCGGCAAGCGAATCCAGCGACAAGCAGGGGGCTGCTCCGGCAAGCTCTGGCCCCGACAAGGATAACTCTGCGCAGGAATAGGATGAGGTGCGGAAGAAGATGGTGCAGCGCCTAGTGTATTTTGTGAGTTCCCTTCTCCAGGGGGCTAGATCAAGATACTCTGGTGTGCAAAAATTGCTTTTCGGCCTCCTCATGGCCTCGAGAAAGCTGCGCCATTACTTCCAAGCCCATGAAATAATAGTGGTCACTCGCTTTCCCCTGAAGAGGATATTGCACAACCCAGAAGCAACAGGCAGGATCGTTGAGTGGGCACTGGAGCTGTCAAGCTTTGGACTGAAGTTTGAAAGTACTTCAACCATACAGAGCAGAGCTTTGGCAGAATTCATAGCTGAGTGGACCCCAACGCCCGATGAAGAAGTCCAAGAAACAAGTGCACCCGTACAAGAAGCGACAAGTGAATGGGTAATGTATTTCGATGGTGCCTTCTCGCTGCAAGGCGCCGGTGCTGGCGTGGTACTCATCGCGCCCACCGGAGAGCACCTCAAATATGTTATCCAGATGCACTTTCCCAGGGAGCAAGCGACAAACAACACTGCTGAATATGAAGGCTTGCTTGCCGGCCTCAGGATTGCGGCCGAAATTGGGATCAGGAAGCTGATTGTGCGGGGGGATTCTCAGTTGGTGGTCCGGCAAGTCAACAAGAACTATCAGAGCCCTTTGATGGAAGCTTATGTCGATGAAGTGAGGAAGCTTGAAGAACACTTTGAAGGTCTGCAGATGGAGCACGTCCCGAGAGCTCAGAATGAAATTGCAGATGGCCTTTCAAAGTGTGCTTCGATGAAGTTACCTGTGGAACCAGGGACCTTCTTGCTCAAGCTGACTCAACCATCCGTTACGCCATCAATTGGGCAGTCCAAGAAGAGAAAGTTGGTCTCCGGCGGCTACTTGCCGGCGGATCTTCCTGAAACCGCCGCCAAGGTCCCCAAGATCAACAACCACAACGCTGAGGAACAGTTTGCTCCTGCAGATCCTCGGGTCTGTACAGTTGAAGCAAGTGTTCCCGACAAGACTCGCCCAGGCGAGCTTGCCGGGGGACCATCAGCTCCGGCAGAACCAGAGGTCCTTGCCGTAGAAGCTGAGGTTCCCGCAGCGGCCCTCGAGCCTTTAGTGCTTGCCGTCGAGCCTCAGGCTCCGGCATGGGCGCAGCAGATCGTCCGTTTTCTTCAAACTGGAGAACTTCCCGACGACCCAGAAGAAATAGAGAAGATAACCACGCAGTCAAGTATGTACCAGTTCGTGGACAACGAGCTGTACAGAAGAAGACTCAATGGTGTCAGATTGAAGTGCATCTCCAGAGAAGATGGACAAAAGCTGTTGGCGGAAATACACGGAGGCATATGCGGCCACCACATTGGCGCAAGGGCGCTTGCCGGGAAAGCTTTCCGGCAAGGGTTCTTTTGGCAAGAAGCCCTCCAAGATGCAACTGCACTAGTAACCAAGTGTGAAGCGTGCCAGTTCCATGCAAAGCAGATTCATCAACCAGCTCAAGCTCTCCAAACAATCCCTTTGTCCTGGCCCTTCTCGGTCTGGGGGCTCGATATCCTCGGCCCTTTCCCTCGTGCTGTCGGGGGCTTTGAGTACTTGTACGTTGCAATCGACAAGTTCACAAAGTGGCCAGAAGTGGAGCCAGTGAGAAAGGTGACAGCACAGTCAGTAGTCAGGTTCTTCAGGTCGATTGTTTGCCGTTTCGGGATCCCTAACAGGATCATCACCGACAACGGTACGCAATTCACTAGTCGCACCTTCATGCAGTACGTCCAAGACCTTGGCGCCAAGGTCTGTTTCGCTTCTGTTGCTCACCCGAGGAGCAACGGTCAAGCGGAGAGGGCCAATGCTGAAGTGCTGCGCGGACTCAAGACAAGAACCTTTGACAGGCTGCGCAAATGCGGAAGAAATTGGATAGAGGAGCTACCGGCGGCTCTTTGGTCAATCAGAACGACACCAAGTCGAGCCACCGGACAGACACCCTTTGCCCTAGTCTATGGGGCAGAGGCAGTTCTCCCCACGGAACTCGTATACGGATCTCCTCGAGTGCTCGCTTATGATGAGCTCGAGCAAGAGCAACTGCGGCAAGATGACGCATTGCTCCTCGAGGAGGGACGTCTCCAGGCTGTTGTACGAGCTGCTCGATACCAGCAGGCCTTGCGCCGCTACCATAGCCGCAAGGTCAAGGCCAGGAGTCTCGAGGAAGGCGACCTTGTTCTTCGGCGTGTTCAGTCCGCCAAGAATTCCAACAAGTTGACGCCGAAGTGGGAAGGCCCTTATCGGGTGAGACAAGTTACGAGGCCCGGCGCTGTCCGCCTCGAGACCGAAGAAGGCTTACCGGTGAGCAACTCCTGGAACATAGAGCATCTTCGCAAGTTTCACCCATAAGGCGCGGTTGCCGTGATCCGCTCCGGCAACCACCTTTTGTACAAGCTTTGCCGCTGTCGCATGTAACCCTTTGTACAAAGCCGGGCGCAGACCCCGTGCATCAGTAAAGTCTTTGTGTTTTTCGCACCAATTGCCTTTTGCATGCTTTTCTTCGCTATTTGCATGTTTTGTTTGGCATTTGGTGCAACACTCAAGTATCCGGTAAGCATTAGCACGCCGAAAGGCCATGTACCTGTTTCCCTCTTCTTTTCCTTTGCCTCTTAAGCAGAAGGAACGTTCCTCGCGCACAAGTTTGCCAGGGGGGAAGGAGGTGGAGGAGGAACCAAGTGTTGTTCAAGAAAGAGAAGCCTTACCGGGAAGCAAGCAATATATGAAAGCTAAGTTGTTAGAATTTGACCAGTTCAAATTTTAAAATTTTAGTTGTCTTCCTTGAACAATCACACTTTGTATGGAAAACCTGTGCGCGGAGGAACCTACCCGTAGCTCGCCGCACCCTTATCTTGTTTCCGAGTTCGCTCAACGATTTAAGTGAGCTGCGACAAGGGTCGCGCCCTTGTTTCGTTTCCGAGTACGCTCAGCAAGCTAAGTGCGTTGCGGCTAGCTGCGGCAAGGCTGCTCAGAGTCCAGCACTCAGCGCTCGTGGCAAAGGTACCTTGCCGGCAAGCTCCCCGGGAGCGTAGGGTGAAAAACGTACAAAGTCAAGGATTAAGACAAGGAAGATAACATTGCACTGATTGATCAAAATGAGATAAATATCTTACAAAGGATAACTTGTCACAATGGACTAATGAGTTCATGACATCATGTGCAGAAACAAAAAGAGATAAAGATAATGGAGGCCTAATCTACGGGGTCGCCCTCCTTCCTGGAGATCTTGGCCACCTTGGCAATGATGTGGGCGACCTGCTCCTTCAAAGCCTCCGTGTTCGCGTCGGCCGGCAAGCTGCGAAGAACGTTGGTGAGGTTGATGCCCGGATTGCGGTACACGATCTTCGTCAGCACGCGCTCCAGAGTTCCCGCGCAGAGCAGGCGCGTCTCCTCGGCCAGTTGCGCGGGGATCTTATTCCGCAGATCAGCAAGGGCCGGCGCGATTCCCCTGAAGAAGAGGCTGAGCTTGGCGCTGTGTGGGAGGTTTGGATCCGGGGAGTAGATGAGGTGCTCCAGCTTCAGCGCCAGCAGCTCCTGGTCGATGTTGGACGCACAAGACACTAAGTCCTCGGTCCACACCTCAACAGTTTTGCGGAAGAGCTCGGCCGCTTTGTTGGCGCTGTCCACTAGGGTCCGCTCCTTGCGGAGCTCCTCCTTCAACTTGGTCTCCCGGGCCCGGGCAGCGTCGAGTGAATCCTTCAGAGTAGAGACCTTCAACTCCAAGTCCTCGATGGAGTCCTTGGCGGTCTTCAACTCGTCACCCCTCTCAGAAAGACGCACCTGGAGTTCGGAATTGGTGTGGGCGTCCTTCTCACGCTCCGTGATGAGCGCGGCAACCTTCTCCGCGCTCACCTTCAGCGCCTTCTCCAGCTGCACGACCTTGGCGGCGAGCTCCTTCTTGGCGGTCTCCGCGGCAACCGCGGCGGCTTTCGCCTCCTTCAGTTCCCCGCCAAGGGCTTCCTCCCGAGCGACAAGGTCCTCCTCATGGGAGTCGAGTTGGACCTTCCGCTGGGCGAGTTCTCCTTCTCGCCGGGACAGCTCCACCCCGGCGAGCCGCTGCTGTTCTTCGGCCTCAGCCTTCTCCAGCACCCATTCCTGGTACTCGCCGGCGAGCCGCTCGCGCTCCTCCGCCACCTCGCGGAGGGCCGCCTGGTTGGCGGCGCTGAGCTCCGCCGCGCGCTTCTCCATCTCTGCGGCGGCCTTGGCGGCAAGGGCTTCCCGGGAGGCAAGCTTCGCCTGCCTGGCCCGGTAAAGGGCCAGGAGCTGGTGGAGCAGCTTCTCCTCCTCGGGCCCCTCACTCCCGCCGGGCGCCTCGACAATCTTCAGGCCCGCGGAGGCGAGGACTTCCCCGTCAAATGCCTCGCCCTCCGCGGGAGCTCGCGACGACGAACCCCACGGCATCTGGATGAAGACGCCGTTGGGGGCCTCGAGGTAGTAGCCCTGCTCCTTGCTGGCGGAGGGGTCGGCGGCCGGCGCAGCACTTGATGCTCCCGCCGCCTCCGGGTCGGCGGTGCGGTCGCCGTCCCCCTCCCCGGCCGCTGCGTCCGCAGTCGGAGCGGTCTCCTGCACGGCCGGCTCGGCAGCCCTCGCCGTGTCCTCGGCGACAGGGGCATCGCCGCCGCCGCCCTGCGCGCCCTCCTCATCCTCGATGTTGATAACCTCCGTCTCCATCGGCTCGAGTGGAGGAGGATCTAAAATAAAGAAGAAGAAAAAGAAGTTCAAGCAAATATCCAAAAAGAGACGAAGCCAAGAAGACAAACTACAAGACATACCTTGGCGGACGTCCTCAGCGGCGGGCTCCCTCGCCGGGGAGCTCTGCCTTGGCGGAGTGGCCGCCCTCGCCGGGCTGCTCGCCCTTGGCGGGGTACTCTGCCTTGGCGGAGTACCCGCCCTTGGCGGAGCACTCTCCCTTGCCGGAGAGTTCGGCCTTGGCGGGGACGGCGGGGCCTGCGGCTCCTCAATGACGGTCTCCGGGCGCTCCTGCCGCTGTGGCTCCACCTCTGCACAAGAGAAAAAAAAGAAACAAGAAACATCAAGACGTTGAAAGAAGACAAAATCCCTAAGCGCATCCCGACAAGCGGAAGGATGGACCCCAGACTTACGCTGGGGGCTGCGCTGGGGGCTGCTCCTCGGAGCAGCGCTTGGGTCCGGCAGGGTTGGCTCCGGCACGTCCCCTGTTGCCGCGGTGGCCGAGCCTTCCGCGACCTCGACCACAGGCGCCTTGGCTTTCTTCGCCACGCGCTGAACCAGGGTCCTGAAATCAAAGCAACAAACAAAGTCAACATCAACAATAATCAAGACAAAACTCGAGAAGGTGTAAGATCTTGGATTCTTACTCCTGATCCTCCTCGTCGTCCTCGCTCAAGGCGGAGAAGTCGTACTCCACCTAGGGCGCGTCTGCACGAGGAGCGGAAGACGAAGATTCCCTCGCGCGCTTCGTGGTCCCTGGGGCTGGGGGCTGCGTAGACCCAGCCCCTGTGGTAGCCGGCGCCCGAGGAGCAGGCGGAGCCGTTGCTCCGCTCCGAGAAGACCCCTGTCGGCTCGACGCCGGCCTGCGATGCGCCTCCGTCGTGGCCCGCGCGCGGGCCGCCTCTGCTGTGGCTGGTGCGCCGGTCGCCCTTGGCGCGGCTTGGCTCCCCCGGGGAGCTGCCCGGTGAGCTGGTTGCTGCCGGGGCGCCTGCGCCCTCTCCCCCGTCGCCGCCTTGCGGAGGCGCTTCGGTGGGGACTGCCTTGGGCTTGCCGGGGGCGGGGAGCTCTCCGACGAGGAGAGGTCATCGGCGTAGAGCTCCGTAGATCCGCCGGAGTCCTCGGCCTCTTCCTCCTCCTCCTCCCCGGCTGGCCCGCTGGGCCCAGCGCCCTGTGCTGCGACCTCCTTTCCCTTGGCGCCTCCGCTTCCTCCGGCGCCTCCACTTCCGGCGGCGCCTCTGTTCCCTCCGGCAGCGCCATCCCTTGCCGCGGCCTCCGCCGCGATCCCGTGGATCCCGGAGTGCCTCAGAGAGGGGACCCCGGCGAGTGTGTCTGGAGGGAGTTGCAGCAATCTGCGGATCTCCGCCTCCTCCGCCTGGGTGGACGCATCCGCAATCTCCGCCTCTTCAGGCGCGTATCCAAAATCTCCTGCCGCTGCGGCTGCAGCGGCCTCTTCAGCCCGAGAAGCCATGTAGGCGATCTCCTGGTCGGTGGTGTCCCGCGTGTGCTCCTTGATGTCATTCTTGTTCTTCGCCACCTCCACGAGGTTGTCGTAGAAGTTGAGGACGTCGATGGGCTTGGGCGGAATCCACGTGCGGTCCACGCCGTGCGAATCGCAAGCGGGCATCATGGCCCGGAGAGGATCGCAAGCTGTGCTGTTGCAGAGGGGCACCACTTCCCGGGGAGGTCTGAACCACTCAGGGTGCGCCGGGTCGTACTTGAAGAGTTCCCGGACCATCCCCTTCAGCTCCAGCGTCGTGAAGTTGAAGTTTAGCCCGGGGCGCAGCCTCATTATATCCGCCGGGCCGCCGTACTCCCAGGCAGGCCTTTTCCTATCTTGGAGAGGGGCGATGCGGCGGCGGAGGAAGTCTGCGCCTACCTCTGCAACGGACAGTTTTGCCACCCGAAGACGAAGAATCCGGATGAGCGCGATGTCGAGCTTGACGTCGTCCGAGTCTAGCTCGCTCCAGTCCCTGCCGCGCACGATGGGGGTTGTGCGCGGCGCGGTGAAGGCCTGCGGCTCGTCCTCAACAACCCAGCACCACTCCGCGCGCCATTCCTCCCACTTGCCGCGGAGCTCCCCCGGCAAGTAGGACCCCTTCTTGTTCAGACGGAAAACCCAAGAAATTCCTCCGGAGAGGGGGGCGTCGGCCTCTGCTCTAGGGGTGAAGAAGTGCCTAAAAAGCGCTACATTTGGGTGTATTCCTATGAAGTTTTCGCACATGTGTGCGAAAACCGCCATTGTGAGGATGGCGTTGGGGGTGAAGTCAAGAAGATGGAGGCCGTAGGTGTGCATGATATCGCAGAAGAAATCAGAGAAAGGAGGACACAGACCGCTGTGAAAGAAAGCTGCGAAGAAGTAGTACCCGCCGGGGTAGTTGTCCTTGGCGGCGGCCTGCTATGCTCGCGTGCGGGGGTGCGCCTTGGTTTCCTTAGCCCAGAACAAGTAGTACTTGTTCCAGAGCTCCCGCGCGCCGAGCCTCGGCGGGAAGACGAGGTTCTGCTTCCGGTACGCGGCGAGCTTCGCCGCTTGCTCCGACCTCTCCCTCTTGGCCTTCTCCGCCTTCGCCTTGTCGGTCTTCGGGGCCATGGCGGACGCGGCGGAAGGAGGGGGACGAAGAGCCTGGCGACGCCGGAGTTGCAGGCGACGGCTGCGGAGGTGTGGAGGCGGAGCGCAAAGGAATCTCTGGAGGAGGAAGAAGAAGCAATGAAAGCGCAAGGAGGGGAACCGCTCCTGCTTCCTCTGCTTTTATGGGGGAGTGGGGGGCGTTTCGCCCTTTTCATTGATGGAACGTGGGCACGTCCCATCCCACGACGCCGCAATCGACGCGTGCCATTACGGGGGGATGCGGCGGATACGGAAGTGGATTCGGCACGCCGTGGGCCGCGTGTGCCCGTGCACTGTTTTGGGCCTGGCCCAACAGCGCTCGGCACCGTGTGTGACCCAGGCCCGGGGGCTCCTGTCGGTGTACTAAGGTAGGGGTACCTCAGCACCCCAACTTGTGCACGGGCAGTTGCAGCTTCCCGCGGCAGGGTTTACCACACGCTCGCCGGAGACCTTTCTGCCCCTTATTGAACCACTCAAAAACAAAGTATACAAGACCGAAGATCGAGACCCCGGCAAGTGGAACTTGCCGGGAAGGCCGTACCAGGCTCAAGACTGCCCCACTAGCACAAGGCCCTGGCAAGAGGAGCTTGCCAGGAAGACTAGAAGACACGCCTCGGCGCTATGTGCGCCCCGGCAAGGGCCCGGGGAGCGGCAAGCTCCCGGGCCCGGCAAGATCAGGGCCCCGGCAAGGTGCTTGCCGGGGGAGTTGCGCTGTGTGCCCACGCTCCAGCTCATCGGCCCACGCGTCGCCCTGGGGCCTATCCAGGGACGCGTGGCGGATGGCTGTGCAGCCTGGGGGACACGGTGGCACTCCACGGTGGTGGATCCATCACCGTGGCGGACGGAGACGCAAGGGCGGGAGCTTTTGGGGTCGACGGCGACGGGCATTAAATGCCCTTGTCCCCCACTGTCAAAGTAGGTAGCGACCACTATTCACGCACTGTAGCTCCACTGTTCCCGCACTGTTACAACTACCACCTCTTTTACGTTTTTACCCCTTTCTCCTACGTTGACACCTGTCGGTGACCCCTTGCACTATAAAAGGAGGCCCATGCACAACGTGGAGAGGGTTCGGAACCTAGATCACTCATGCGCTCGGTGTAGCTGCTTCTTCAAGCTCCCGAGCTCTCCAACTCAATACCTAACCAAGCAGGAGTAGGGTTTTACGCGTCTACCGCGGCCCGAACCTGGGTAAAACTGCCCGCGTGCTTGCTACGATCTGCTCTTCGTGCTCCCTCCGCCCTCGTACCGCACAGACAAGGGGCTCCGGTCCCATAGGTGTTCGTGGCGGACAGTTTCCCCCGACAGCGTTACTCTGTTCTTATGAACTTAATACTCTAGATGCATGCTGGATAGCGGTCGATGTGTGGAGTAATAGTAGTAGATGCAGAATCGTTTTGGTCTACTTGTCACGGACGTGATGCCTATATACAATGATCATGCCTAGATATTCTCATGACGATATGTGCTTTTCTATCAATTGCTCGACAGTAATTTGTTCACCCACCGTAGAATTCTGCTATCATGAGAGAAGCCACTAGTGAAACCTATGGCCCCCGGGTCTATAGTCATCATATTAATCTTCCATCAACTATTTATCTTTACTTTTGTTTTGCAATCTTTACTTTCAATCTACATATCAAAAATACCAAAAATATTATCTTATCATATCTATCAGATCTCACTTTTGCAAGTGGCCATGAAGGGATTGACAACCCCTTATCGCGTTGTTTGCAAGGTTCTTATTTGTTTGTGCAGGTACGAGGGACTCGCACGTGGTCTCCTACTAGATTGATACCTTGGTTGTCGAAAACTGAGGGAAATACTTACGCTACTGTGCGGCATCACCCTTTCCTATTCGAGGGAAAACAACGCAAGCTTGAGAAGTAGCAAGAAGAATTTCTGGCGCCGTTGCGGGGAGATCTACGCAAAAGTCATATACTAAGTACCTATCACAAACCCTTATCCATCGCATTATATTATTTGCCATTTGCCTCTCGTTTTCCTCTCCCCCACTTCACCTTTGCCTTTTTATTCGCCCTTCATTTTCCGTTCGCTTGCTTTTTGTTTGCTTGTGTGTTGGATTGCTGATACGTCGCCAACGTATCTATAAATTTTGATTGTTCAATGCTATTATTTATGATGTTTTGGATGTTTAATGGGCTTTGTTATACACTTTTATATTATTTTTGGGACTGACCTATTAACCCAAAGGCCCAGTCCAGATTGCTATTTTTTGCCTATCTCAGGGTTTTACAGAAAAGGAATATCAAACAGAGTCCAAACAAAATGAAACTTTGGGAGAGATATTTTTGGAGCAAATTACGCACGGGAGACTTGAGAACCACGGAGTAGGGCACACGTGGGATCCACGAGGGTGGGGGGCACCCCCCCTATAGGGCGCGCCCCTGCCTCGTGGGCCACATGTTTGGCCCCCGGTGCCCTCCTTCCTCCTATATATACGTACGTACCCCGAAACCATCACAAGATGAGAGAAAACCCTAGTTCCACCAGCGCAACCTTCGGTTCCCGTGAGATCCCATCTTGGGGCCTGTTCCGGAGCTCCGCCGGAGGGGGCATCTATCACGGAGTGCTTCTACATCATCATCATCGCCTCACCATGAGTTGTGAGTAGTTTACCATAGACCTTGGTTCCATATCTAGTATCTAGATGGCTTCTTCTCTCTCTTTTGATCTCAATACCAAGTTCTCCTCAGTCTTCGAGGAGATCTATTCGATGTAATCTCTTTTTGCGGTGTGTTTGTCAAGATCCGATGAATTGTGGGTTTATGATCAAGATTATCTATTTGAAATATTTGGTTCTTCTCTGGACTCTTTATGTATGATTATAATATCCTTGCAAGTCTCTTCGAATTATTGGTTTGGTTTGGCCTACTAGATCTATAGTTCTTGCAATGGGAGAAGTGCATGGCTTTGGGTTCAATCTTGTGGTGTCCTTTCCCAGTGGCAGTAGGGGCAGCAAGGCACGTATTGTATTGTTGCCATCGAGAATAAAAATATGGGGTTTATATCACTAAGTTTGAGTTTATCCCTCTACATCATGTCATCTTGCTTAAGGCGTTACTCCATTCTTATGAGCTTAATACACTAGATGCATGCTGGATAGCGGTCGATGTGTGGAGTAATAGTAGTAGATGCAGAATCGTTTCGGTCTACTTATTTCGGACGTGATGCCTCCTATATATAATGATCATGCCTAGATAGTCTCTTAATTATTCTCTTTTCAATCAATTGCTTGACAATAATTTGTTTACCCGCCGTAGAATATCGCTATCATGAGAGAAGCCACTAGAGAACACTATGGCCCCCGGGTCTATTCTCAACATATCAATCTACAATCTACTTTACTTTTCCGCTTTTACTTTCTATTCTTATAACCAAAAATACCAAAAATATCATACTATCATCTCTATCAGATCTCACTTTCATAAGTGACCGTAAAGGGATTGACAACCCCTTATCACGTTGGCTGCAAAGTTCTTATTTGTTTGTTTAGGTGCGAGGGACTCGCGCGTGGTCTCCTACTGGATTGATACCTTGGTTCTCAAAAACTGAGGGAAATACTTACGCTACTGTGCTGCATCTCCCTTTCCTCTTCGAGGGAATACAACGCAAGCTCGAGAAGTAGCAAGAAGAATTTATGGCACTGTTGCCGGGGAGGCTTACGCAAAAGTCATATACCAAGTACCTATCACAAACCCTTATCCTTCGCATTACATTTTTTTTGCCTCTCGTTTTCCTCTCCCCCAATTTACCCTTGCCGTTTTATTTGCCCTTCTTCTGCCGTGTGTTTATCATTCGCTTGCTTCTTGTTTGCTTGTATGTGTTGGATTGCTTGCTTGTCACTATGGCTCGGAACAATACCAAATTGTGTGACTTCTCCAATACCAACAACAATGTTTTTATTAGCACTCCGATTACTCCTATTACCGATGCTGAATCTTGTGAGATCAATGTTGCTTTGTTGAATCTTTTCATGAAAGATCAATTCTCCGGCCTTCCTAGTGAAGATGCCGCTACCCATCTAAACAACTTTGTTGATTTGTGTGATATGCAAAAGAAAAGGGATACAGATAACGATATTGTTAAATTGGAGTTATTTATGTTTTCACTTAGAGATCATGCTAAAACTTGGTTTTCCTCTTTGCCTAGAAATAGTATTGATTCGTGGAATAAGTGCAAAGATGCTTTTATCTCTAAGTATTTCCCTCCTGCTAAGATCATCTCTCTTAGAAACGATATTATGAACTTTAAGCAACTAGATCATGAGCATGTTGCACAAGCTTGGGAGAGAATGAAATTAATGATACGTAATTGCCCTACACACGGTTTGAACTTATGGATGATTATTCAAAACTTTTATGCTGGCTTGAATTTTGCTTCTAGAAATCTTTTAGATTCGGCCGCAGGAGGCACTTTCATGGAAACTACCTTAGGAGAAGCTACCAAACTCCTAGATAATATTATGGTTAATTATTCTCAATGGCACACCGAAAGATCTACTAGTAAAAAAGTGCATGCTATTGAAGAGATTAGTGTTTTGAGTGGAAAGATGGATTAACTTATGAAATTATTTGCTGCTAAGAGTGCTTCTTCTGACCCTAATGATATGCCTTTATCCACGTTGATTGAAAATAACAATGAATCTTCGGATGTGAATTTTGTTGGTAGGAATAATTTTGGTAACAATGCTTACAGAGGAAACTTTAATCCTAGGCCTTTTCCTAGTAATTCCCCTAATAATTATGGAAATTCCTACAATAACTCTTATGGAAAGATGCCTTTTGAATTTGAAACTAGTGTTAAGGAGTTTATGAATTCGCAAAAGAATTTCACTTCTTTGCTTGAAGAAAAATTGCTTAAGATTGATGAATTGGCTAGAAGTGTGGATAGAATTACTCTTGATGTTGATTCTTTGAAACTTAGATCTATCCCACCTAAGCATGATATCAATGAGTCTCTCAAAGCGATGAGAATTTCCATTGATGAATGCAAAGAAAGGACCACTAGGATGCGTGCTAAAAGAGAGAATTATATAAAAGCGTGTTCTTCTAGTTATCATGAAAATAAAGATGAAGATCTGAAAGTTATTGATGTGTATCCTATTAGATCCTTGTTTTCTAGTATGAATCTTGATAAAGATGCGATTGGAGATGAGTCTACTTTTTATTAAAAGGTATCCCAATGATTCGGAGTTTTTAGATCTTGATGCTAAAATTGTTAAAAGTGGGATTGAAGAGATTAAAACTTTGCATAGTGATGAATCCACTACTTTTTGATTTAAAGGGATTCAATTATGATAATTGCTTTTTGATTGATTGTATTTCCTTGTTGCAATCCGTACTAAACCATCCGCATGCTTATAGTCAAAATAAAGCTTTTACCAAACATATAGTTGATGCTTTGATGCAATCTTATGAAGAAAAACTTGAATTAGAAGTTTCTATCCCTAGAATGCTTTATGATTAGTGGGAACCTACTATTAAAATAAAAATTAAAGATCATTAATTCTTTGCTTTGTGTGATTTGGGTGCAACTGTTTCCACTATCCCAAAAACTTTGTGTGATTTGTTAGGCTTCTACGAGCTTGATGATTGTTCTTTAAATTTGCATCTTGCAGATTCTACCATTAAGAAACCTATGGGAAGGATTAATGATGTTCTTATTGTTGCCAATAGGAATTATGTGCCCGTAGATTTCATTTTTCTTGATATAGATTGCAATCCTTCATGTCCTATTATTCTTGGTAGACCTTTCCTTAGAACGATTGGTGCAATTATTGATATGAAGGAAGTAAACATTAGATTCCAATTTCCGTTAAGGAAAGGCATGGAACACTTTCCTAGAAAGAAAATCAAATTACCATACGAATCTATTATGAGAGCCACTTATGCATTGCCTTCCAAAGATGGCAATACATAGATCTATCCATGTATCGTGCCTAGCCAGGGGCGTAAAACAATAGCGCTTGTTGGGAGGCAACCCAATTTTATTTTATTTTTGATTCTATTTAGGAATAAATATTGCATCTAGCTTCTGTTTAGATGTGGTTTTGTGTTTTAATTAGTGTTTGTGTCAAGTAGAACCTTTGGGAAGACTTGTGTGAAGTTTATATGATCTTGATGTGAAAAACAGAATCGTTAGGGCTCGCTAGAATGGTCACCAGATTTTGCTGGAGTGTGCTATTTAGTTGATTCTTTTTGCATATGATTAATAGACAAATTCCTCACATTTACAAATTTATTTCAATTTTTTTGGAGTTACATAAGTATGCGAAAGTTATAGATTACTACAGACTGTTCTGTTTTTGACAGATTCTATTTTTCCTGTGTTGTTTGCTTATTTTGATGAATCTATGAGTAGTATTGGGGAGTATGAATCATAGAGAAGTTGGAATACAGTAGGTTTAACACCAATATAAACAAGGAAAGAGTTCATTATAATACCTTTGAGTAGTGGTTTGATTTCTTATACTAACGGAGCTCACGAGATTTTTGGTTAATTTTTGTGTTGTGAAGTTTTCAAGTTTTGATTATTACTTTGATGGACTATGGAACAAACAGTGGCAAGAGCCTAAGCTTGGGGATGCCCAAGGCACCCCAAGGGAAAATTCAAGGACAACAAAAAGCCTAAGCTTGGGGATGCCCCGGGAAGGCATCCCCTCTTTCGTCTTCATCTATCGTTAACTATACTCGAAGCTATATTTTTATTCACCGCATGATATGTGTTTTACTTCGAGCGTCATGTATAATTTGAGTCTTTGCTTGTTAGTTTGCAGCAATTATCCTTGCTGGACACACCTTTTTGAGTGTGATAAATATGGCCTAGGAATTATTAGAACACTCTATGTGCTTCACTTATATCTTTTGAGTTGAATAGTTTTTGCTCTAGTGCTTCACTTACATCTTTTAGAGCACGGTGGTAATTATATTTTGTAGAAATTGTTTATCTCTCATGCTTCACTTATATCCTTTTGAGAGTCTATTAAAACAGATTGGTAATGTGCTTTGGCTATAAAACTGGCCTTCACATGATAGGCATCCAAGATCAATGTAGTAAAAACTTTCATACTAAGTGCATTGAATATGATGAGAAGTTGGATGCTTGATAATTGTTTTGAGATATGAGGATAGTGATATTAGAGTCATGCTAGTGGAGTTATTATGAAATTGAGAAATGCTTGTGTTGAAGTTAGTGATTCCCGTAGCATGCACGTATGGTGAACCGCTATGTGACAAAGTTAGAGCATGAGGTATCTGTAGAGTGTCATCCTTTGTGTGGAGGTCGGGGGCGCGTGATGGTTAACTCCTACCAAACCCCCCC
>LR738710.1:38725824-38809173 GCA_902687465.1 Secale cereale | reverse complement strand
CCCCCCCCCCTAGGAGCATGCGTTGATTTCTTTGTTTTGATGACTCGTAAATTTTGGCAATAAGTATATGAGTTCTTATGACTAATGTTGAGTCCATGGATTATACGCACTCTCACCCTTTCACCATTGCTAGCCTCTCTTGTACCGGGCAACTTTCGCCGATACCATACACCCACTATATACCTTCCTCAAAACAGCCACCATACATACCTATCATGGCATTTCCGTAGCCATTCCGAGATATATTGCCATGCAACTTTCCACCGTTCCATTCATATGAAACGCTTCATATTGTTATATTGTCATGCATGGTCATGTAGTTGACATCGTATTTGTGGCAAATCCACCATGCATAACTTTTCATACATGTCACTCTTGATTCATAGCACATCCCGGTACACCGCCGGGGGCATTCATATAGAGTGATACTTTGTTCTAGTATCGAGTTGTAATTCAATATAAGTGTGATGATCATCATTTTTAGAGCATTGTCCCATGTGAGGAAAGGCCAAACAGAAGAAAAGGCCCCTCCAAAAAAAGAGGGACAATTGCAACTATCTTTTTCCACACTTGTGCTTCGAAGTAGCACCATGTTCTTCATGATAGAGAGGCTCATGTTTAGTCACTTTCATATACTAGTGGGAATTTTCATTATAGAACCTGGCTTGTATATTCCAACGATGGGCTTCCTCAAATGCCCTAGGTCTTCGTGAGCAAGCAAGTTGGATGCACACCCACTTAGTTTCTTTTGTTGAGCTTTCATACATTTTTAGCTCTAGTGCATCCGTTGCATGGCAATCCCTACTCGCTCACATTGATATTTATTGATGGGCATCTCCATAGCCCGTTGATACGCCTAGTCGATGTGAGACTATCTCCCTCCTTTTTGTCTTCTCCACAACCACCACTCTATTCCACATAGTGCTATATCCATGGCTCACGCTCATGTATTGCGTGCAAGTGGAAAGGTTTGCAAGAATAGAATATGAAAACAAGTGCTTGGCTGAAACCGGGGTTGTGCATGATATGAATATTTTGTGTGATGAAGAGGGAGCATAGCCAGACTATATGATTTTGTAGGGATCACTTTCTTTAGCCATAGTATTGTGAGAAGACATGATTGCTTTGTTAGTATGCTTGAAGTATTATTATTTCTTATGTCAATATAAACTTTCGTCTTGAATCTTTCAGCTCTGAACATTCATGCCACAATTAAGAGAATAACATTGAAAACTATGTTGGTTAGCATTCCATATCAAAAATTCTGTTTTTATCATTTACCTACTCGAGGACGAGCCGAAATTAAGCTTGGGGATGCTTGATATGTCTCCAACGTATCTATAATTTTTGAATGTTCCATGCTATTATTTATGATGTTTTGGATGTGTAATGGGCTTTGTTATACACTTTTATATTATTTTTGGGACTAACCTATTAACCCAAAGGCTCAGTCCAGATTGCTATTTTTTTGCCTATTTCAGGGTTTTACAGAAAAGGAATATCAAACGGAGTCCAAACAGAATGAAACTTCGGGAGAGATATTTTTGGAGCAAAATACGCACGGGAGACTTGAGAACCACGGAGTAGGGCACATGTGGCGTCCACGAGGGTGAGGGGCGTGCCGCCCCTATAGGGCGAGCCCCCCTGCCTCGTGGGCCCCACGTTTGGCCCCCGGTGCCCTCCTATATATACTTATGTACCTCTAAACCATCAAAAGAGGAGAGAAAACCCTAGTTCCAGCGCCGCAACCTTCTGTTCCCGTGAGATCCCATCTTGGGGCCTGTTCCGGAGCTCTGCCGGAGGGGTGATCTATCACGAAGTGCTTCTACATCATCATCATCGCCTCACCATGAGTTGTGAGTAGTTTACCACAGACCTTCGGGTCCATATCTAGTATCTAGATTGCTTCTTCTCTCTCTTTGGATCTCAATACCAAGTTCTCCTCGGTCTTCGAGGAGATCTATTCGATGTAATCTCTTTTTGCGGTGTATTTGTCAAGATCCGATGAATTGTGGGTTTATGATCAAGTTTATCTATGAGAAGTATTTGGTTCTTTTCTGAACTATTTATTTATGATTATAATATCCTTGCAAGTCTCTTCAAATTATTGGATTGGTTTGGCCTACTAGATCTATAGTTCTTGCAATGGGAGAAGTGCTTGGCTTTGGGTTCAATCTTGCGGTGTCCTTTCCCAGTGACAGTAGGGGCAGCAAGGCACATATTGTATTGTTGCCATCGAGGATAAAAAGATGGGGTTTATATCATATTGTTTGAGTTTATCCTTCTACATCATGTCATCTTGCTTAAGGCGTTACTCTATTCTTATGAACTTAATACTCTAGATGCATGCTGGATAGCGGTCGATGTGTGGAGTAATAGTAGTAGATGCTGAATCGTTTCGGTCTACTTGTTTCGGAAGTGATGCCTGTATATAATGATCATGCCTAGATAGTCTCATAAGTATTCACTTTTCTATCAGTTGCTCGACAGTAATTTGTTTACCTGCCGTAGAATTCTGCTATCATGAGAGAAGCCACTAGAGAAACCTATGGCCCCTGGGTCTATTCTCAACATATCAATCTACAATCTACTTTACTTTTCCGCTTTTACTTTCTATTCTTATATTCAAAAACACCAAAAATATGTAACTATCCTATCTACCAGATCTCGCTTTCGTAAGTGGCCATGAAGGGATTGACAACCCCTTATCACGTTGGCTGCAAAGTTCTTATTTGTTTGTGCAGGTGTGAGGGACTCGCGCGTGGTCTCCTACTGGATTGATACCTTGGTTCTCAAAAACTGAGGGAAATACTTACGCTACCGTGCTGCATCACCCTTTCCTCTTTGATGGAATACAACACAAGCTCGAGAAGTAGCAATTGCTTGGTAACCACTATGGCTCTACCTATTAGTGTTGATCCTCAACTTAGAATGTTGGAAGAAATTGAAAACAATGTTAGAAGTTTTATGACCGTGCAATTTGAGCATAACAATTTCTTCAGAAACAAGCTTAAAGAACAGAAAAGTTTTACGGAGTACATGAATAAAGAGCTTGATGATATGTCTAAAGAATTTTATGGTTTGAAATCTCAGTTTGCTCATCTTGATAACTTAATAGCCCAAATATCGGACAAGCAAGCCACCTTAGTCAATAAGATGGCCGCTAAACCGGAAGATGATGATAATAATTAATGATGAAGATCTAAAAGTGATTGATGTGTCTCCTATTAAATCCTTGTTTTCTAGTATGAATCTTGATAAAGATGGGATTGGAGATGAGTCTACTTTAGTTAAAAGGCGTCCCAATGTTTCAGAGTTTCTAGATCTCGATGCTAAAATTGTTAAAAGTAGGATTGAAGAGGTCAAAACTTTACATAGCAATGAACCCACTACCTTGGATTTCAAGGGATTCAATTATGATAATTGTTCTTTAATAGATTGTATTTCCTTGTTGCAATCCGTGCTAAATTCTCCTCATGCTTATAGTCAAAATAAAGCCTTTACCAAACACATCATTAATGCTTTAATGTAATATTATGAAGAAAAACATGAACTAGAAGTTTCTATCCCTAGAAAGATTTATGATGAGTGGGAACGTACTTTTAAAATTAATATTAAAGATCATGAATGATTTGCTTTGTGTGATTTGGGTGCAAGTGTTTCGACAATTCCAAAAGCTTTGTGTGATATGTTAGGTTTCCATGAACTTGATGATTGTTCTTTAAATTTTCATCTTGCGGATTCTACCATTAAGAAACATATGGGAAGGATTAATGATGTTCTTATTGTTGCAAATAGGAATTATGTACCCGTAGATTTCATCGTTCTTGATATAGATTGCAATCCTACATGTCCTATTATTCTTGGTAGACGACCATTCCTTAGAACGACTGGTGCAATTATTGATATGATGGAACGAAATATTAGATTCCAATTTCCGTTGAGGAAAGGCATGGAACACTTTCCTAGAAATAAAATCAGATTACCTTATGAATCTATTATGAGAGCCACTTATGGATTGCCTACCAAAGATGGCAATACCTAGATCTATTCTTGCATCGAGCCTAGCTAGGGGCGTTAAACGATAGCGCTTCTTGGGAGGCAACCCAATTTTATTTTCTTTGTTTTTGCTTCTGTTTAGTAATAAATATTGCATCTAGCTTCTGTTTAGATGTGGTTTTGTGTTTTAATTAGTATTTGTGCCAAGTAGAACCTTTGGGAAGACTTGGGTGAAGTTTATGCGATCATGCTGTAAAAAACAGATACTTTAGCGCTCACGAGATTAGATACCATTTTTTTTACTGAAGAGTGCTTTTTTGTTGATTCTTTTTTCAGATGATTAATAGACAAATTCCTCAAGTCCACCAATTTATTTCAATTTTTTCAGAGTTACAGAAGTATTCGAAAGTTACATATTGCTACAGACTGTTCTGTTTTTGACAGATTCTGTTTTTCGTGTGTTGTTTGCTTATTTTGATGAATCTACGAGTAGTACCGGGGGGTATGAATCATAGAGAAGTTGGAATACAGTAGGTTTAACACCAATATAAACAAAGAATGAGTTCATTACAGTAACTTTGAGTGGTGGTTTGTTTTCTTATACTAATGGAACTCACAAGATTTTTGGCTAAGTTTTGTGTTGTAAAGTTTTCAAGTTTTTGGGTAAGGATTTGATGGATTATGGAACAAAGAGTGGAAAGAGCCTAATCTTGGGGATGCCCAAGGCACCCCAAGGTAAAATTCAAGGACAACCAAAAGCCTAAGCTTGGGGATGCCCTGGGAAGGCATCCCCTCTTACGTCTTCGTCTATCGGTAACTTTACTTGAGACTATATTTTTATTCACCATATGATATCTGTTTTGCTTGGAGCGTCATGTATGATTTGAGTATTTGCTTTTTAGTTTACGACAATAATCCTTGCTGGACACACCTTTTGAGATAGATACATATGAATCGGAATTTATTAGAATACTCAATGTGCTTCACTTATATCTTTTGAGCTAGATAGTTTTGCTCTAGTGCTTCACTTATATCATTTTAGAGCATGGCGGTGGTTTTATTTTATAGAAATTGTTGATATCACATGCTTCACTTATATTATTTTGAGAGTCTTTTAGAACAGCATGGTAGTGTGCTTTGGTTATAAAATTAGTCCTAATATGATAGGCATCCAAGATGGGTATAGTAAAAACTTTCATATAAAGTGCATTGAATATTATGAGAAGTTTGATACTTGATGATTGTTTTGAGTTATGATGATGGTGACATTAGAGTCATGCTAGTTGAGTAATTGTGAATTTGAGAAATACTTGAGTCAAAGTTTGTGATTCCCGTAGCATGCACGTATGGTGAACCGTTATGTGATGAAGTTGGAGCATGATTTATTTATTGATTGTCATCCTTTGTGTGGAGCTCGGGATCGCGCAATGGTTAACTCCTACCAACCCTTCCCCTAGGAGCATGCGTGTATTACTTTTTTTGATGACTTGTAGATTTTTGCAATAAGTATGTGATTTCTATATGACTAATGTTGAGTCCATGTATTATACGCACTCTCACCCTTCCACCATTGCTAGCCTCTCTTGTACCGCGCAACTTTCGCCGGTACCATACACCCACCATATACCTTCCTCGAAACAGCCACCATACCTACCTATCATGGCATTTCCATAGCCATTCCGAGATATATTGCCATGCAACTTTCCACCGTTCCGTCCATATGACATGCTTCATCATTGTCATATTGACATGCATAATCATGTAGTTGAAATCATATTTGTGGCAAAGCCACCTTACATAATTTTTCATACATGCCACTCTTGATTCATTGCACATTCTGGTACACCGCCGGAGGCATTCACATAGAGTCATACTTTGTTCTAGTATTGAGTTGTAATATCGAGTTGTACAACAAAAGTGTGATGATCATCATTTTTAGAGCATTGTCCCAAAAAAGGAAAAAAAGAGAGAGGAAAGGCCAAAGAAAAAAGGCCCAAAAAAAAAGGACAATGCTACTATCTTTTTCCAGACTTGTGCTTCAATGTAGCACCATGATCTTCATGATAGAGAGTCTCTTGTTTTGACACTTTCATATACTAGAGTGAATTTTCATTATAGAACTTGGCTTGTATATTCCAACGATGGGCTTCCTCAACGTGCCCTAGGTCTTCGTGAGCAAGCAAGTTGGATGCACACCCACTTAGTTTCTTTTGTTGAGCTTTTATACATTTATAGCTCTAGTGCATCCGTTGCATCGCAATCCCTACTCACTCACATTGATATCTATTGATGGGCATCTCCATAGCCCATTGATAAGCCTAGTTGATGTGAGACTATCTTCCTATTTTGTCTTCTCCACAACCACCATTCTATTCCACCTATAGTGCCATATCCATGGCTCACGCTCATGTATTGCGTGAAAGTTGAAAAGGTTTGCAAAATTAAAGTATGAAACAATTGCTTGGCGGAAACCGGGGTTGTGCATGATTTAAATATTTTGTATGATGAAGATAGAGCATAGCCAGACTATATGATTTTGTAGGGATAGCTTTCTTTGGCCATGTTATTTTGAGAAGACATGATTGCTTTATTAGTATGCTTGAAGTATTATTATTCGTATGTCAATATAGACTTTTGTCTTGAATCTTTCGGATCTGAACATTCATGCCACAATAAAGAAAATTACATTGAGAATTATGTTGGGTAGCATTCCACATCAAAAATTCTGTTTTTTACTCCCTCCGTCTGAAAATACTTGTCATCAAAATGGACAAAAAGGAATGTATCTATAACTAAAATACATCTAGATACATCCCTTTTTATTCATTTTGATGACAAGTATTTCCGGACGGAGGGAGTATCATTTACCTATTCGAGGACGAGAAGGAATTAAGCTTGGGGATGCTTGATACGTCTCCAACGTATCTGTAACTTTTGATTGTTCCATGCTATTATATATTCTGTTTTGGATGTTTAATTCTCTTTATTATACACTTTTATATTATTTTTGGGACTAACCTACTAACCCAAGGCCCAGTGCAAATTGCTGTTTTTTTGCCTATTTCAGTGTTTCGCAGAAAAGGAATATCAAACGTAGTCCAAATGGAATGAAACCTTTGGGAGAGTTATTTTTGGAACAATATCAACACAGAAGACTTGGAGTATACGCTAGGAAGCGAGAGAGACGGCCACGAGGGCAGGGGCGCACCCAGGG
The DNA here is from genome assembly GCA_902687465.1 of Secale cereale. NCBI lineage: Eukaryota > Viridiplantae > Streptophyta > Magnoliopsida > Poales > Poaceae > Secale > Secale cereale. Next base: position 38,801,960 of record LR738710.1, on the reverse strand, counting down.
GGGTAGGCGCCCCCCCACCCTCATGGGCCCCCTGTTGCTCCACCGACGTCCCTCTTCCTCCTATATATACAACCGTACCCTGAAACTATCTAGGAGCACTATGAAACCCTAATTCCACTGCCGCAACCTTCTGTACCCGTGAGATCACATCTTGGGGCCTGTTCCAGAGCTCCACCGGAGGGGGCATCAGTCATGGAGGGCTTCTATATCAACACCATAGCCTCTCCGATGAGTCGTGAGTAATTTACCACAGACCTTCGGGTCCATAGTTATTGGCTAGATGGCTTCTTCTCTCTCTTTGGATCTCAATACAAAGTTCTCCACGATCTTCATGGAGATCTATTCGATGTAATTCTTTTTGTGGTGTGTTTGTCAAGATCCGATGAATTGTGGGTTTATGATCAAGATTATCTATGAACAATATTGGATTCTTTTTTAAATCTTTTATGCATGATTTAAATATCCTTGCAAGTCTCTTCGAATTATCGGTTTGCTTTGTCCTACTAGATCTATAGTTCTTGTAATGGGAGAAGTGCTTGGCTTTGGGTTCAATCTTGGAGTATCCTTTCCCAGTGACAGCAGGGGCAACAAGGTATGTATTGTATTGTTGCCATCTAGGATAAAAATATAGGGTTTATATCATATTGCATGAGTTTATCCCTCTACATCATGTCATCTTGCTTAAGGCGTTACTCTGTTCTTATGAACTTATACTCTAGATGCATGCTAGATAACGGTCGATGTGTGGAGTAATAGTAGTAGATGCAGAATCGTTTCGGTCTACTTGTCACGGACATGATGCCTATATACAATGAGCATTCCTAGATATTCTCATAACTATGCTCTTTTCTATCAATTGCTCGATAGTAATTTGTTCACCCACCATAGAAATCTGCTATCATGAGAGAAGCCACTAGTGAAACCTATGTCCCGCGGGTCTATCTTCATCATATGAATCTTCCATCAACTATTTATATTTACTTTTGTTTTTACAATCTTTACTTTCAATCTACATATCAAAAATACCAAAAATATTATCTTATCATATCTATCAGATCTCACTTTTGCGAGTGGCCGTGAAGGGATTGACAACCCCTTATTGTGTTGGTTGCAAGTTTCTTATTTGTTTGTGCAGGCACGAGGGACTCACGCGTGGTATCATACTGGATTGATACCTTGGGTCTCAAAACCCGAGGGAAATACTTACGCTACTGTGCTGCATCACCCTTTCCTCTTCGAGGGAAAACAACGCAAGCTTGAGAAGTAGCAACCATTACTAGTATTATCTTTATTCGGCAGCATCGTGGGATGAAGCGGCCCGGACCAACCTTACATGTACACTTACGTGAGACAGGTTCCACCGACTGGCATGCACTAGTTGCATAAGGTGGTTAGAGGGTGTCTGTCTCTCCCAGTTTAGTCGGATCGGATTCGATGAAAAGGGTCCTTATGAAGGGTAAATAGTAATTGGCATATGATGTTGTATTTTTGGCGTAGGTAAGAATAGTTCTTGCTGGAAACCTATAGCATCCACGTAAAAACTTGCAACAATAATTAGAGGACGTCTAACTTGTTCTTGCAGCATATGTCGTGTGATGTGATATTGCCAAAAGGATGTGATGAATGATATATGTGACGTATGAGATTGATCATGTTTTTGTAATAGGAATCATGACTTGCATGTCAATGAGTATGACAACCGGCAGGAGCCATAGGAGTTGTCTTATTTTATTGTATGACCTGCGTGTCAATGAAAACGCCATCTAATTACTTTACTTTATTGCTAACCGTTAGCCATAGTAGTAGAAGTAACAGTTGGCGAGACAACTTCAAGAAGACACGATGATGGAGATCATGGTGGCATGCCGGTGATGATGATGATCATGGAGCCCCAAAGATGGAGATCAAAAGGAGCAAAATGATATTGGCCATATCATGTCACTATTTGTTTGCATGTGATGTTTATCATGTTTTACATCTTATTTGCTTAGAACGACGGTAGCTTAAATAAGATGATATCTCACAAAAATTTCAAGAATTGTGTTCCCCCTAACTGTGCAGCATTGCTAAGGTTCGTTGTCCCGAAGCACCACGTGATGATCGGGTGTGATAGGCTCTAACGTTCGCATACCACGGGTGTAAGCCAAATTTACACACGCAATACACTTAGGTTGACTTGACGAGCCTAGCATGTACAGACATGGCCTCAGAACATGGAAGACCGAAAGGTTGAACATGAGTCGTATAGAAGATACAATCAACATGGAGATGTTCACCGTTGATGACTAGTCCATCTCACGTGATGATCGGACACGGCCTAGTCGATTCGGATCATGTATCACTTAGATGACTAGAGAGATGTCCATCTGAGTGGGAGCTCATTAAATTTGATTAGATGAGCTTACTTATCATGAACATAGTCTAAATATCATTACAATATGTCTTGTAGATCAAATGGCCCATGCTAATGTTGCCCTCAACTTCAACGCGTTCCTAGAGAAAACCAAGCTGAAAGATGATGGTAGCAACTATACAGACTGGGTCTGTAACTTGAGGATCATCCTCATAGCTGCCAAGAAAGCATATGTCCTTGAAGCACCGCTAGGTGACGCACCCATTTTCCCAACAACTAAAGACGTTATGAACGCCTGGCAGTCGCATAGTGATGATTACTCCCTGGTTCAGTACGGCATTCTTTACAGCTTAAAATCGGGGCTCCAAAAGCGTTTTGAGCAACACAGAGCATATGAGATGTTCCAAGAGCTGAAAATGGTTTTCCAAGCTCATGCCCGGGTCAAGAGATATGAAGTCTCTGACAAGTTCAACAGTTTTAAGATGGAGGAAAACAATTATGTCAGCGAGCATATACTCAAAATGTCTGGGTTGCACAACCACTTGTCTCAGCTGGGAGTTAATCTTCCAGATGACGCGGTCGTTGACAGAATCCTCCAGTCGCTCCCACCTAGCTACAAGAGCTTTGTGATGAACTACAATATTCAAGGGATGGAGAAGTCCATTCCCGAGTTATATTTAATGTTGAAATCAACAGAGGTGGAGATCAAAAAGGAACATCAAGTGTTGATGGTGAATAAAACCACTAAGTTCAAGAAAGGCAAGGGTAAGAAGAACTTCAAGAAGGACGACAAGGGAGTTGCCACGCCCGGTAAACCAGTTGCCGGGAAGAAGCCAAAGAATGGACCCAAGCCTGAGACTGAGTGCTTTCATTGCAAGGGGACGGGTCACTGGAAGCGGAATTGCCCCAAATACTTAGCGGATAAGAAGGCTGGCAATGTCAAAGGTATATGTGATATACATGTTATTGATGTGTACCTTACCAGCATTCGTAGTAGCTCCTGGGTATTTGATACCGGTGAAGTTGCTCACATTTGTAACTCGAAGTAGGAGCGGTGGAATAAGCGGAGAGTGGCGAAGGACAAGGTGATTATGCGCGTCGGGAATGATTCCAAGGTCGGTGTGATCGCCGTCGGCTCGCTACCTCTACATCTACCTTCGGGATTACTTTTAAACCTCAATAATTGTTATTTAGTACTAGCTTTGAGCATGAACATTGTATCTGGATCTCGTTTAATGCGAGATGGCTACTCATTTAAATCTGAGAATAATGGTTGTTCTCTTTATAGGAGAGATATGTTTTATGGTCATGCCCCGCTGGTCAATGGTTTATTTTTGTTGAATCTCGAACGTGATGTTACACATATTCATAGTGTGAATACCAAAATATGTAAGGTTGATAATGATAGTGACACATACTTATGGCACTACCGCCTTGGTCATATTGGTGTCAAGCGCATGAAGAAACTCCATGCACCTGGACTTTTGGAGTCTCTTGATTATGAATCATTTGACATGTGTGAACCATGCCTTATGGGCGAGATGACCAAGACTCCATTCTCCGGAACAATGGAGCGAGCAACTAACTTGTTGGAAATCATACATACTGATGTGTGCGGTCAAATGAGCGTTGAGGCTCGCGGTGGCTATCGTTATGTTCTCACCCTCACTGATGACTTAAGTAGATATGGGTATGTCTACCTAATAAAACACAAGTCTGTGACCTTTGAAACGTTCAAGGAATTTCAGAATGAGGTAGAGAATCAACATGACAGGAAAATAAAGTTCTTACGATCAAATCGTGGAGGAGAATATTTGAGTCACGAATTTGGTACACACCTAAGGAAATGTGGAATTGTTTCACAACTAACGCCGCCTGGAACACCTCAGCGTAATGGTGTGTCCGAACGTCGTAATCGTACTCTGTTGGACATGGTGCGATCTATGATGTCTCTTACCAATTTACCACTATCTTTTTGGGGTTATGCTTTAGAGACTCCCGCATTCACTTTAAATAGGGCACCATCTAAATCCGTTGAGACGACACCGTATGAATTATGGTTTGGGAAGAAACCTAAGTTGTCATTTCTAAAAGTTTGGGGATGCGATCCTTATGTAAAGAAACTTCAACCCGAAAAGCTCGAACCCAAATCGGAAAAATGCGTCTTCATAGGATACCCTAAGGAAACTATTGGGTATACCTTCTACCTCAGATCCAAAGGCAAGGTCTTTGTTGCCAAGAATGGATCCTTTCTTTTCTGGAGAAAGAGTTTCTCTCGAAAGAATTAAGTGGGAGGAAAGTAGAACTTGTTGAGATTGTTGTAACCCCTCTTGAACGGAAAAGTAGTGCAACACAGGAAGATGTTTCTGTTGTCCCTGCACCGACTAGAGAGGAAGTTAATGATAATGATCATGAAACTTCGGATCAAGTTACTACTGAACTTCGTAGGTCCACGAGGACACGTTCCGCGCTAGAGTGGTACGGCAACCCTGTCCTGGAAATTATGTTGTTAGACAACGGCGAACCTTCGAAGTATGAAGAAGCGATGGAGGGCCGGGATTCCAACAAATGGTTTGAAGCCATGAAATCCAAGATAGGATCCATGTATGATAACAAAGTATGGACTTTGGTTGACTTGCCTGATGATCGGCGAGCCATAGAAAATAAATGGATCTTTAAGAAGAAGACTGACGAGGATGGAAATGTGACCATCTATAAGGCTCAGCTTGTCTCTAAGGGTTATCGACAAGTTCAAGGAATTGACTACGATGAGACTTTCTCTCCTGTAGCGATGCTGAAGTCCGTCCGAATCATGTTAGTAATTGCCGCATTCTATGATTATGAGATATGGCAAACGGACGTCAAAACGACATTCCTTAACGGTTTTCTTAAGGAAGAATTGTATATGATGCAGCCGGAAGGTTTTTTCGATCCTAAGAATGCTGACAAGGTATGCAAGCTCCAGCGCTCCATCTATGGGCTGGTGCAAGCAACTCGGAGTAGGAACATTCGTTTTGATGAAGTGATCAAAGCGTTTGGGTTCATATAGACTTATGGAGAAGCCTGTATTTACAAGAAAGTGAGTGGGAGCTCTGTACCATTTCTCATATTATATGTGGATGACATATTGTTGATGGGAAATGATATAGAACTTTTGGAAAGCATAAATGCCTACTTGAATAAGTGTTTTTCAATGAAGGACCTTGGAGAAGCTATTTACATATTAGGCATCAAGATCTATAGAGATAGATCGAGACGCCTCATTGGTCTTTCACAAAGCATGTACCTTGACAAGATATTGAAGAAGTTCAATATGGATCAGCCCAAGAAAGAGTTCTTGCATGTATTGCAAGGTGTGAGATTGAGCACGGCTCAATGCCCGACCTTGGCAGAAGATAGAGAAAATATGAGTGTCATCCCCTATGCCTCACCCATAGGTTCTATCATGTATGCCATGATGTGTACCAGAAGTGATGTGAACCTTGCCATAAGTTTGGTGGGGAGGTACCAAAGTGATCCGGAATGGAACACTGGACAGCGGTCAAGAACATCCCGAAGTACCTGAAAAGGACTAAGGACAGGTTTCTCATTTATGGAGGTGATGAAGAGCTCGTCATAAAGGGTTACGTCATTTCTAGCTTCGACACAGAAACAGATGACTCCAATTCACAAACCGGATACATGTATACTTTGAATGGTGGGGCAGTCAGCTGGTGCAGTTGCAAGCAAAGCACCGTGGCGGCATCTACATGTGAAGCGGAGTACATAGCTGCTTCCGAAGCATCACAAGAAGGAGTTTGGATGAAGGAGTTCATCACCGACCTAGGAGTTATTCAAAGCGCGTCGGGCCCGATAACTCTCTTCTGTGACAAGACTTGAGCTATTGCCATTGTAAAGGAGCCCAAGTTTCACAAGAATACCAAGCACATCAAGCGTCGTTTCAACTCCATTCATGGTTATATTCAAGATGGAGACATAGATATTTGTGAACTGCATACAAATTTGAATGTCGCAGATCCATTGACTATCTCTTCCACGAGCAAAACATGATCAACACCAGAACTCTATGGGTGTTCGATTCATCACAATGTAACTAGATTATTGACTCTAGTGCAAGTGGGAGACTGTTGTAAATATGCCCTAGAGGCAATAATAAAATGGTTATTATTATATTTCCTTTTTCATGATAATCTTCTATTTTTCATGCTATAATTGTGTTACCCAGAAACTGTAATACATGTGTGAATACATAGACCATAATATGTCCCTAGTGAGCCTCTAGTTGGCTAGCTCATTGAACGATAGATGGTCACGGTTTCATGACCTTGGACATTGGATGTCGTTGATAACAGGATCACATCATTATGAGAATGATGTGATGGACAATACCCAATCCTAAGCATAGCACAAGATCGTGTAGTTCGTTTGCTAAATCTTTTCCAATGTCAAGTATCATTTCCTCGGACCATGAGATTGTGCAACTCCCGGATACTGTAGGAATGCTTTGGGTGTGCCAAACGTCACAACGTAACTGGGTGGCTATAAAGATGCACTACGGGTATCCCCTAAAGTATCTGTTGGTTGGTACGAATCAAGACTGGGATTTGTCACTCAAAGTGACGGAGAGTTATCTCTGGGCCCACTCGGTAAGACATCATCGTAATGAGCTCAAGGTGTCTAAGGAGTTGGTCACGGGATGATATGTTACGGAACGAGTAAAGAGACTTGCCGGCAACGAGATTGAACAAAGGTATAGGGATACCGACGATCGAATCTCGGGCAAGTACTATGTCGGTAGACAAAGGTAATTGTATAAGAGATTGATTGAATCCTTGACATTGCGGTTCATCCGATAAGATCATTGTGGAACACGTGGGAGCCAACATGGGTATCCAGATCTCGCTATTGGTTATTGGCCGGAGAGATTGTCTCGGTCATGTCTGCATGGTTCCCGAACCCGTAGGGTGTACACACTTATGGTTCGATGACGCTAGGGTTATAGGGAATGTATGTACATGGTTACCGAATGTTGATCGGAGACTCGGATGAGACCCCAGATGTCACGAGGAGTTCCGGAATGGTCCGAAGGTGAAAATTTATATATGGGAAGTCATTATACGGTCACCGGAAATGTTCGGGGGGGGTGCCGGTATTGTACCGGGACCACCGAAGGGTTCCGGGGGTCGACCTGCCCCGGAGGGCCCTATGGGATGTATATGGAGGGGGGGCAGCCCCTAATTGGGCTGGGCGTCTCCCCCTAGGGCCCATGCACCTAGGGTTTGGGGGGAAACCCCAAGGGGGGCGCCCCCCTTGGCTTGGGGGGCATGCCCCCCCTCTTGGCCGCCACCTCCCCTCTAGATCCCATCTAGAGGGGGCCGACCCCCTCTCCCCTTCCCCTATTAATAGTGGGGATTTTGGGGCTGCTCAACACATGAGTCTTTCTCCCTCTTGGCACAGCCCTGCTTCTCCTCCTCCTCGTCTCTCGTAGCTCTTGGCGAAGCCTTGCTGGAGAACCACGCTCCTCCACCACCACCACACCGTCGTGCTGCTGCTGGACGGAGTCTTCCCCAACCTCTCCCTCTCTCCTTGCTGGATCAAGGCATGGGAGATGTCACCGGGCTGTACATGTGTAGAACATGGAGGCGCCGTAGTTCGGCGCTTAGATCAGATTCGACCTTGATCTGAATCGCTTCGTGTACGACTCCACCAACCGCGTTCTTGCAACGCTTCCGCATCGCAATCTTCAACGGTATGAAGATGCACTCCCCTCTCTCGTTGCTAGTCACTCCATAGATTGATCTTGGTGATGCATAGAAATTTTTTAATTTCTACAACTATCCCCAACACCAACTTCATCACATAACGGTTCACCATACGTGCATGCTACGGGACTTGCAAACCTCAACACTAGTATTTCTAAAATTCCCAACTACTCTACTAGCATCAATCTAATATCACCATCCTCATATCTCAAAACAATGATCAAGCATCAAACTTCTCATAGTATTCAATGCACTTTATACGAAAGTTTTTATTATACCAATCTTGGATGCCTATCATATTAGGACTAATTTTATAGCCAAAGCAAATTACCATGCTTATCTAAAGGACTCTCAAAATAATATAAGTGAAGCATGAGTGATCAATAATTTCTACAAAATAAAACCACCATCGTGCTCTAAAAAGATATAAGTGAAGCACTAGAGCAAAATTATATAGCTCAAAAGATATAAGTGAAGCACATAGAGTATTCTAATAAATTCTGATTCATGTGTGTCTCTCCCAAAAGGTGTGTGCAGCAAGGATTATTGTGGTAAACTAAAAAGCAAAGACTCAAATCATACAAGACGCTCCAAGCGAAACACATATCATGTGGTGAATAAAAATATAGTCTCAAGTAAAGTTATCGATAGATGAAGAAGAAAGAGGGGATGATTTCCCGAGGCATCCCCAAGCTTAGGCTTTTGGTTGTCCTTTAATTTTACCTTGGGGTGCCTTGGGCATCACCAAGCTTAGGCTATTGCCACTCTTTATTCCATAGTCCATCAAATCCTTACCCAAAAATTTGAAAACTTCACAACACAAAACTTAACAGAAAATCTTGTGAGCTACGTTAGTATAAGAAAACAAACCACCATTGTAAGGTACTATGTTGAACTCATTCTTTATTTATATTGGTGTTAAACCTACTGTATTCCAACTTCTCTATGGTTCATACCCCCCAATACTACTCATAGATTCATCAAAATAAGCAAACAACACACGAAAAACAGAATAGTCTATAGCAATCTGTAACTTTCGAATACTTCTACCACTCTAAAAATTCTGAAATAAATTGGTGGACGTGTGGAATTTGTCTATTAATCATCATCAAAAAGAATCATCCTAAAAGCACTCTCCAATAAAAAAAAGGGCAGCTAATATCATGAGCGCAAAAGTTTCTGTATTTTACAGCAAGATCGCAAAGACTTCACCCCAGTCTTCCCAAAGGTTCTACTTGGCACAAACACTAATTAAAACACAAAAAACACAATCATAGCAGTAGCATGATGAATTATTTATTACTAAATAGAAACATAAAGTAAAGAAAATAAAGTTGGGTTGCCTCCCAACAAGCTCTTTCTTTATAGCCATTAAGATAGGCTTGAGAATCCAATGATGCTCACATGAATGATAAGAATTGAAGCACAAAGAGAGCATCACAAAGCATGTGAAAATCACATCTAAGTCTAACATACTTCCTATACATAGCCATTTTATATAAAAACAAATTAGCAAGACAAGCAAGATCTAGCATATGCAAGGAAGAAGAAAGAAACAATAGCAATCTCAACATAACGAGAGGTAATTTAATAACATGAAAATTTCTACAACCATATTTTCCTCTCTCATAATATGCATGTAGGATTATAAGTAAATTCAAAAATATATCTATCACATAACATATTCTCAACATGATCCACATGCATGCGAAGTTGACACTTCCAAAATAGTGGGATTAACATTAACTAAAGTCATCACCTCTCCAAACCCACTTTTATCAAAAACTTCGTAAGATGAAACATTCTCCAAATATGTGGGGTCTAAAGTTGACACTCTTCCAAACCCACTTTCAATATTATTGGAAACATTCTTATCAATCTCATATTCATCCCGGGGCTTAAATAAATTTTCAAGATCATAAGAAGAATCACCCCAATCATGATCATTGCAACAAATAGTAGTCATAGCAAAACTAGCATCCCCAAGCTTGAGGTTTTGCATATCATTAACACAATTGCCATTAAGAGAATTTATAATAACATCATTGCAATCATGCTTTTCATCAAAGGAGCTATCAAGTATGAGTGCAATAGCAACGATATCATGTTTAACATAAGAACTATAGCAAATTCATCTTCATAAATATTGGCATCATGGCCACAAGAATAGCAAGCATCATGTTCATCAAGGGATATTTCAATCAAATCATCGGAGTCATAATTATCTATAGATTCATGCATATCATTATTTTCTTCCAAAGCAAGAGTCATTCTTTCAATAAATTCTTTGCATAGACATTATGAGCATAGTTTTCATAGCAATATTTAAGTATGTCAAATTTTTCAGATTCGTAGAAAGTAATATCATACTTTTCAATCAAAGAAGAAACTTCATAAGCACCCTTAAAAGCAACAAATTCTTCAATTTGTTCGATATCGTAGTAACTATAAACACCCTCTGCATAAGAAGATAAGATTTCATTATCACTAAACTCACATAGGTAGGGAGGTGTTTTTAGGGTTCTTAGAGCAACAGGTAAAATCATAAATTTCACAAAGATTCCAAGCATAACACAATAATATGTTTATTTGATCCCATAAGATTCTCCCTTTTTCATACAAACGGTGATGCACAGAATGAGCATGCTCATCTAATGATTTCCCATCAACTAGGCTAGTTGGGGTTTCAGAATGAGCGCATAAGGATCAAAGATGATCCAAGTAGAACACTTTAAGTTGATCCATATTAATAGATTTTTAGAAAGCAAAGATGGAAGCAAATAGAAGGCACATGGAAACACAAACAAAGATACATACGGGAATAAGGCGAAGAAAAGGCAAAGGTTTTCGAAAATTGTTTTAGAAGTGGGGGGAGAGGAAAACGAGAGGCGAATGGCAAATAATGTAATGCGAGGGATAAGAGTTTGTGATGGGTACTTGGTATGTCTTGACTTGAGCGTAGATCTCCCCGGTAGCTGCGCCATAAATTCGTCTTGCTACCTCTTGAGCATGCGTTGTTTTTCCCTTGAAGAGGAAATGGTGATGCAGCAAAGTACCGTAAGTATTTCCCTCAATTTTTGAGAACCAAGGTATCAATCCAGTAGGAGACTACACGCAAATCCCTAGTACCTGGACAAACAATTAAGAACCTTGCAACCAACGCGATAAAAGGGTTGTCAATCCCTTCACGGCCACCTGCAAAAGTGAGATCTGATAAAGATAATAAGATACATATTTTTGGTATTTTTGTTGTACAGATTGAAAAGTAAAGATTGCAAAATGAAAGAACAATAAAGATAGCTAGTTGACGGAAGATTAATATGATGGAAAATAGACCCGAGGGCCATAGGTTTCACTTGTGGCTTCTCTCAAGATAGCAAATCTCACGGTGGGTGAACAAGATACTATCAAGCAATTGATAGAAAAGTGCATTGTTATGAGAATATCTAGGCATGATCATGCATATAGGCATCACGTCCGTGAAAAGTAGACCGAAACTATTCTGCATCTACTACTATTACTCCACACATCGACCGCTATCCAGCATGCATCTATATTATTAAGTTCATAAGAACAGAGTAACACATTAAGCAAGATGATATGATGTAGAGGGATAAACTCATGCAATATGACATAAACCCTATCTTTTTATCCTCGATGGCAATAATACAATATGTGCCTTGCTGCCCCTGCTGTCACTGGGAAAGGACACCGCAAGATTGAACCCAAAGCTAAGCACTTTCCCATTGCAAGAAAGATCAATCTAGTAGGCCAAACCAAATTGATAATTCGAAGAGACTTGCAAAGATATCTTAATCATGCATATAAGAATTCAGAGAAGAACCAAATATTATTCATAGATAATCTTTATCATAAACCAACAATTCATTGGATCGTGACAAACACACCACAAAAGGTATTACATCAAATAGATCCCCAAGAAGATCGAGGAGAACTTTGTATTGAGATCCAAAGAGATAGAAGAAGCCATCTAGCTAATAACTATGGACCTGAAGGTGTGTGGTAAACTACTCACAACTCATCCGAGAGCCTATGGTGTTGATGTAGAAGCCCTCCGTGATCGATGCCCCCTCCGGTGGAGCTCCGGAAAAGGCACCAAGATGGGATCTCGCTGGTACAGAAGGTTGCGACGGTGGAAATAGGGTTTCGTGGTGCTCTTGGATGTTTTTAGGGTATATGAGTATATATAGGAGGAAGAGGGGCTATGTGGGGCCCACGAGGGTGGGGGCACGCCTACCCCCATGGGCGCGCCCTCCTGCCTCGTGGCCACCTCGTGGCTTCCCAGACGTGTACTCCAAGTCTTCTGGATTGTGTTTGTTCCAAAAACGATCCTCGCAAAGGTTTCATTCCGTTTGGATTCCGTTTGATATTCCTTTTCTACGAAACACTGAAATAGGCAAAAAAAATAGCAACTTGCATTGGGCCTTTGGTTAGTAGGTTAGTCCCAAAAATAATATAAAAGTGCATATTAATGCCCATTAAATATCCAAAACAGATAATATAATAGCATGGAACAATAAAAAATTATAGATACGTTGGAGACGTATAAGGAACAAAACAACATCTTTAGCCTTAGAGGCATTATCCGAAGCCCTCGCGGACGAAGACTTAAGTACCTTACGATCAATGGTGGAGAAGGTTGATGTAATCCTCGCCAAAAGATCAAAATCTACCTCCTTCAAGCTACCAGATGAAATCATAAAATTTCAAGTGCACCCAATGGACCCTAACAAGACATCGTCTATCGAGGCATAGCTGGATCCGGCGGTAGACAACGCGTTACGTGCCTTCCTTCGAGAAACTTGAGATATTGTAAAATCCCAAATATTCAATTTGGAATGTTATACATAGATCATACTGCATTGCATGTTTCTCTGCATTTTTGTTTGTGGCGTTCCTCGAAATTTTAAGCAACTCAAGGACCAACGGAGAGAATTGGGAATTTTACCCTTTTTGTATTTGAGTTTACTCGGATACCGGTACGAGGACAGTGTTGGTTTTAATTATTTTTCTCTCCTAAAGATATTTCTAAATGCAAGATATGAGCGGAGATAATATGATTTCTCCAAAATAACAGAAATATTGGAGGAAAAATGTTAAAATCACCTTTGGTTTTTTTTCTGGATTTATTTGCGATTTTATTTGCATAGGAAAATGCACGTTTTCCAAAATTGCATTTAGGTACGGGAAAATGTTCACTTTGTCCTAAATATTATTAAAGGACGATGAAAATTTATTTCATGATTTTTGGAGTCCGTTTAGTATTTCTTTCGTTAGTTTTGCTACGTGAGGACTCTTTTTAGAAAAAAAAGAGTGAACCGACTCCGGGCCGTAAGTGGCCAGGACTCTGGCCTTTATAAGCCGCCACCCCGGCCCGAGGCAGCCCAGCCGCTAGCCCGCCTCGCCTCTGCCCTAGCCGCCGCCCGCCTCGCCTCTGCCCCGCCGCCATCGCGTGCGCCGCCGCCCGCCGCTGCCGCTCGGGCCGCCTCCCGCCGCCGGTAGCCGCCGGAGCTGCGCCCTCGCTAGAGTCCGCCGCCGGAGCTCACCGTTTTCGAGGTAGTAATCGGTTTTTTTAAACCGATCGGTTCTTTTCGTTAAACCCTAGATTCGTTTTTTTAGGTTTAGATCGGTTCGGTTTTCTTCGCTTTAGTTATTTAGCGGATGTTTGTCCGTATGTTCGTTTTAACGAACGCTGTTCGTCCGTTAGCCGTAGACAGCGAACGTTCATTCGTGATCCTGTTCGCCAGTTTTCCTTTTTCGGGGTTTTTATCCGCGATTATTTCGATCGCGATTTCTGCCCTGATCTTGTTTTTCGTTTTTCTTTTTGCTCGAGAGTCGGAATCAGGTGATTCAAAATCCCAGATCTTTGTCTCGACGCCCTCTTTCCGTTTAACCAACTTGAACAAAGTTTTGGCTACTGTAAAATTTGACTTTAGACCAATTTGTAACCGGAGCTCATTTCTTTCGCAGTTTGAGTTTCGTTGCTTCTTTCGATTTGATTCTTTTTGCAAACCGGAGTTCTTAAGTTGAACTTTCTGGTTAGATCTTATCTTTTGGAGTTTTTTTTTGTGCATTATTGTTTGTTTGTATATGTATGCTATTGTTTGCTTGTGATAGAATACCCGGATTGTGAAGCGTGCTATTACGAGTCTCTAGGTTTTGCGAATCGTCAGCAAGGCAAGTAACACTCTGATCATACCTTTTAGTACCCAGTTTTTTTGCATTAGATCAAACCCTAACACATTGCATGAGTAGGATCTCTTAACTTGTGGGACTTGGAAGTAGATTGAGGTAGAACCTATTACCTGCATTATTTTCAAACCCATGGGAGTTACTTCTACCTTTGCTTAGGTTGTTATGCTATGCTCGTAGACGTGGTTTGGGTTTGAGTGAAATCCATGACAGATGTGATTTGTTAATTAAGGATTCAACTTAAGGTGGCTACTTGAATACACATCTGGGTGGATTGGTTGTAGGGCACCTGGGGAATCCAATGTTGTCCTAGGAAATCCCGGGGTTCCGTGTGATTTTTCCTATGGAATGCCACCCAGGATCAAAGGGATCATAAAACTATTCATGCTAGAAACTTCTGTGTGCAGCCACATGCCAATATGGGCTCTGGCATAGTTGAGTAAGTTGTGGGAAACCTTTCCGTGATGGGCTAGCAGATGTAGAGGGATTGTAGGTGTACCGGACTATCTATCCGGTTAAGGGGACCTCCTTAGAAAGACTGTGTCTCGGTCATCCGTTTCTCAAACACCATGCAGTGCAAGAAACCAAACGGAGGCGATCGAGTCTTGTGGGAAAAGTGCACAAACCTCTGCAGAGTGTACAAACTAATCATGATTAGCCGTGTCCCCGGTAATGGACATCTTGAGTATCTGGTACTTGAATTATTGGTTGATCTCATCACTCTATAATTTAATTTGTTGGGTTAATGATAACTTTAATATTGGATTGAGTTGGAGGTACCTTCTCAATGATTTTCAACCTACATGATAGTTAAAATAAAATTTATTCCTTTATTGTAGGGAAAAATTGGCTTTACGCAAAAACTTTAAACTTAGAGCCTCCACCAGCCAAGTATGCATATAGTATAGCCTTTATTCTGTTACTTGCATCTTCTGTGTTATCTTGCCAGCATATTCCATGTGCTGACCCGTTTTCGGGCTGCAACATATTACGTTGCAGAATTTTTAGATGAGGAATAAGACGTTCTAGGTCGTTTGTCATGCACTTAGCTATGCCGTTGGAGTTGATGGACTCACTTATCTTCCAAGCCTTCCGCTGTTATTTGGTTAGATGGCCTTAAGCCATAGACTTTTGTAATAAGTTCTCATTGGAGACATTTCATTGTAATAAGTGTGTGATTGCCACTCTGTTATAAATCCTTCAAGTACTGTGTGTGTTAGCATTACCGATCCAGGGATGACACTGAAACACAGAGACTTCGGTCCATTCGGATCGTGGTCGCTACAAAGATGGTATCAGAGCACACGTTGAATGTAGGACACGACCACTAAGACAGACCCTAGATCACTCTTATCTACTCATTTCTGACTTCTCTCCATTTTCTACTTCTTTAGGATGGTGGATCCAAGGAACAAGTTCACTCAACCGGATGAAGACACACCATTTGGACGACACTTGAAGGAAGTCACTAGGTACCTGAACATAGGAATACCAAGCTTTACCGGGACCTACACAGTCACTTTACCGGAAGAGGAGCGATGGAGTATACAAGTTCAAATTCCCGGAAGAACCTTCGCACCCTCCACTGAGCCAATAGAGTTTTCTTTTGACGCGCCAACCTGGAGCGTAGGCAAGAGCATGGCCGCCCACATCACAATGGGAAGGATCGGAGAAGTCTACAAACAGGAGCTGAAGGACACCATCTACTAGATTTGTGGACGCCGAGATGAGAGTTGGGATATGATCAGCACCCGGAAGGATAGGTCCATTGCAGCGTTCATCCAGGAGTTGAACCAGCACATTCGACGACAGGAGCACCAGATGTGCGCTGGGATGATAGAATTGAAGAAGGCACTAAACATGATTTTGGAGCTAGAAGAAGAACTTAAGTCTACTCGTGACGGATACGAGGAGGATATGTTGATACTAGTGGAGAAGAATGACGATTTGACAAGGAAGCTAGGAGTATTCATGGGAGATCCAGCACCAGGAGGTGAAGAAGAAGAAGAAGAACCCAAGGAGATTCATCCCGAAGATTACATTATCATCGACGACACGGATTCAGAACCCGATGACAGTAAAGACGAGGACTATGAAGATGAAGCTGGAGAAGACATCATGGAATCTTCTGCCGATCAATATTTTTAGAAGACCACCCTATGACTAGTAGTTTACCCCCCCTACATATTAGTATTTAGAGCACTCTTTGTAACGGTAGTTAGATTTGTAAGATCTTGCTTGAAATTGATTGGTGTGATATGATTGTTTTTGTCTCATGTGCATATGGGTAGTGATTTTCCCTTAGACCTCAATTCTATTCCAATCTCTTCCCTCTACACCCACCAGATGCTTCCAAGACGTGAGCCCGGATTTGAGTTTCCCCCTGAGCTCACCTAGTTGATCCAGCAGCAGAACACCCTGATGCAAGTTCTTGTCCAGAATACTTAGAACAACCAGAACAACAACAACAACAACCCTCCACCACCACCACCCGTGGACAACCTGACACATTTCTTAAGGTTGCAACCACCAGTGTTTGCTAGCAACATTGAACCAATAGTGGCTGATGACTGGCTACGCAAGATTGGAAGGGATTTGACTACCGCCAATTGCTTAGACGCTGAGAAGGTGCGATTTGCCGCACAGCAGTTGTCTGGACTAGCCGCAGCATGGTGGGAGAACTACACAGCCACTTTCCCCATAGCCAATGTCACTTGGGAGCAGTTTCAGCAAGCATTCTGTACTGCCCATGTCTCAACTGGAGCTATGAGCATGAAGAAGCGGGAGTTTTGCAACTTGCGCCAAGGAAACCGTACTATAGCTCAATACGTGGATGAGTTTAGTACCCTATCTCGTTATGCCCCAGATGATGTGGCCATAGATGCTGCTAATCAGGAGAGATTTATGGAAGGGCTGAATGATGAGATGAGCGTACAATTCATGGTGGCAACATTCAACAACTACCAGGAGTTGGTAGATAAAACTCTTATGATTGAAGGGAAGCAGCAGCAGATTGAAAGCCGCAAGAGGAAGTATGGTCAAGGAAGGAATAATTCTGGAGCCCAGCAGAAGCCCCGATTCACTCCGAATTCGGGAGGATATACCCACAACCATGGAATTCCCCACAACAATAATGGCCCTAAAAATGGAAATGGGAATGGAGCAAGTAGTAACCAGAGCCGCCCTACACCGTCCACACCCGCCAAGAAGGATTTCAGCCACGTCACTTGTTTCAAGTGTGGGAAGAATGGACATTATGCCAATGACTGCCCTGAAGCTAAGAATGGGAACGTCAATGGAAGCGCCGGGAAGAAGCCCAACCCGTTCAACAAAGGACAAGTGAACCACGTGACCATGGAGCAGGTAGAAGAGCAACTAGATGATGTTGTCGGTAAGTTTTTGGTTAAGACATTTACCGCAATAGTTCTTTTTGACACTGGTGCATCGCATTCATACATTTCAAGGGGATTCGTAAATATACATAGGATGTCCACCCGCGTTCTTAAGACCCCCATGTTAGTAAGTTCACCAGGAGCAGAGTATATGGCACACCAAGGATGTTTTCAGACGCCATTGACCATAGGACGCCATACTTTCCCCTCCGACCTAATCGTTCTAGAGTCACAAGGATTGGATGTGATATTAGGTATGGATTGGCTATCGAAGTATGGAGGTAATATCGATTGTGCCAGCAAGTCTATTTTGCTCACCACCCCGGAGGGAAAAAGGATCAAGTATGTATCTAGGCATACGCCTATAAGGACACAAGTACATTCTCTCACGGGAGTTGTTCAGGAGGAAGTGCCAGTAGTAAAGGACTATCCGGATGTGTTCCCAGAGGAGTTACCTGGCATGCCACCGGATAGAGATATTGAGTTCTTAATAGAGTTGTTGCCTGGCACCGAACCAATATCTAAGAGACCGTATCAGATGCCAGCGAATGATCTGGAGGAGATCAAGAAGCAGATTTAGGAGTTATTGGAGAAAGGATTTATTCACCGAAGTTCATCACCTTGGGGAGCCTCAGTGCTTTTGGTCGAGAAGAAGGATGGATCATTAAGAATGGTCGTTGATTATCGTGCGCTGAATGAAGTGACTATTAAGAATAAGTACCCGCTGCCGATGATCAATGATCTGTTCAACCAACTCCAGGGAGCGAAAGTATTCTCCTAGATAGATCTACGATCTGGATACCACCAATTGAAGATCCGAGAGAAGGATATACCTAAGACAGCCTTCACCACACGGTACGGGCTGTATGAGTATACGGTTATGTCATTTGGATTGACTAACGCGCGTGCCTATTTCATGAGTATGATGAACAAGGTGTTCATGGAGTTCTTGGATAAGTTCGTCGTGGTATTCATAGATGATATTCTGGTACACCCAAAGGATGAGGAGGAACAAGCGGAGCATTTGCGTTTAGTTTTGGAGAAGCTCAGAGAACACCAGTTGTATGCCAAGTTTAGCAAATGCGAGTTTTGGTTGAAGGAAGTTGGATTCCTGATACGTCCAAAACGTATCTATAATTTCTGCTTGCTCCATGCCACTTTTGGGTGATATTGCTATGATATTCATACACTTCCATACACTTTTGATCATATTTGGACTAACCTACTAATCCAGTGCACCCCGGTGCCAGTTTCTGTTTTCGGCTGATTTTGTATTTCAGGTTTTCACGTTACGAGAACTGCCAGGAAAAATCCAGAAAAAGTATATAAAAAATCAGCGTTCCAGGAGCTACCGTGCGGCCAAAGTGCAACCGGGGGGGACCCACAGGGGCTCCAGGTGCCCTGTGGGCGCGCCCACCCTGGGCCGCGCCGGGGGGGCGCCTGGGCCCCCCGAGGCACCTCCGATGCCCCCCTTTGGCATATATTTAAAGCGTGTCGAGGAAACCCTGATTCCGGAACCCTTTTCTCCAGATGCGATTCCGATCTCCGCCGCCATCGCCATCAAGCTTCGGGGGACCAGAATTCCTGCGCCGGCACCCTGCCGGGACGGGGAAGTGCCCCCGGATTCATCTCCATCGACGTTGCTTCCTCCCTCCATGATGCGGGAGTAGTTCCTCCTCGGGGCTGAGGTTCTTACCAGTAGCTATGTGGTCAATTCTCTCTCCCATGATGTGATCTTCGTTGTGATCATAGGCTATGTTAATCTAGGGTGTTTCCCCTTCCTATATGTATTGGATTGATGTACTCACTTGTCTTTATCTAGTATAATCCCCGAGACCAAGGTGACAGCGGTCTATTGGACATGGATTAGAACAATATTTTCATGAGTGATTTCCTCTCTTGTGTGTTGATTGAAGATTGAGAGTCTCTTGGTGCTTGTCTTTGACTATCCTTTAGATATGTTATGGTGATTGTGGGACTCTCTTTGGATGGCCGCGGTGACATTGGGAAATCCTTAGATCGAGAACTACGAACTTTGAGGTGTGCTTTTGTAGCCCTACATAATTCTCGTCCTCTCTTGACCACGAAGGAATGATCTCCGAGTGTGTCCCCTTTGCATGTTTTATGGGAAATATCATGTGATTCGATTATGTTAATGTTGTTGGGAGTTGCCACTAGTGAAAGTATGAATTTGTATTACCTTTTGTGCTCACGTTTACGCCTTGTTTCCACCATTGCAATACTGTTTGTGCTCACGTTTACTACTTGTTTGCTTGCTGCATTTTTTATTACATATTTGTATTACGATGTTTTGCCATCCATATGACTTGCCATTTAACATCTCTTCGCCGAACTAGTGCACCTACATCTGACAAGTGTATTAGGTGTGTTGGGGACACAAGAGACTTCTTGTATCTTAGTTGCAGGGTTGCTTGAGAGAGACCATCTTCAACCTCTACTTCCCTGAGTTCGATAAACCTTAGGTCATCCACTTGAGGGATATTGCTACTGTCCTACAAACCTCTGCGCTTGGAGGCCCAACATAGTCTACAAGAGTAGAAGCGTGCGTAGACATCAATTCCTAGGGCATGTTATATCGGGAGAAGGTATAGTAGTGGACCCCGTCAAAGTGCAGGCAGTCACGGAGTGGTTGGCACCACTTCAGTTGGAGAGATCCGCAGTTTTCTTGGACTCGCGGGATACTACTGGAGATTCATAGAAAATTTCTCCAAGATTGCAAAGCCAATGACGACATTGTTGAAGAAGGAGACAAAGTTCGATTGGACTGAAGAGTGTGAAGAATGTTTCCAGGAGTTGAAGAAACGGTTGACGACAGCCTCAGTGCTGATATTGCCAGATATACGCAAGGATTTCCAAGTGTACTGCGACGCTTCACGCTTAGGACTTGGAGGAGTACTTATGCAGGACGGAAGAGTTGTTTCCTATGCATCCCGTCAACTGCGACCACACGAGTTGAATTGCGCAACACACGATCTGGAGTTAGCAGCTGTAGTGCACGCACTGAAAACATGGAGACATTTCCTTATTGGAAATCGTTGTGATGTGTACAGGGATCACAAGAGTTTGAAGTACATTTTCACACAGAAGGAGCTGAACCTCAGACAAAGGAGATGGTTGGAGCTTATAAAGGATTATGATATGAAGCTACACTATCACCCAGGAAAGGCCAACGTCGTAGCAGATGCTTTGAGCCGGAAGAAATATGCAAATACCCTACTAAAAGGGGGATTTCCACAGGAGTTAGCAGAATGTCGCAGGGAGCTTCGTTTGGAGATAGTTCCTAGAGGTTTCATTGCAATGTTAGAGGTTCAGTCCACATTGCTGGGAAATATACGTGAAGCCCAGAAGGATGATAAGGAAATCGCAGAGATAAGTAAACGGATGAGTGAAGGAAAAGCCAAGGGATTTTGTGAGGACGTACACAACACCTTGTGGTTTGAGGATCGAATCTATGTGCCCGACGACCCGGAGATCAGGAAGTTGATACTGCAAGAAGCACATAATTCGCCATACTCGATACACCCCGGAAACACCAAGATGTATTTGGATTTGAAGGAACGTTTCTGGTGGACAGGAATGAAGAAGGATATTGCCGAGTATGTAGCCGTATGCGATGTATGCCAGAGAGTGAAGGCAGAGCACCAGAAGCCAGCAGGATTGTTGCAGCCTATGCCGATACCCGAATGGAAGTGGGAGAATCTTGGCATGGATTTTATCACCGGATTGCCGAGGACCAAATCGGGATATGATTAAATATGGGTAGTGGTGGATCGATTGACGAAGGTAGCCCATTTTATCCCCATGAAAACCACATACACTAGTGCGAAGTTGGCCAAGATATACATGACCAAGATAGTATGTCTGCACGGAGTTCCGAGGACCATTGTATCAGATAGAGGAACACAATTCACCTCAAAGTTTTGGCATCAGCTACACCAAACTTTGGGAACGAGGCTGGAATTCAGCACCGCTTTTCATCCGAAGACCGATGGACAGACCGAGAGAGTCAACCAGATCCTGGAGGACATGTTGAGAGCCTGTGCGTTAGATTATGGATCTAGTTGGGATGATAATTTGCCCTATGCGGAGTTCTCGTACAACAACAGTTACCAGGCCAGTTTGAAGATGGCACCGTTCGAGGCATTGTATGGAAGGAGATGCTGAACACCATTAATGTGGGACGAAGTTGGAGATCGACAATTGTTTGGACCAGACTTGATAAAGGAGTCTGAGGAGAAGGTGAAGTTGATTCGAGATAGATTGAAGGTAGCTTAGTCCAGGCAGTAGAGTTATGCAGACTCGAAGCGCAAGGAGATAGCCTATGAGATCGGAGATAGAGCGTACTTGATAGTATCGCATCTACGAGGAGTTAAACGTTTCGGAGTTAAGGGAAAGCTAGCCCCGAGATTTGTGGGACCCTACCGTGTTTTGGAACGCATGGGAGAGGTTGCCTATAAGTTGGAATTGCCCGAAGGATTGTGAGGACTGCACGACGTTTTTCATGTTTTGCAGATTAAGAAGTGCCATGCGGTGATGGCCGATATACCGCTTAGAGACACAGTACCCATAGAAGCAATTCAGTTGGACAGTGATCTGACCTACGAGGAGAAGCCTGTTAAGATTCTCGAATTTTCAAGCAGAGTCACCCACAGTAAGGTTATCCAGTTTTGCAAAGTTCGGTGGAGTCACCACACCGAGGAAGAAGCCTCCTGGGAACGAGAAGATGATCTACGCAAGGACCACCCACACCTGTTCTCTAGTCAAGTCGAATCTCAAGGGCGAGATTCATTCTAAGGGGGGTAGGTTTGTAACATCCCAAATTTTCAATTTGGAATGTTATACATAGATCGTACTGCATTGCATGTTTCTCTGCTTTTTTGTTTGTTGTGTTCCTCAAAATTCTAAGCAACTCAAGGACCTACGGAGAGAGTTGGGAATTTTACCGTTTTTGTATTTGAGTTTACTCGGATACCGGTACGAGGACAGTGTTGGTTTTAATTATTTTTCTCTCCTAAATATATTTCTAAATGCAAGATATGAGCGGAGATAATATGACTTCTCCAAAATAACAGAAATATTGAAGGAAAAATGTTAAAATCACTTTTGGTTTTTTTTCTGGATTTATTTGCGTTTTTATTTGCATAGGAAAAATGCGCGTTTTTCAAAATTGCATTTAGGTCCTGGAAAAATGTTCACTTTGTCCTAAATATTATTAGAGCACGGTGAAAATTTATTTCGGGATTTTTGGAGTCCGTTTAATATTTCTTTCATTAGATTTGCTACGTGAGGACTCTTTTTAGAAGAAAAAAAGAGGGAACCGACTCCGGGCCGTAAGTGGCCAGGACTCTGGCCTTTATAAGCCGCCACCCCGGCACGAGGTAGCCCAGCCGCCAGCCTGCCTCGCCTCTACCCTAGCCGCCGCCCGCCTCGCCTCTGCCCCGCCACCGCCGCGTGCGCCGCCGCCGTGTGCGCCGCCGCCGACCCCACCACCGCCGCCTGCCGCCGATAGCCGCCGGAGCTGCGCCCTCGCCGGAGTCCGCCTCTGGGTTTGCTGTTTTCGAGGTAGCAATCGGTTTTTTTAAAACCGATCGGTTCTTTTCGTTAAACTCTAGATTCGTTTTTTTAGGTTTAGATCGGTTCAGTTTTCTTAGATTTAGTTATTTAGCGGACGTTCGTCCGTACGTTCGTTTTAACGAACGCTGTTCGTCCGTTAGCCGCAGACAGCGAACGTTCGTTCGTTAGCCTGTTCGTCAGTTTTCCTTTTTCGGGGTTTTTATCCGCGACTATTTTGATCGTGATTTCTGCCCTGATCTTGTTTTTCGTTTTTCTTTTCGCTCGAGAGTCGTAATCAGGTGATTCAAAATCCCAGATCTTCATCTCGACGCCCTCTTTCCGTTTAATCAACTTGAAAAAAGTTTTGGCTACTGTAAAATTTGACTTTAGACCAATTAGTAACCGGAGCTCGTTTCTTTCGCAGTTTGAGTTTCGTTGCTTCTTTCGATTTGATTCTATTTGCAAACCGGAGTTCCTAAGTTGAACTTTCTGGTTAGATCTTATCTTTTGGAGTTTTGTTTGTGCATTATTGTTTGTTTGTATATGTATGCTATTGTTTGCTTGCGATAGAATACCCGGACTGTGAAGCGTGCTACTACGAGTCTCTAGGTTTTGCGAATCGTCAGCAAGGCAAGTAACACTTTGAGTGAAGTAGATTGAGGTAGGATCAAACCCTCACACATTGCATGAGTAGGATCTCTTAACTTGTGGGACTAGGAAGTAGATTGAGGTAGAACCTATTACCTGCGTTATTCTCAAACCCTTGGGAGTTACTTCTACGTTTGCTTAGGTTGCTATACTATGCTCGTAGACGTGGTTTGGGTTTGAGTGAAATCCATGACAGATGTGAGTTGTTGATTAAGGATTCAACTTAAGGTGGCTACTTGAATACACATCTGGGTGGATTGGTTGCAGGGCACCTGGGGAATCCAGTGTTGTCCTAGGAAAACCCGGGGTTCTGTGTGATTTTTCCTATGGAATGCCACCCAGGCTCAAAGGGATCATAAAACTATTCATGCTAGAAACTTCCGTGTGCAGCCACATGCCAATATGGGCTCTAGCATAGTTGAGTAAGTTGTGGGAAACCTTTCCGTGATGGGCTAGCAGATGTAGAGGGATTGTAGGTGTACCGGCCTATCTATCCGGTTAAGGGGACCTCCTCAGAAAGACCGTGTCTCGGTCATCCGTTTCTCAAACACCATGCAGTGCGAGAAGCCAAACGGAGGCGATCGAGTCTTGTGGTAAATGTGCACAAGCCTCTGCAGAGTGTACAAACTGATCATGATTAGCCGTGTCCCTGGTTATGGACATCTTGAGTATCTGGTACTTGAATTATTGGTTGATCTCATCACTCTATAATTTAATTTGTTGGGTTAATGATAACTTTAATTTGGGATTGATTTGGAGGTACCTTCTTGTCGGGGAAACTGATCGCCCACGAACACCTATGGGACCGGAGCCCCTTTTCGGTACGGCGGGGGGCGGAGGATGCACAAAGAGCGGATCGAGGCGAGCACGCGAGCAGTTTACCCAGGTTCAGGCCGCACGGATGCGTAAAACCCTACTCCTGCTTTGGTTTGTTATTAAGTTCTTGGCTTGGGAGCGAGGAGAGCAATAGTACACTCTAACCGCTAACTAGACCGAGCGTGGAGAATGATCGATGTTCGGAACCCTCTCTACATTGCGCATGGGCCTCCTTTTATAGGTCAATGGGGTCACCGTCAAGTGGCAACACAGATGGGGTAAAAGTGTAAAAATAGTGGTAGTTGGAACAGTGTTTGTATAGTGCTCTATACCTAACTCTGACGGCAGGGGACAAGGGCATTGAATGCCCGTCGCCGCCGCCCCAAACAGTGCAAAAAATGGCCGTCAGGGGCGCCACCGTTCGCCACGACGGTAGCCTCGTCATCGCAGCTTGCCACCGTGTTCCCCTGGCTGCACAGCCTTTTGCCACGTGCGCCCTGGGAGGGTCCCAGGGCGACACGTGGGTGGATGAGCTGGAGCGTGGGTACTGGGTGGAAGCTTGCCGCGGCAAGCGCCTTGCCGCGGTCACTATCTTGTCACGCCTGGGAGCTTGTTGCTCACCGGGCCTTGCCGGGATGCGTGGCGCGTCGCGGCAAGTTCTCTTGAGGTGCCTTTAGTTGGCCTTCCCGGCAAGCTCCCCTTGCCAGGCTCTTGTACCTTGAGTGGTTTTGTGCCTTGAGTTGCCTTCCCGGCAAGCTCCTCTTGCCGGGGTCTTGTTTCTTTGACTTGAATACTTTGTTCTTGAACAGCTCCAAGGGAACCACGGAGGGTCTTGGCAGTCGCCTGGCTAGCCCTGCCGCGGGACGCTGCAACTGCCCGTGCACAAGTTCGGGATACTAAGGTACCCCTACTTTAGTACACCGACAGGAGCCCCCGGGCCTGGGCCAGACACGGTGCGAGCGCTGTTGGGCCAGGCCCAAAACAGTGCATGGGCACGCGCGGCCCGCGGCAAGCCGTATCCAACTCCGTATCCACCGCGCCCTCCCTTAACGGCACGCGTCAATCGCGGCGTCGTGGGACAGATCGTGGCCTGTTTCTTTAATGGGAAATGCGGAACGTCCCCCTCTTTCCCCTTAAAAGCAGGGGAAACAGGGGCAGTTCCTTCCATTCGCCCGTTGCTTCTTCAATCCTCGGAAATCCCCGCCGCTCCCCTCCTTCCCGTTGGCCGAAAGAGAGCAGCGCTCCGCCGTCCGTCACCACCAGCACCACCAGCACCGTTGACCTCCCCGTCCGTCCCCGCCATGGCTCCGAAAGTCGAGAAGGGAAAGTCTGCGAAGGCCGCCGCGAAGTCCGCCGAGGCGCTGCGGCTAGCAGCAATGCGGAAGAAGATGGCGGTCTTCCCGCCAAAGCTTAGCGCGGAGGAGCTGAAGGAATCCTTCTACCTCTTCTGGTCGAGGGAGACGAAGGCGTATCCGTGCACCAAGGTACTCCCCGCCGTAGCCTGCGAGATGTTCCCGAATGGTTACGCCTTCTTTGCCCTGTTCTTCTACTGCGGGCTCTGCCCGCCATATTCCGAATTCTTCTGCGATATCATGAACACCTACCGGTTTCATCTCCTCGACTTCACCCCCAACGCCGTCTTGACCATGGCCGTTTTCGCACATCTGTGCGAAAACTTTGTCGGAGTCTACCCCAATGTAGCTCTTTTCCGCCACTATTTCACGCCTCGAGTCGAGGCAGGGTCGCCTTTGTCGGGCGGCGTCTCCTGGATCTCGAGGACGCACAAGAAGGAAGAATATCTGGAGGGGGAGCTCCGCGGCAAGTGGGATGAGTGGAGGGCCAACTGGTGTTGGATCGTAGAGGATCACCCGCAGCCGTTTACTTCCCGGCGCCAAGCCGCAGTAGTACGCGGCAACGACTGGAGCGATTTGACACCGGAGGATAGCAGATTGAAGATTGCCACTACCCGAATCCTTCGCCTCAGGCACGCCAAGCTCACCGTGGGCGCAGTAGGAGCAGACTTTCTCCGCCGCCGAATCGCCCCCTTGCAGGAGAGGAAGAGGGCCGCCTGGGAGTTTGAGAACGCGGCAGATATCATGAGGCTGCGCCCGGGGCTCAATTACAACTTCTCTGTCCTGGAGCTCAACGCGATGCTCCAGGCGTTGTTCAAGTACGACTCCGCCCATCCTGAGTGGTTCGCCTTGCCGGCGGGCGTAGTTCCGCTGTGCAACAACTCGTCGCTTAGCGCCATCCGTGCGGTGATGCCGCTGTGCGATTCCCACGGCATCGACCCCACTTGGCAAGAGCCTTCCGACGAAGCTGTGCAGACGTTCTTCGACAACTTGGTGGAGCAGCCAGTCAAGTCCGACGAGAAGAAAGGCCTCACCCGCGACACCACTGATCAAGAGATGGCGTATATGGCCACCAAACTGGAAGAGGCGGCGGCGGCCAGGGCCGCGGGCGAGTTCGGGTACACTGTGCAGGAGGCGGAGGAAGCGGAGGCGGCAAGCCTTGCCGAGCAGGAAGAGCTCCGCAAGCCGGGAAGCTTGCCGGGCAACTTGCCGGGACAAGCGAGCCCATCGAGCAGGGCGTAGAGTCGAGCGGTCCCGCCGAGCAGGATGCCGGGTCAAGTGAGCCTGCCGAGGACTCGAGCGGCTCACTGGAGATCGGCTCCTCCTCCTCGTCCTCGGGCAGCTCGCCACCACCAGCAAGTCCTCCAGCTCCAAGAAGACGCCTCCGCAAGGCCGCAGACGTGACGGGGTGGCAAGCGGGCCAACAGCCGCAGCGCCGCGCGACACGCATCACCGCGGCAAGCAAGGCCGCCACGGGAGTTCCTCGCGCTTTTGCAGCGGCAGGAGGGGGATCTTCCCGGGCTGGTGCCACCGCTCCTGCCGCCCCTCGTGCCTCGGCGACATCCGGAGCAGGGTCTTCTCAGACCACCGCCCCTGCTCCCACCAAGCGGCCAAGGGAGCCTACTCCCCCAGCTCCTCGCGCCGGGACGCGCGAGCCAGACTTCGATTTCTCGGCGCTCAGCTCCGACGAGGAGGAAGGAGAGTAAGTCTTCGCAATTCTTGTTTTCCTTTGATTTTCTGTTGCTTTGTCTTGCATCTCTTTCGCCTAACTCTGAACCTGTTCTCTTTTTAGAACTCTCGCCCAGAGGGCGGCAAAGAGGGCCAAGGTCCCGGTGATCGTCATCGAGGATGAGCCCTCCGCGATAGTAGGAGGTGCGCCTGAGACGAGCTTGCCGGACCCGGCAACCGTTCTTCGGAGCAGCCACCAGCGTAGCCCCCAGCGTAAGTGTAGTTTACTTTCCGCTTGTCGGGCGCGCGTGGGTCTTCCATCCTTGCTGATATCTTGTTTGTTGACTTGTGTAGAAGCAGAGCAGCAGCACCAAGAGCGCTAGGATATCGCCCCCGACGAGCCGCACGCCTCGACCACACCGCCAAGGAGGAGCTCCCCGGCAAGGGAGAACACTCCGCCAAGGGCGAGCACCCCGCCAAGGGCGAGCACTCCGCCTAGGGAGGGCGCTAGCGGCCCTCCGCCGGCGGGAGCTACCACCACGTCGCCGAGGGAGAGCTCCCCGGCAAGGAACCCCAATGAGGAGGAGGCCCGCGCAGGTAAACCCTTGGACTTTTCTTCTTTTGAATTTCTCTTTTTGGATATTTGCTTGACTGTTCTTCTTTCCTTTTCTTTTCTGCCTTCAGACCCGTCCGCAGCCGAACCCATGGAGATGGAGGTCGTCGCCAACGACGCCGTCGTTGCTGAGGAAACGGTTGGCGCGGACGATCCCGCTGGCGCAGAGGCCGCCAGGGCTGCCGCCGCGGCAGCTGGCGAAGAGGCCGGCGATCGCACTGACGGCACTGAGGCCGCAGGAGCGCCAGGCGCTACGCCGACCGCCGAGCCTCCCGCCGCCGCCACAGCCCCCAGCTCCGACGAGCCCGAGCCGAGCGCTTATCTGAAGGCCGGCGATGACATCTTCATCCAGCTCCCGTGGGCGTCCATGTCCAGGGCGCCAGTCGAGGGAGAGGTCTTCGACGGGGAGGTCCTCACCTCCGCCGGACTGAAGCTCGTCGACGTGCCGAGCAGCAGCAGCGAGCCCGAGGAGGAGCGCCTGCTGCGCAAGCTTCTGTCTTTGTACGACGCCCGGCAAGCCAAGCTGGAGTCCTGAGAGGCTCTGGCCGCCAAGGCGGGTGCTGACTTGGAGAAGCGCGCAGAAGTGCTCCAAGCCATCAACCAAGCGGCTCTCCGATCCTTGGCGGAGGAGCGGGAGCAGCTCGCCCAGGCGCATCAGGCCTTCATCCTTAAGAAGGCAGAAGCGGAGGAGCAGCAAAGGCTTGCCGCCGAGGAGCTATCCAGGCGAGAAGGCGAGCTGACGCAGTGGAAGGTCGACCTCGACAGCCACGAGGATGAGCTTGCCGTGCGCGAGCGATCGCTTGGCGGAGCTTTGCAGGAGGAAAAGGACGCTGCCGCAGCTGCCGAGACCGCCAAGAGAGAGTTGGAGGCGAGGGTGGTGCAGCTGGAGGCCAATCTGAAGACGAGCGGCGAGGAGGTCGCCGCACTCAAGCTCGAGAGGGAGAAGGACGCACACAGTCACTCCGAGCTACAGGTCCGCCTCTCCGAGAAGGGCAAGGAGCTCGCCGTCGCCAAAGACTCCATCGCCGACCTCGAGCTGAAGCTGGCCACCCTAACCCAGACGCTGGACGGCGCCACGGAGCGGGAGGCGACCCTGAAGGAGGAGCTCAGGGCCGAGAAGGCGTTGCTGGACAGCGCCTCCATCTCCCAGAACAACTTTAGGCAGACCGTCGAGCTCTGGACGGAAGGCCTTGTCAACGCCGCCACGAACATCGACAAGGAGTTGATGGAGCTGGGGGCGGAGCACCTCGGATACTCCACCGATGAGGGTCTCCCCCACAGCGCCAAGCTAACTCTGTTCTTCAGGGATATGGCGATGGCCATCCAGCAACTCCGGGAGAAGATCCCGAAGCAGCTCGCGGCCGAATCGCGCAGGCTCTGCGTGGGTGCCTTGCAGAAGGTGTTGGTGAAGGTGGCCTACCGCAATCCAGGGCTCAACCTCACCAACATCCTCAGGACTCTGCCACCCGACGCCGACTAGGAGGCTCTCAAGGCCCTTGTCGCACCCATCGTGGACAAGGTGGGCGGGATCAAGAGAGTCGAGGGCGACGCGCGGATTAGTCTTGTCCACTTTCTTCTTTCCTTGCCGCTGCCAACCATGTTACGAACAATAGTCTATTAGAATCGCGGCAAGTCATTTTGTAATATACCCCTATCTTAGATAGTTAATGCAACGTTATTTCCTTTACTTGACTTCCTTTGCTTTGTATGTTTTTACCCTACGCTTTTAGGGAACTTGTCGGCGTAGGCACCTTTGCCGCGGGCGCTGAGCGCGGAACTTCAGCAGCCCACGGGCGGTGTTGCTACGGACAAGAAACCTTGTCGCAACTAGTTGCAGCACACTTAGGTTGTTGAGCGGGCTCGGAAACAAAGTAAGGGCGCGACACTTGTCGCAACACGCTTAAGATGTTGAGCAAACTCGAAACAAAATAAGGGCGCAACTAGCTACGAGTTGGTTCCTCCGCGCACAGGTTTTCCATACAAAGTGCGGTCGTTCAAGGAAGATAACTTAAAGAGTTACAAAAATTGATTGCTCAAACTTTGGCAACTTAGCTTTTGTGTTGTCTGCTTCCCGGCGAGGCAATGCTTTCTTGAACTTGTTTCCCGGCAAGACCAAACTTTCTTGAACGGCACTTAGTCCATACCACCATCTTCTCCTTCCCCCCCGGCAAACTTGTGCGTGAGGGAACCTTGCTTTTCCTTGAGAAGAAAAGAAAGAAGAGAAAATGCAGATACAGAGCATTCTGGCTCGTTATTGCTTACCGGGATTTGGTGCTGCACAAAGTGTCAGATAGTACATGCAACAAAAACAGATAACATGAAATGACAAGATGTGCGGGGCTCATAAACTTTACTGATGCACGGGGTCTGTGCCCGGCTTTGTACAGAGGATTACATGCAACAGCGGCAAGGCTTGGACAAAAGGTGGTTGCCGGAGCGGATCACGGCAACCGCGCCTTATGGGTAAAACTTACGAAGATGCTCGATGTTCCAGGAGTTGCTCACCGGCAAGCCATCTTCGGTCTCAAGGCGGACAGCGCCGGGCCTAGTGACTCGTTTCACCCGATTAGGGCCTTCCCACTTCGGCGTCAACTTGTTGGAATTCTTGGCGGACTGAACGCGCCGAAGAACAAGGTCGCCTTCCTCGAAACTTCTGGCTTTAACTTTGTGGCTATGGTAGCGGCGCAAAGCTTGCTGATAGCGAGCAGCTCACACAGCGGCCTGAAGACGGTCCTCCTCAAGGAGCAGCACGTCATCTTGTCGCAGCTGCTCTTGCTCAAGCTCATCGTAAGCGAGCACTCGAGGCGACCCGTATACGAGTTCCGCGGGGAGAACTGCTTCTGCTCCGTAGACAAGAGCAAAGGGTGCCTGTCCAGTGGCTCGATTTGGCGTCGTCCTGATCGACCAAAGAACCACCAACAGCTCCTCGATCCAGTTTCTTCCGCACTTGTGCAGCCTGTCGAAAGTTCTTGTCTTGAGTCCGCGCAGCACTTCAGCGTTTGCCCTCTCCGCTTGAACGTTCCTTCTCGGGTGAGCAATAGAAGAAAAGCAGACCTTGGCGCCAATATCTTGGACGTATTGCATGAAGGTGCGACTGGTGAATTGTGTGCCGTTGTCGGTGATGATCCTGTTAGGGATCCCAAAGCGGCAAACAATCGACCTGAAGAACTTGACTGCTGACTGTGCGGTCACCTTTCTGACGGGTTCCACTTCTGGCCACTTTGTGAACTTGTCGATGGCAACGTACAAGAACTCAAAGCCCCCGGCTGCACGGGGAAAGGGGCCGAGGATGTCGAGCCCCCAGACCGAAAATGGCCAGGACAAAGGGATCGTCTGTAGAGCTTGAGCTGGTTGGTGTATCTGCTTGGAATGGAACTGGCATGCTTCACACTTGGTTACTTGTGCAGTTGCATCTTGGAGGGCTGTCGGCCAAAAGAAACCTTGCCGGAAAGCTTTGCCGACAAGTGCTCTTGCGCCAATGTGGTGACCACATATGCCTCCATGTATCTCTGCCAACAGCTTCTGTCCATCTTCCCGGGGAATACACTTCAATTTCACACCGTTAAGTCTTCTTCAGCACAGTGTGTTGTCAACAAACTGGTACATACTTGATTGTCGGGTTACTTTTTCCGCTTCTTCTTGTTCTTCGAGAAGTTCTCCTATTTGGAGAAAACGGAGGATATGCTGCGCCCATGCTGGAGCTTGTGGCCTGACAACAAGGACTAAAGGCACATCTGCTGCTGCGGGAACATCCTCTTCTACGGCGAGAACTTGTGTCTCAGCCGGAGCTTGATGTTCCCCGGCAAGCTTGTCGGAGCAAAACTTGTCGGGAGCGTCTGCTTCGACTGTACGAACCCTAGGGCTTGCAGGAGCAGATTGCTCCTCAGCATTTTTAGTGTTGATCTTGGGGACATTGTTGGCGGCGGCTTCGGGAAGCTCTGCCGGAAGATAGTCACCAGAGATCAACTTCCTCTTCTTGGTCTGTCCAGTTGATGGTGTTACGGATGGTTGAGTCAGCTTGAGCACAAAGATTCCTGGTTCCACAGGCAACTTTAGTGCGGCACACTTTGACAGGCCATCTGCGATGTCGTTCTGAGCTCTTGGAATGTGCTCCATCTGTAGGCCTTCAAAGTGTTCTTCAAGCTTTCTCACTTCGTCGACGTAAGTTTCCATCAACGGACTCTGGTAGTTCTTGTTTACTTGGCGGACAACAAGCTGCGAGTCCCCCCTCACAATCAACTTCTTAATCCCAAGGTCTGCCGCGATCCTGAGACCGGCAAGCAAACCATCATACTCTGCAGTATTGTTTGTCGCTTGCTCCTTGGGAAAGTGCATCTGGACCACGTACTTGAGGTGTTCCCCGGTGGGCGCGACAAGCAGCACGCCGGCACCGGCGCCTTGCAGCAAGAAGGCACCATCAAAGTACATTATCCATTCTTTGCTTGCTTCCTTGATGGGGATGCTCGTCTCTGGAATCTCTTCGTCTAGCGTTGGCGTCCACTCTGCTATGAATTCTACCAATGCTCTGCTTTGGATAGTTGAAGTGCTTTCAAACTTGAGGCCAAAGCTTGACAGTTCCAGTGCCCACTCGACGATCCTGCCTGTCGCTTCTGGATTTTGCAGTATCCTATTCAGCGGAAAGCGAGTGACAACTGTTATCTCGTGTGCTTGGAAGTAATGGCGCAGCTTCCTCGAGGCCATAAGGAGGCCGAAAAGCAGTTTCTGCACACCAGAGTACCTTGACCTAGCCCCCTGTAGAAGGGAGCTGACAATGTAGACTGGGCGCTGCACCATCTTCTTTCGTATCTCCTCTTGCATCTGCGCAGATCCGTCCTTGTCGGGACCAGAGCTTGCCGGGGAAGCCCCCTGCTTGTCGCTGGATGTGCTTGCCGCGACCGCTGGCTCATCATCCGCTTCCCTATCCGCTACTAACGCAGCACTAACCACTTGATTGGTTGCCGCTAGATATAGCAACAACTTCTCTTGTGGTTTAGGTGCAACAAGTACGGGAGTGGAGGACAGGTACCTCTTCAAGTCTTGCAGCACTGCCTCCGCTTCCGGAGTCCATTTCATTGGACCTGCATTTTTCAAAATTTTGAAAAACGGCAGGGTGCGTTCTGCAGAATTAGAGATAAACCTGCTGAGAGCAGCCACGCAGCCGGCAAGTCTCCGCACATCTTTGACGCGCTTCGGTGCTTCGATTTGCTCGATGGCCTTGATCTTGTCGGGATTGGCTTCAATCCCCCTCTGAGACACGAAGAACCCGAGAAGCTTGCCGGAGGGGAATCCAAACACGCAATTCTCGGGGTTGAGCTTGAGTTGGATCTTGCGCAGATTCGCAAAAGTTTCCTCTAAATCTTGAATCAGAGTAGCCCTGTCCTTGCTCTTGACCACTATATCATCCATGTAAGCTTCCACATTTCTGTGTATCTGTGGCTCAAAAGCAGTGTGGACTACTCTTGCAAACGTTGAACCAGCATTCTTCAATCCGAAAGGCATGCGTATGAAGCAATAAGTGCCACATGGAGTAATGAATGCGGTCTTTTCCTCATCTTCTTCAGCCATAAAGATCTGGTGGTATCTTGAATATGCATCAAGAAATGAAAGCAAATCGCATCCGGCGGTGGAGTTAACAATCTGGTCAATGCGCGGCAAGGGAAATGGATCTTTGGGACAAGCTTTATTCACGTCGGTGAAGTCTATACAAAGCCTCCACTTCCCATTCGCTTTACGCATGACAACAGGATTGGCCAACCACGTGGGATGGAGCACACCTCTGACAAGGCCTGCCGCTTCCAGCTTCTTGATTTCTTCTGCGATAAACTCTTGGCGCTCCACTGCTTGTTTCCTAACTTTTTGCTTGACGGGCCGCGCGTGAGGACACACGGCAAGCTTGTGCTCAATCACTTTCCTGGGAACACCGGGGATGTCAGACGGTTGCCATGCAAACACGTAGACGTTCGCCCGCAGGAAAACAATGAGCGCGCTTTCCTATTTGGGGTCAAGCGTGGCACTGATGGTGAAAGTACCACCAGTGCCGTCCTCCTTGGCGGACACCTTCTTGGTTGTTGGCGGAGCTGCCATCGTCTTCTTACACTTGCCGGTGGAGTTCGATGGTGTGTCCTCGACGGAAGCGCAGCACTCCGAAGAGGTGCGTTTGCCGGAGTGGGCCCCAGAGCTCTTGCCGGACTTCGTCTTCTTCCCCCCGGGAGCTTCAGCGGCAAGTGTCTTGCTGTCAGTTACAGCTGCTGCATCCCGGTAAATCTTGTCGGCACAGATAAGGGCATCCTTCTTGTCGCTAGGGACAGAGATGACGCTTATCGGGCCTGGCATCTTGAGCATGTTGTAGGCGTAGTGAGAGGCTGTCATGAACTTGGCGAGCGCTGGACGGCCAAGTATTCCATTGTAAGGCAATGGAATATCGGCAAAGTCGAAAGTGATCCTCTCAGTCCTGAAGTTCAGCTCTCCGCCAAATGTCACTGGCAGTGTGATCTTCCCTTCGGCTTGCTCCTTCCCGGGTTGATCCCTTGGAATGTGCCAGTTTCTTCGAGCTCGCTGTCGGGGATCTGGAGTTTCCAGACCACAGCGGAGGAGATCAAGTTCAAGCCGGCCCCGCCGTCAACTAACATCTTAGTGACCTTGAGGTTGCGGATAGTTGGTGAAACCAACATCGGCAAACACCCAACCGCGGTTGTGTGATCAGGGTGGTCCTCAATATCAAAGATGATAGGCGTGCTGGACCACTTCAGAAGTTTGCGCGACTCGACGGGTGGCTCTGCTGCATTAACTTCCCGCACCCACTGCTTGAGTTGGCGGTGGGAAGTATGCAGAGAGGCACCACCGTCAAGGCACAGGACCTCTGTGGCTTTCTGAAACTCCTGCTCGCTGTTCTCTCCCTCATCCATGTCTTCGTCTTTGTCTTCGTCTTCTTCCTTGTCGCGGCCGCGGGGAGGTCTGTCTCCTTGCCGCTGCTTGGCCTTGCTGCGGCGTCCTCCCCGGCCGTTGAATGGCCACTTCTTGCCGGACCCTCCATCACCTCCCTGGGCCCTCTCCTTGTCGCGTCGCTCGTACTCAGCCTTTTTCTGCTCGACGAGTTACTCGACCCTCTTGCAGTTTTGGAGGTCGTGGCCCTTGGTGCGGTGGATCTTGCAGTATTGCTTGTCGGAGCCGTCCTGCTTGTCGGCGGCTGCCACAGTCTGGCAGTTGGTGCACGCGGCAGTCTCCTTGCCGGAGCTACCAGCCTGGGCTTTCTTGGCGCCAGCCTCCTTGCCGGACTGCTCAACGACTAGCACTTCCTTGTTCTTCTTCTTCCTGTTGCCCCGCCGCCGGCTTTTCTTTGCCGGGGCGGCATCCTCGCTGTCGGATCCCCCTGCTTTTGTATCCTCTCCGGGGAGTTTCCTCCCCTCCTCAGCGCGCGCGCACTTGTCGGCCAGGGCGTACAGCTCGCTGACGTCCCTGATCTTGCACATCGCCATCTCCTCCCTCATCCGGCGGTTACGCACGTTCTGATGGAACGCGCTAATAACCGCAGTAGGGTGGACGTCCGGGATGTTGTGCTGGACGCGGCTGAACCTCTGGATATACTTGCGCAGGAGCTCTCCTTCCTTCTGGGCGAGTATGTGAAGGTCACTCTCCTGGCCATGGGGCTTGTGGCCACCTGTGAAGGCGCCGACAAACTTGTGGCACAGGTTAGCCGAAGAAGAAATGGAGTTCTCGGGCAAGTGCATGAGCCAAGATCTGACGTTTGGCTTGAGCACCAGCGGGAAGTAATTGGCGAGTATCTTCTCGTCTCGTCCCCTGGCAGCCTGCACCGCGATGGTGTAGATGCCGAGGAACTCCGACGAATGTGTTTTGCCGTCGTACTTCTTGGGTACGTCGGGCTTGAAGTTCTTCATGCTGGGCCACTGGACTTGCCGCAGCTCACGAGTGAACGCACGACAACCTGCCGCGTACGGCAGGTCTCCTGGTCCCCCTAGCGCTTGCATGTCAATAGTGGGCCCAGCGCACTGGTCAGATTGACGTCGCGCTTCTCTCCGACGCTCGATGCGGGTTCGAGCGTCCTCTTGTCGTCGATCATCGAGAACTTGGCATTGATTGCGGCGAGCTCGCGGATCTGATGACGCACTGGAGTCGTCGTCGATGTTGATCCGGCGAGCCGGTGATCTTGGCCTCCTTGGCGGGGAGTGCACGTTGGTTGCACCCCCGGCGGTCTTGTCGCCATCGGCCCGCGCCTGGCTGACTTGCCGCGGCCGCGACGTGCTCGGCTGTTGCGGGGTGTCGCCGTTGGCGAAGGCGATGAGACTTTGGATGGTGGCCCTCCAGTCGTCGGCCTTGTCTGCCGCTGGAGGGAAGTCAAGGAGCAGTTGAGCTCGTGCTAGAGCTTCTCCTGGAGTGGCTGGTAACAGTGGCGAGCGGTGCGAGGAGCAGGATATTCTTGGACTTCTAACTATGTTAGAAGGAGCAGCATCCCGTCCCGGCGACCGTGCCTTGCTCGTGCCAGCATGTTGATGCGCATGCTGAACTTGAGCGTCCCGAGATCCGCCGGCTTGACCTTGGCTCAGCAAGCGTATGGTACCTAGAGTACCACGTCGCTGCCGGTCTCACGCTTCCCGAGATGGGCGCGGTGCGTGTACGGACGCCGAGGCCTTGGAGGGTGCCCGGTCGTCCGTCTTGTCCTTGGACTTCGCGGCGCCGTGAGTTTCCTCGCCGACGTCCGTCCTTCCGCCGGCGTCTACCCCACCAGCCGTTGGCTCCGGCGGTGGCGGGATCAACGCAGACGGGCCTGCTGCCTCCGAAGCCTTCTTCTTCGGCGGCATGTCGATGAAGATGTTGAAGATTTCGCTCGCGTGAACACCGGATCAGGTTCACACAACCTCGACGCACCCCTACCTGGCGCACCAAAGATGTCGGGGAAACTGATCACCCACGAACACCTATGGGACAGGAGCCCCTTTTCGGTACGGCGGGGGGTGGAGGATGCACAAAGAGCGGATCGAGGCGAGCACGCGAGCAGTTTACCCAGGTTCGGGCCGCAAGGATGCGTAAAACCCTACTCCTGCTTTGGTTTGTTATTAAGTTCTTGGCTCGGGAGCGAGGAGAGCAATAGTACACTCTAGCCGCTAACTAGACCGAGCGTGGAGAATGATCGATGTTCGGAACCCTCTCTACGTTGCGCATGGGCCTCCTTTTATAGGTCAAAGGGGTCACCGACAAGTGGCAACACAGATGGGGTAAAAGTGTAAAAATAGTGGTAGTTGGAATAGTGTTTGTATAGTGCTCTATACCTAACTCTGACGGCAGGGGACAAGGGCATTGAATGCCCGTCGCCGTCGCCCCAAACAGTGCGAAAAGTGGTCGTCAGGGGCGCCACCGTTCGCCACGACGCTAGCCTCGTCATCGCAGCTTGCCACCGTGTTCCCTTGGCTGCACAGCCTTCCGCCACGTGCGCCCTGGGAGGGTCCCAGGGCGACACGTGGGTGGATGAGCTGGAGCGTGGGTACTGAGTGGAAGCTTGCCGCGGCAAGCGCCTTGCCACGGTCACTATCTTGTCGCGCCTGGGAGCTTGTCGCTCACCGGGCCTTGCCGGGATGCGTGGCGCGTCGCGGCAAGTTCTCTTGAGGTGCCTTTAGTTGGCCTTCCCGGAAAGCTCCCCTTGCCTGGGTCTTGTACCTTGAGTGGCCTTCCCGGCAAGCTCCTCTTGCCGGGGTCTTGTTTCTTTGTCTTGAATACTTTGTTCTTGAACGGCTCCAAGGGAACCACGGAGGGTCTTGGCGGTCGCCTGGCTAGCCCTGCTGCGGGACGCTGCAACTTCCCGTGCACAAGTTCGGGATACTAAGGTACCCCTACTTTAGTACACCGACACTTCTCAATGATTTTCAACCTACATGATAGTTAAAATAACATTTATTCCTTTGTTGTAGAGAAAATTGGCTTTACGCAAAAACTTTAAACTTAGAGCCTCCACCAGCCAAATATGCATATAGTATAGCCTTTATTCTTTTACTTGCATTTTCTGTGTTATCTTGCCAGCATATTCCATGTGCTGACCCATTTTCGGGCTGCAACATATTACGTTGCAGACTTTTCAGACGAGGAATAAGATGTTCTAGGTCGTATGTCATGCACTCATCTACGTTGTTGGAGTTGATGGACTCACTTATCTTCCAAGCCTTCCGCTGTTATTTTGTTAGATGGCCTTAAGCCATAGACTTTTGTAATAAGTTCTCATTGGAGACATTTCGTTGTAATAAGTGTGTGATTGCCACTCTGTTATAAATCCTTCAAGTACTGTGTGTGTCAGCATTATCGATCCAGGGATGACACTGAAACACAGAGACTTCGGTCCATTCAGATCATGGTCGCTACAGATATATTCGCATGGCTCCCTTTAGATATTCCTGGAATCCCACGCAGGCTGGCCGAACACAGCCATAATATTATCAAAGGATTCAAACCAGGGAAGCAGTCACTTCGATGGTTTTCCGAACCCAAAAGACAAGCAATGGGAGAAGAGCTAGCCAAATTATTGGAAGCTGGATTCGTAAGAGAAATTAAACATCCAGATTGGCTAGCCAACCTATTCATGGTGCCGAAGAAGGATAAATCCTGGCGCCTCTGTGTCGACTTTACAGACCTAAATAAGGCCTTCCCAAAGGATCCCTTCCCTTTGCCCCGCATTAATCAAATTATCGATGCAACGGCCGTACACGACTCGTTGTGCTTCTTTGATGCTTACTCTGGATACCATTAGATAAAGATGAAGGAATCCGATCAGGCTGCAACGACATTTATCACCTCGTACGGTCCTTTCTATTTGAACACTATGCCCTTTGGACATAAAAACGCTGGCGCCACATATCAACGCATGATTCAAACATGCTTAGGAAAACAAATTGGGAAGACAGTGGAGGCATATATTGACGACGTAGCCGTTAAGACCAAACACGTCGAGACTCTGGTGGAAGATCTAAGCCTTACGTTTGATAACCTTCGAGAATATGACATAAGGCTCAATCCGAAAAAATGTGTTTTCGGCGTTCGGGCCAGAAAGCTATTAGGGTTCATTGTATCCTATAGAGGAATCAAAGCTAACCCAGCTAAAATCTGGGCCTTGTCAGAGCTCAAAACGCCAACCGATCACAAACAAGTGCCAAAACTAGCAGGCTGCGTAGCGGCCTTAAGCCGCTTCATCTCCAGGTTAGGAGAAAAAGCATTGACACTTTATAGATTGCTACGACGCACTAACAACTTCGAAAGGACGGATGCGGCCACAGCTGGATTGGAAGAAATAAAACTCTACTAGCGAGCAACCCAATCTTGGCCGCCACCGGTGTTGGCGAACCAATGTTGCTGTATATATCAGCCACTCACCAGGTAGTGAGTTCCGTGCTCGTCGTCGAATGAGCCGAAGAGGGACATAAGTTCCCCGTTCAAAAACCCGTATACTATGTATCCGAGGTCCTAACACCATGCAAATCACGGTACCCCCATTATCAGAAAATTGCATATGCGGTCTTTATGTCGTCTCGAAAACTTCGACACTACTTTCAAGAGTGTTCGATCACAGTGGCATCCAAAGTACCATTTAGCGATATTATTAACAATAAATATGCCACTGGACGCATAGCCAAATGGGCCATCAAGCTCTTACCGTTCGAAATATCTTATAAGCCACGCCGGACTATTAAATCCCAGGTGTTGGCTGACTTTGTCGCAGAATGGACCGAAGCCGAATTCCCTAAAGAGTACGACTCATATTCCCACTGGACAATGTACTTTGACGGTTCCGAAATGCTAGCAGGATTAGGGGCCGGCGTAATATTGATATCTCCAACTGGGGATACAGTTTGGTACATTCTACAAATTATGTACACGGACTCGAATAATGCGGCCGAATATGAGGCCCTATTGCATGGTCTCCGCCTAGCTGTATCCTTGTGCATACGACGCCTCGAGGTATGTGGAGACTCAAACCTCGCTATCTCCCAAATAAACGGATATTTTGTTGCGAAGGATTAAAAAATGGCAGCTTATCGCAATGCTATATTGAAAATATCGGCTAGATTCGAGGGGATGGAATTCCATCATGTAGCCCGTGATAATAAACAGGCCGCTGACATGGTCGCTCGTATGGGTACTAAATTCGACCCCGTCCCGCCTAACACCTTCATGGAAAGGCTATTTAAGCCATCTGT
Source organism: Secale cereale (assembly GCA_902687465.1). Lineage (NCBI taxonomy): Eukaryota > Viridiplantae > Streptophyta > Magnoliopsida > Poales > Poaceae > Secale > Secale cereale. Next base: position 38,761,375 of record LR738710.1, on the reverse strand, counting down.
AACATGGCAGGACGTGGGCGGCGATACGAATTCGGATCCGAACACACCCCTGGCCAAGCTTAACCCAGATGTCATCGGAGATCCAGACATGGAGATAACTTCTTCGGCTCACGGGATCATGGCTGTCATAGCCTCCTGGATAGAGCCCTTCCTAGCTTACCTTACAAGGCAGGAACTCCCCGGTGACCAAAATGAGGCCCGCCGCATAGTCCGGCATTCTAAAGCCTACAAAGTTCACGAAGGTGAACTATATGAGAAAAGCACTACTAGTGTTCTCCAAAGGTGCATCTCCAAAGAGGAGGGAAGGCAAATTCTCACTGAAATACACGCTTGAATGGGCGGCCACCATGCCGCAGCTAGGGCGCTCATAGGCAAAGCTTTTTGAGCTGGCTTTTTCTGGCCCACTGCCCGAGCAGATGCCGAGGCCCTAGTCCAACATTGTGTCAGCTGCCAGCTCTTTGCAAATCAAAGTCACATGCCTCCCACCGCTTTAAGAACAATCCCCATTACTTGGCCTTTTGCGGTCTGGGGGCTTGCTATGGTCGGACCTCTTAAAGGGGGAAGCCATAAAAAGAAATACTTGCTGGTGATGGTAGATAAATTCACTAAATGGATAGAAGCCAAGCCAGTAAAAACAGCTGAGGCAGGGCCAATGATAGATTTTATATCCGGTGTAGTACACTGTTATGGTGTCCCGCACAGTATTATCATAGATAGTGGCACCAACTTTACAGCTGACGAGGTAAAAAATTGGTGTGCAAAGTTAGGTATTAAACTTGATTATGCTTCCGTGTACCATCCTCAAACAAACGGTCATGTCGAAAGAGCCAACGGTCTGATAATGAGCGGCATTAAACCCCGACTAGTGCGTTCCCTACGGGAGTCTGATAAACACTGGGTCGAAGAGCTTGACTCCGTACTCTGGGGGCTGCGGACCACACCTAATCCGACGACCGGATACACACCTTTTTTCATGGTGTACGGCGCAGAGGATTTTCTGCTCTCTGACATTATTCATGACTCACCTCGAGTGAGCATGTACGAGGAGAGAGAATCCGAGCTAGATCGACAGAATGACCTAGATAGACTTGAAGAGGAGCGCGATACAGCGGTGGCCCATTCCGCTTTTTATTAAAAACAAGCTAGGCGATACCAGAGTAGATAAATGCGGGCCAAGACATACAACGTCAGCGAACTCATTTTACGCCTCCCGGAGAAGAAGAAGGACAAGCTCAAACCAAAATGGGAGGGCCCCTTCATTATCGACGAAGTACTCACCGGTGTATCCTATCGCCTTCGGAATGCACAAGACAACCGCCTTGAGCCATACTCGTGGAACGCTGCCAGGCTCCGAAGATTCTATGGATAGTTCAGTTGCAATTTTTCCTCATTTTAAGTTAGGTCTTATCTCTTATCTTTTATTTTTCTCTCTTTCCTATTTTTTACCTTTTTTTCTCTTATTGGTAAGTATTCGGCTCACCCGAACTACCACAAAATAAGTACATCTTTGAATGTATCTACCTCAAATATACTTGGGGGCTTCTTTGACGAAGCCCATTACCAAAAACGCTTCTTGCTTAAAATGTTGTCTGTTTCTTACTGTCCTTCCTTGCCATTCTATGCACCAATATGACTTAAGTTCTGGCCAAGCTGGGTTGGCTGGCTCCTATGCTTACCCCTACATTTCCGATTGTTCGTCTAGGGCGTAAATGGAGCACCTCTTCGATTGTTACAGCCGGGTAATCCGGACATGTACCTCAGACTGGGTGAAGCCGAAAGCTAGCACTCTTAAGGGAATAATCGGCCGGCGGATACACGACATATCGCTTTTAACACATATATTTTAAACTATCACAGGATATGGCATCCTACAATCCATTTTTACAGGATCAAAAGCCTAGGCCTGCATATGTATGCACGCTGGCCCAAGGAAAGGAACCCTTAATGGAACTATTCTCTTTGGAAGATGTTTCTTACGTTAAACAGTAATATAACATAACTCCCCGAAAACAGGTTGTCTGTTCAAGCAATTATGACCGGATTGTCTGGTTTCCAAATATACCACGTGTTCACCAGATATATAGTATTCGGAAACACCCCAGCCATTGGGTTTATAGAGGTTAAAGCGGAAGTCGGCCATGACAACCTTTTTTATAATTTTGGCCGGAGATAAGTTTGATGGTAAAAGTACATTGCTACATAGAATCAAACGGCTACTCTTTCTCTATTCCCTCTATAAGGTTGTCTACTCTACAGCCCTGTTGGGAAAACTTGGCAGCCGTCTCCACTTGGTCATACTCCAAGCTCAGGGGGATTTCTTATCCATCCGATCCTTGAGGTCCCACACAGGCCATATGATTCGGATCAAGACGGTTGTAGCGTGTCTTCACCATGGCCCAGGCTTCTCGAGCACCCATGCGGCTTGCTGACGCTTTCCATAGTTCGAAGCGGCGTCGATCCCCTTTGAACAAGTCCGCCAAGTCATCCATAGTTTTTGGAGGGGCATCGCCAGGCCAGAAAGCCTTGGCCATATTCCTCATGGTCTTCGGAGCTTGCTCGTGGACCCCGGAAAGCTCTTGCAGCACGTCACCCTCAAAATCGGACACTTCCCTTTCGGGCTGCCCAGTTAACAAACCTGGAGGAAAAGTTTTATGAAAAACTTTCAAAATAAGGGACTATAAGGAGAGCTAGGTATAAGTGACATACTAACATGCCGCCTTTTAGACTCCGGTTCTCTTCCATGGCACTTGAGAGTTGGCCTCTTACGTCCTTTAGCTCTTGTTCTAGCCTAACATTTTTATCCCGCGCTTGGTTTCTTTTGTCTATGGTTTGCGTCAATACGCGCTTACCAGCTCCTGTTTCCCCTTCGACAAATTTTTTGTCCGCCAAAGCAGCCCTTAGCTCCCTCTCCATTTGGTCGGTCGGCCCTGTTGCTGTATTACAATTAGTATGTACTTAACGACTCAGTGATCAGCACAAATATCATATTGTTTGGACACCATTGTTCTTACCACTAGCATCCTTTTCGGATTTCTTCGAATTTTCCAATTCGGTGGTGACAGTCGTTAGCTGGGTCCGGTACTCTTCCAACTCCTTGGATAAGGAGTTATTCTTTTCTTGAAGCACCTGCGAAAACACAGCGATCCTCAAATCAGTTGTACCAACTGCTTTAAGTCTTGGGGGCTACTGGCATGGGAACATTAAAATGTACACTTACCCGCATATCTTTTGAAATCCGCTTAGTGGCTCCAGCGAGTTCGTCTTGAGCAGCTCGGATATAAGCATATGCAGAGATGAGGGAGTTAAACGCCTCCTTGGAAAAGGCTGGGTCACGCATGGCTGCTTTCCGCCGCCGGTGAACCATCGCAACCTCCACTTCAGAGTTAGTAACTGACACTCCATCCGAATCCTCTTGAAGGGGACAATCCGGCGCTGAATCCGCATTAACCCTTGACGGGCCGGATGTCGGATTAGCTGGAGCTTGATCTGCAAGACTTCTAGAAATAGTCCGGTGTGTGTTCCTCCTAAAAGGAAAAATAAAGTGGAAAGTTGTAATACCAACTTCATCACCCAGCATGTGTCAAAATAAACATACCTCTTTGAAGGTTTGGTGGTGTTCGCAGTCCTCTTTCGCTTCAAGGCCTCACCCAATGTAGGCGTCGCCCTCTCGGATGACGTTCTTCGCACAGTTCGGCGGGAGGAGCGCCGCCCCTATTGAGCATGGAAAAGTCTGGTAGGTAAGGCGCACTGGGAATCTTCTCTTTGATGAGTTATGTCCTGGGTACTTATGTGAGAAGAAGGAATAAGGCCAGGGTAATCGGCTACAATAGCCACCACGGCGCCCTCACGGCAGGCTTGATAGAAGACTCCATCTTCTAGCTCTGTGCCTATGTCCGGATCTTCATCATATCCAGGGCCCGCGTTTGCGAATCGGTCCTCTAGCTGTGGGGCGGGACTATTAATCCCCTCGATCACCTTCCTCCACTCCTGTTGAGAAAAACTGAATTCAGTTCGGTCAATGCATCATAACAAAGAAAAATGGGCAAATATAGTGGTCACGAGATAGACTTACCCAGTCAGGAGGATTGTACATAGAAAGCCCCCCCGACACATCAAGCGAAGGAAGTCTTCCTTCTCTCCCTTCTAAAGACCTTCCAGGATGGCGGCTAGAGCGGCAGGGTCATCTGAACCCAGGCGTAAGCAGCGTGAGGCATCATTCAGGCCATTATAATGCCACATTGGAAATCCTCTAGCTTGGAGCAGTTGCATGCATCGCTTTATTGAAATTGCCATCACTTCGATTATAGACAGCCCCAAACTGGCGAGCAACCTGATCTTGCCAGCTAGTCTGCTAACTTCCGCTCTCTCTTCTTCTGAGGGACTGCAGGGACACTGATGGAAAAGATTCTTTGGAGGAGCGTTGGAATATTTGGGGAGGCCTTGCCGAACTCGATCCGGCAGGGCAACATCCTCAATATAAAATCACTCTGAAGGCCACTCTTTGGATGCCTTCTTTGGAGTACCGGGCAGATAGCCTGTCCCTGCTATGCGCCATACTTCGGCACCACCAACTTCAAATATGGATCCCTTTTCCGAGCGAGGGACAAGGCAGAAGAACTTCCGCCACAGCTCAAAGTGAGGCTCGCAGCCCAGAAGTAGTTCACATAAAGCGACAAATCCCGCAATATGTAGGATAGACCCTGGTGTGAGATCATGCAATTGAAGACCATAGAACTCCAGGAGCCCCCTAAGGAAGGGTGTACGGGAAAACCTATGCCACTTAAAAGGAAAGGGACAAAACGTATCCGCTCTCCATCAGAGGGGTTGGGAAAGCTCTTTGCCAGGGCTTGATTGACGATGGAAGTTAGTCCGGCCCGGACGGGGACTAGATCCTCGGGAGGGAGATATCCCTGTGCTTGAAGCATTCTCAGGTGCGCATGGGATACGAAACAACTTTTCCAATCACCTGCTCGAGGGCCGTGAGGGAGTGAGGAAGAGATTGGGGCACTAGCCATGTTTGAGGATTTTTTGCAGGCACTAGGGAGTCTTCCGTGTGGAATGAAGTGGAGAGGCAACTAAGATCTAATCTCTTATATAGGCGCTTTCCCTACAAAGTTAAGGGGGGATTTGCACAAATACCCAGACGGTTCACATTCGTTGGACACGTGGAAGCCAAGGCGACAGCGGTGACGAATCGACGAAATACAATATAAAAAGAAGCCGAACTACCATCTAGAAGGACTCACCTTGCAAGACCGAAGACATGAAGCAAGACACAATCTCGTCCCTGAAGGCAAGTCTGGGGTCTAACGAGGGAGTCATGTATTCAGGGGTCATCAGGAGTTCGGGTCGATGAAGCTGGGCCGTATAGATGGGCCACGAAAGTAGAAGCAGAAGACTCTCCCCCGTATTCGGTCAGGACTCTAATATACGTAGAAAGGCAAGCGTAGAGTCCGGATGTATCTATTATAGATACGTCTCCAATGTATCTACAATTTTTTATTGTTCCATGCTATTATTTATGATGTTTTGGATGTTTAATAGGATTAGTTATACACTTTTATATTATTTTTGGGACTAACCTATTAACCCAAAGGCCCAGTCCAGATTGCTGTTTTTTTGCCTATTCTAGGATTTTACAGAAAAGGAATATCAAACGGAGTCTAAACGGAATGAAACCTTCGGGAGAGATATTTTTGGAGCAAAATACGCAAGGGAGACTTGAAAACCACGGGGTAGAAAACACGTGGCGTCCACGAGGGTGGGGGGCGTGCCCCCTGCCTCATGGGCCCCCACGTTTGGCCCCCAGTGCCCTCCTTCCTCCTATATATACCTACGTACACCGAAACCATCAGAACAACAGAGAAAACCCTAGTTCCACCGCCGCAACCTTCTATTCCCGTGAGATCCCATCTTGGGGCCTGTTTCGGAGCTCCGCCGAAGGGGGGATCTACCACGGAGTGCTTCTACATCATCGACATCGCCTCACCATGAGTTGTGAGTAGTTTACTACAGACCTTCGGGTCCATAGCTACTATCTAGATGGCTTCTTCTCTCTCTTTGGATCTCAATACCAAGTTCTCCTCGGTCTTCGATGAGATCTATTCGATGTAATCTCTTTTTGCGGTGTGTTTGTCGAGATCCGATGAATTGTGGGTTTATGATCCATATTATCTTTGAGAATTATTTGGTTCTTCTCTGAACTCTTTATGTATGAGTATAATATCCTTGCAAGTCTCTTCGAATTATTGGTTTGGTTTGGCCTACTAGATCAATAGCTCTTCCAACGGGAGAAGTGCTTGGCTTTGGGTTCAATCTTGCGGTGTCCTTTCCCAGTGACAGTAGGGGCAGCAAGGCACGTATTGTATTGTTGCCATCGAGGATAAAAATATGGGGTTTTTATCACTATGTTTGAGTTTATCCCTCTACATCATATCATCTTGCTTAAGGCGTTACTCTATTCTTATGAACTCAATACACTAGATCCATGCTGGATAGCGGTCGATGTGTGGAGTAATAGTAGTAGATATAGAATCGTTTCGGTCTACTTGTCTCGGACGTGATGCCTATATATAATGATCATGCCTAGATAGTCTCATAATTATTCGCTTTTCTATCAATTCCTCGACAGTAATTTGTTTACCCGCCGTAGAATATCGCTATCATGAGAGAAGCCACTAGAGAAAACTATGGCCCCCGTGTCTATTCTCAACATATCAATCTACAATCTACTTTACTTTTCCTATTTTACTTTCTATTCTTATAATCAAAAATACCAAAAATATCAAACTATCATCTCTATCTTATCTCACTTTCGTAAGTGACCGTAAAGGGATTGACAACCCCTTATCGCATTGGCTGTGAAGTTCTTATTTGTTTGTGTAGGTGCGAGGGACTCGCGCGTGGTATCCTACTAGATTGATACCTTGGTTCTCAAAAACTGAGGGAAATACTTACGCTACTATGCTGCATCACCCTTTCCTCTTCGAGGAAATACAACGCAAGCTCAAGAAGTAGCAAGAAGAATTTCTGGCGCCGTTGCCGGGGAGACTTACACAAAAGTCATATACCAAGTACCCATCACAAACCCTTATCCGTCGCATTACATTTACTTGCCTCTCGTTTTCCTCTCCCCCACTTCACCCTTGCCGTTTTATTTTCCCTCCTTCTGCCGTGTGTTTATCGTTCGCTTTATCCTGTCGTCATGGCTAGCCCCTTATCCGCTCCTTTGTCTCCCGAGTTTGAAGTCCTTCACTTCAAACAAAAGCAAGGAGAAAATTTAAAAGATGATTGGTTTAGGATGATGGAATCTTATCGTAAGTGCACCTTAGAGGTGAATTTTAGAACCTTGCTTCACAATTTTTATGTTGGTTTGAATATGTCTCATAGACAACTCTTGGATTGCGTTGCTAAAGGAAATTTTATTGAAGTTGATCCTACTATTGCGCATGAAATTATAGAGGGAATTGTGGGAACACTACCTCCACAACAAGGGTCAAACCCAACCTACGAAGGGACACAATTTTTTTAGAAAATTTGCGAAGTAACAAACATATTACAAAAGTCTCTTGAACCTCTTAAGAGTGTTAGCGGAAATCTCCACCGCATGAATATGTTGATTACCGTTAGGAATAAGCGGTTGGATTCTTTAGATCTAAAGATTTCCGAATATGAAGGGAACGTAAGGAATCTCCCGGATTCGAACTTGACACCACCAAAAGGGTAAAGATCAAAGATGGCAATACCTAGATCTATCCATGTATCGTGCCTAGCTAGGGGCGTAAAACGATAGCGCTTGTTGGGACGCAACCCAATTTTATATTTTTTGTTTTTTCTTCTGTTTAGGAATAAATATTGCATCTAGCTTCTGTTTAGATGTGGTGTTGTGTTTAATTAGTGTTTGTGCCACGTAGAACCTTTGGGAAGACTTGTGTGAAGTTTATATGATCTTGCTGTGAAAAACAGAATCGTTAGCGCTCGCTAGAATGGTCACCAGATTTTACTGGAGCTTGCTATTTAGTTGATTCTTTTTTCATATGATTAATAGACAAATTCCTCATGTTTACCAATTTATTTTTATTTTTTTGGAGTTACAGAAGTATGCTAAAACTGCAGATTACTACAGACTGTTCTGTTTCTGACAGGTTCTGTTTTGTTTTCTTATTTCAATGCATCTATGAGTAGTATTGGGAAGTATGAACCATAGAGTAGTTGGAATACAGTAGGTTTAACACAAATATAAACAAATAATGAATTCATTGCAGTACCTTTGGGTAATGGTTTGCTTTCTTATACTAACGGAGCTCACGAGATTTTTGTCTAAGTTTTGTGTTGTGAAGTTTTCAAGTTTTGAGTATTGCTTTGATGGACTATGGAACAAAGAGTGGCCAGAGCCTAAGCTTGGGGATTCCCAAGGCACCCCAAGGTAAAATTCAAGGACAACCAAAATCCTAAGCTTAGGGATGCCCCGGGAAGGCATCCCCTCTTTTGTCTTCATCCATCGGTAACTATACTCGGAGCTATATTTTTATTCACCACATGATATGTGTTTTACTTGGAGTGTCTTGTATAATTTTAGTCTTTGTTTGTTAGTTTGCCGCAATTATCCTTGCTGGACACACCTATTTGAGAGAGTTAATTATGGCCTAGGAATTGATAGAACACTCTACGTGCTTCACTTATATCTTTTTAGTTGAATAGTTTTGCTCTAGTGCTTCACTTATATCTTTTAGAGCATGGTGGTGATTATATTTTGTAGAAATTGTTGATCTCACATGCTTCACTTATATCCTTTTGAGAGTCTATTAAAACAGCATGGTAATGTGCTTAGGCTATAAAACTAGTCTTCACATGATAGACATCCAATATCAATGTAGTAAAAACTTTCACACTAAGTGCATTGAATATGATGAGAAGTTGGATGATTGATAATTGTTTTGAGATATGGGGATAGTGATATTAGAGTCATGCTAGTGGAGTTATTATGAAATTGAGAAATGATTGTGTTAAGGTTAGTGATTCCCGTAGCATGCACGTATGGTGAACCGCTATGTGACGAAGTTAGAGCATGAGGTATTTGTAAAGTGTCAACCATTGTGTGGAGGTCGGGGGTGTGCGATGGTTAACTCCTACCAACCTCCCCCACAGGAGCATGCGTTGATTGATTTGTTTTGATGACTCATAGATTTTTGCAATAAGTATATGAATTCTTTATGACTAATGTTGAGTCCACGGATATTACGCAGTCTCACCCTTCCACCATTGCTAGCCTCTCTTGTATCGCGCAACTTTTGCCGGTACCATACACCCACTATATATCCTTCCTCAAAACAGCCACCATATATTTTCCTCAAAACAGCCACCATACCTACCTATCATGGCATTTCCATAGCCATCCCGAGATATATTGCCATGCAACATTCCACCGTTCCGTTCATATGACACGCTTCATATTGTCATATTGACATGCATGATCATGTAGTTGACATTGTATTTATGGCAAAGCCACCATGCATAATTTTTCATACATGTCACTCTTGATTCATTGCACATCCCGGTACACCGCCGGAGGCATTCATATATAGTCATACTTGTTCTAGTATCGAGTTGTAATTCAATGAAAGTGTGATGATCATCATTATTCGAGCATTATCCCATGTGTGGGAAGGCTAAATCAAGAAAGCCCCTCCAAAAAAGGAAAAAAAGGAAAAAAGAAAAGAAAAAGAAAGGACAAAGGAAAAAAAGAAAGGCCCAAAGAAAAAAAAGAAAAAAAAGGACAATTGCTACTATCTTTTTCCACACTTGTGCTTCAAAGTAGCACCATGTTCTTCATGATAGAGAGTCTCATGTTTAGTCACTTTCATATACTAGTGGGAATTTTCATTATAGAACTTGGCTTGTATATTCCAACAACGGGCTTCCTCAAATGCCCTAGGTCTTCGTGAGCAAGCAAGTTGGATACACACCCACTAGTTTCTTTTGTTGAGCTTTCATACATATTTAGCTCTAGTGCATCCGTTGCATGGCAATCCCTACTCACTCACATTGATATCTATTGATGGGCATCCCCATAGCCCGTTGATACGCCTAGTTGATGTGAGATTATCTCCCTCCTTTTTGTCTTCTCCACAACCACCTCTCTATTCCACATAGTGCTATGTCCATGGCTCACAATCATGTATTGCGTGAAAGTTGAAAGGTTTGAAAGAATAGAGTATGAAAACAAGTGCTTGGCTGAAATCAGGGTTGTGCATGATATGAATATTTTGTGCGATGAAAAGGGAGCATAGCCAGACTATATGATTTTGTAGGTAACACTTTCTTTAGCCATAGTATTTTGAGAAGACATGATTGCTTTGTTAGTATGCTTGAAGTATTATTATTTCTTATGTCAATATAGACTTTTGTCTTGAATCTTTCAGATCTGAACATTCATGCCACAATTAAGAGAATTACATTGAAAAACTATGTTGGTTAGCATTCCACATCACAAATTCTGTTTTTATCATTTACCTACTCGAGGACGAGCAGGAAATAAGCTTGGGGATGCTTGATACGTCTGCAATGTATCTATAATTTTTTATTGTTCCATGTTATTATTTGTGATGTTTTCGATGTTTAATGGGCTTTGTTATACACTTTTATATTATTTTTGGGACTAACCTATTGACCCAAAGGCCCAGTCCAGATTGCTGTTTTTTGCCTATTTCTGGGTTTTACACAAAAGGAATATCAAACGGAGTCCAAACGGAATGAAACCTTCGGGAGAGATATTTTTGGAGCAAAATACGCACGGGAGACTTGAGAACGACGGAGTAGGGCACACGTGGCATCCACGAGGGTGGGGGTGCGCCCCCTGCCTCGTGGGCCCCATGTTTGGCCCCCGGTGCCCTCCTTCCTCCTATGTATACCTACGTACCCCGAAACCATCAGAACAACAGAGAAAACCCTAGTTCCACCGCCGCAACCTTCTGTTCCCGTGAGATCCCATCTTGGGGCCTGTTCTAGAGATCCACCGGAGGGGGGTTCTACCACAGAGTGCTTCTACATCATCATCATCGCCTCACCATGAGTGGTGAGTAGTTTACGATAGACCTTCGGGTCCATAGCTAGTATCTAGATGGCTTCTTCTCTCTCTTTGGATCTCAATACCAAGTTCTCCTCGGTCTTCGAGGAGATCTATTCGATGTAATCTCTTTTTGCGGTGTGTTTGTCGAGATCCGATGAATTATGGGTTTATGATCAAGATTATCTTTGAGAAATATTTGGTTCTTCTCTGAATTCTTTATGTATGATTATAATATCCTTGCAAGTCTCTTCGAATTATTGGTATGGTTTGGCCTACTAGATCTATAGTTCTTGCAATGGGAGAAGTGCTTGGCTTTGGGTTCAATCTTGCGGCGTCCTTTCCCAGTGACAGTAGGGGCAGCAAGGCACGTATTGTATTTTTGCCATCGAGGATAAAAATATGGGGTTTATATCACTATGTTTGAGTTTATCCCTCTACATCATGTCATCTTGCTTAAGGCGTTACTCTGTTCTTGTGAACTCAATACACTAGATGCATGTTAGATAGCGGTCGATGTGTGGAGTAATAGTAGTAGATGCAGAATCGTTTCGATCTACTTGTCTCGGACGTGATGCCTATATATAATGATCATGCCTATATAGTCTCATAATTATTCACTTTTCTATCAATTGCTCGACAGTAATTTGTTTACCCGCCGTAGAATATCGCTATCATGAGAGAAGCCACTAGAGAAAACTATGGCCCCCGGGTCTATTCTCAACATATCAATCTACAATCTACTTTAATTTTCCGCTTTTACTTTCTGTTCTTATAATAAAAAATACCAAAAATATCAAACTATCATCTCTATCAGATCTCACTTTCGTAAGTGACTGTAAAGGGATTGACAACCTCTTATCGCGTTGGCTGCGAAGTTCGTTTCGGTCTACTTGTCTCGGACGTGATGCCTATATATAATGATCATGCCTAGATAGTCTCATAATTATTCGCTTTTCTATCAATTGCTCGACAGTAAGTTGTTTACCCGCCGTAGAATATCGTTATCATGAGAGAAGCCACTAGAGAAAACTATGGCCCCTGGGTCTATTCTCAACGTATCAATCTACAATCTACTTTACGTTTCCGCTTTTACTTTCTGTTCTTATAATAAAAAATATCAAACTATCATCACTATCAGATCTCACTTTTGTAAATGACCGTAAAGGGATTGACAACCCCTTATCGCGTTGGCTGCGAAGTTCTTATTTGTTTGTGCAGGTACGAGGGACTCAAGTGTGGTCTCCTACTGGATTTATACCTTGGTTCTCAAAAACTGAGGGAAATACTTACGCTACTGTGCTGCATCACCATTTCCTCTTCGAGGGAATACAACGCAAGCTCGAGAAGTAGCAATTACTTCCTCCCCAAGTCACCCTTGTAATCCTAGGCCCTCTCTGGCGTGTATATAAGCCAGGGGGTTTAGTTCGTAGAGGCTGACATCAGAATCATAACATCCTCATAGGCTAGGCATTAGGGTTTAGCCACTACGATCTCGAGGTATATCAACTCTTGTAATCATATTCATCAAGATTAATATAGCAGGAAGTAGGGTTTTACCTCGATCGAGAGGGCCTGAACTTGGGTAAACATCGTGTCCCCAGTCTCCTGTTACCATCGATCCTCTAAACGCATAGCTTGGGCCCCCTACCCGAGATCTCCCGGATTTGACATCGACACACACCCTATCCCTATAATCACCTTCGAGATATTGAGCCGGCATATCATCTTGAGATTTACGAATTCACCAGAGGTGCCTCGTCATCGACGGGAACTCTCCTCGCACTGAAATCGCATCACCAAAATTTCTGAAATAAATCCAAGAATAATGCGAGTACCAGGACTTGAACCCAGGTGAGATAGGGGTACCACTGTCCCTCTAACCATCCGACCACAAGTTGATTCGCCGATCTTCCACTTCTAGTACCATGAAATTTGCGGTGGATCTTCACCCACACACAAGCCTGGAAAAGCCTGGTCAGGACTCGTAAAAAACTCGCTCTCCCTCTTCCGTGGAAGAGTACCAGCCTCCTCAGGTGATACGTGGACTCGCACGCCCCTCCACCGTTCGACGAGTTAACCTGCAAGTCTGAAACATGCACTTCCGATGTGTTTGGTTGCAATCTCATCTCAGCATAGTTGTTCCCTCTTCGTGCATGCTCATCTCAACACCCTTCTTCATGCATGCTCTCTTCATGCATGCTTCTAGTGTATTTGTGTTAAGCTACTATGGACTCATGCATCCTTTATACCAGTGGCGGCGCCAGGATTCGGCCACGCCCCCGGCCACCCCAGGCAGCATTCAAGTAATGTAGATGTATAGCTACACTATTCTCTATAGTATACAAAGGGAGTCAGCCGCACACCCCAGGCAGCCGCCCGGGCTGCCTGGGGCCTGTATCCGCCACTGCTTTATACACTTTACCAAACACCCAAAAATGGGTTGAGAAGGGAAATTTTGCTCTCATGCATCCTTCATACACCCTGCCAAATACAGAGGTGGAAAGATTACACGATATCGGTTCATTGTCTCACTGGTGCAAACATACATGATCATCGCAAAAGTAGTGGCACATGATGCAGGGGCCAATTTTATTTAAAAAAGGCAAATGATGTTGAGATTTCCATATTCGCAACACTTGCTCCTTTGAGTTTCATACAGGCTGCTAACTAAGATTCTTGTCTTGTTTGGAACTTAGGGGCCTGAGCTGTTAACCAAATATGTTAAGGAGAGTGAATCAGGAGTAAGGAAAATATTCGCCCGTGCACGGACGAACTCCCCGTGCATAATATTTTTTGATGAGGTAAAATAAGTCCTTCCTTTGCTTATTGTATGATGTATCATTTATCCTGTTTTGTGAAAGCCTGGAACCTTTTTTGTTGAGAAAAGTATACTTTTGATCCTTCAACTCTTGTCAAAGTCTAGATTTGGTCCCCCAACTTCAAAACCGGACAACTTGCAACCTCAACTACTGAAACCGGACAATGTTTGCCCCTTGTCTCGGTTTTGACCGGTTTTGGTGCCGACTCACCCAGATTTCGACCCGTGCTCACTCATATTAGTGTATTATTTTAATATCCGTGAACGTTTTGAAATTCACATACACTTTTCAAATCTGAATAGTTTTTCAAGGTCGCGTATTTTTTTCAAAAATAAACACACTTTTTTTCAAATAAGTGAACTATTTTGAATTTCCGGACTTTTCTCAAACAGTTACTTTTTAACATTTAAGTTTTTTTTTGAAATCTGCGTATTCGTGTTTTTTTAATGTCCGTGAAAATTTTGAAATTCACATACACTTTTCAAATCCGAATAGTTTTTCCAAGGCCGCATAATTTTTTCAAAAATAAACACACTTTTTTCAAATCTGCGAACTATTTGGAAATTTTAGTACTATTTTCAAACCGCGGTTTTTACCATTTACATACTTTTTTCAAATCCGCATATATTTCCCAAGTTTTTGTAATTTTACAAAATCCAATTATATATCAAAGCCATGAACTGTTTTTGAAATTCACAAACTTATTTCAAATCCGCATGCTTTTCAAAGTCTGCATATTTTTTCAAATCTGTGTTCCGTTTATAATCCATGAGCTTTGTTTGAAATTCACGTACTTGTTTCAAGTTGACATAATTTTTCAAATCTACATAATTTTGTGTAAAACAAGTCCGAATTTGCGTAATTTTTTCAAGTTCGCATAAAATTTTCAAATTCATGAACTCTTTCCAAAAAATACTCGAATATGAAAAGCTACATTAATTTTTAAAAATTAAATGAACTTGAAAGAAGTACTCAGATTTAAAATAAGCACACAAATTTTGAAAAAGTTCGCGTATTTTAAAAAATAATAAAGTTTGAAAACATTACGAGGACTTGGAAAAAAGTAGGAAATTTGAGTCTGCGCGGTCAAAACCAGGGTGGATAGCACCAAAACCGGTCCAACGGTGACCAGAGATCAATCTTGTCTGGTTTCAGAAGTTAAGGGTGCAATTTGTCCGGTTTTGAAGTTGAGGGACCAAATCGAGACTCCGCCAAATATTGAGGGACGAAAAACATACTTTTCTCTTATTTTTTTTATGTCTGATACATTGGTTTGTGCTATCTTTCCACGCTCTGTATTTCTCATGTTAATTCATCTTTGCACTTGCAGTTACTTACTGAACTTGGTAGCAGTTCTGATCAAGGTGTTTTTGTTATTGGAGCTACAAACAGAATTGATCTGATAGATGATGCTCTTCTACGGCCTGGTAGATTTGGGAGGAAACATTTTGTACCTCTACCTGGCGCTAATGAGCGCGCTTCGATACTCAAATCACTAGCAGGTTTCGGGAAAAAACCACTCTTCCCCAGTGTCAATTTGGACGCACTACCTTGCCGTGAGGAGTGCAACAATCTCTCCGGTGCTGACCTATCATCACTGGTAAGTACTTTTGTGATTTTTTCTTCTTCATTAACTGATGAAGCATGAATGTAATTTTTTTTGAAACGGAGGCAAAAGCTTTGCCTCATCCAGTAAATGAGGGAGAATAGAATTTGTTACAAGTAACGTGAATACACGGCATGAGATTACTCTCGCAAAATAATGGACCCTAATTTCTTTGCACCAGCGATGACCTCGGTCTCGATGGAGGCAAACAATATAGTCGGCTGTGCGCTCTTGTGCTTGAAGACTCTTCTGTTTTGCTTGTTCCAGATAGTCCATGAAACAAGCATGGTTAGGGACGCCTTAGCTTGGCGGTTTGGCGTGTCATTGTCACATGTACTTCCCCACCAAGCCTCAACCGAGTCGAACAAGGGCCAACGGGACGCGTCAAGTCCAAGAATGTGGTATTTGTCAATGATCAAAGACCAAAGCCTTCGAGTGTAGAAGAGATGAGACCCACATTCTTGCACTCTCTTACAGAGAGTGCAAAGACCATAGTTGGGCCACCCATGCTTCGCCAATCTATCGGCAGTCCAAACTCTGTCTTGTAGAGCCAACCAAGCAAAGAACTTGACCTTTGGAGGAGCCGAAGCCGTCCATATCATTTTATCCATGGGTGAGAGAACCATCCCTAAAAATTGCACCTTGTATGCGGATGTCGCCGAGTAGAGCCCACTAGCGGTATGCTTCCATAGGATGTCGTACTCGGTGAGCTCATCGAGTTGGACCACATGCAAAAGCGCCCAAAGTGTGAAGAATTGTGTCATGTGCTTTACGGAGACGTTGGTGGGAAGTTTCATCTTGAAAATCCATGCGTTGTGTTTGAGGGCCTCTCGAACCTTCCAATTCTTTCTCGTGGATGCTACGTGAATGAGAGGGGCAATGTCTTTCGGTTTGCGCCCAAGGAGCCAAGGTGAGTCCAAGAAGGGTTTTTTTTGCACCATCTCTAACGATCATAGTGGTGGATGCATACAAAAACTCTAAGTCCTCGTCGTCACATGGGTTTCCCATCCCCACCCACATCTTGGTGGGCTCCTTCCATTCATATCACGGCCATCGCAACCGTAGGGCACGCGTAAACTTGTTGGTGTTGAGAACCTCGAGTCCCCCATATTGAAGTAGCCAGCAAACAATCTCCCAGTTCACCTTACATTTTGCTCCTGTCGTCTGTCTGAACCAGACCAAAGGAAAGCTCTCTCAAGCTTGTTGACCTTGAGAAGGATGACCAACTGTGTGGCGGGGTTGACCACCAGAGAGGTGATCACTTTAGGATCGAAAGTATGTCTAAAGGGGGGTGATTAGACTACTTGACCAAATAAAAACATAGCCTTTTCCCAATTTTAAGTCTTGGCAGATTTTAGCAATTATGCACAAGTCAAACAATCAACCTACACATGCAATTCTAAGAGTATAGCAGCCGAATGTAAAGCAATTGCATATGAAGGTAAAGGGAGGGGTTTGGAGAGTGCAAACGCAAGTGTAGACATGGATGTTTTTGTCATGGTTCCGATAGGTGGTGCTATCGTACATCCATGTTGATGGGGATCAACCCACGAAGGGTAACGGCTGCGCGAGTCCACGGAGGGCTCCACCCACGAAGAAGCAACCTTGTCTATCCCACCATGGCCATCGCCCACGAAGAACTTGCCTCACTAGGGCAGATCTTCACGAAGTAGGCGATCTCCTTGCCCGTACAAACTCCTTGGTTCAACTCCACAATATTGATGGAGGCTTCCAAGTGACACCTAACCAATCTAGGAGACACCACTCTCCAAAAGGTAATAGACGGTGTGTTGATTTTGAACTCCTTGCTCTTGTGCTTCAAATGATAGTCTCCCCAACACTCAACTCTCTTTCATAGGATTGGATTTGGTGGAAAGATGATTTGAGTGGAAAGCAACTTGGAGAAGGCTAGAGATCAAGATTTATGTGGTTGGAATGGAATGTCTTGACGTCAACACAAGTGTAGGTGGTTCTCACTCAGAAAATGTATGTTGGCAGTGTAGGCATGTTCTGATGGCTTTCTCCATGAATGAAGAGTGGTTGGAGGGGTATATATAGCCTCCACACAAAATCTAACCGTTACACACTATTTACCAAACTCAGTGGGACCGAATCAGAGAACTCGATTAGATCGATTTAGTTCATAATGTGACCGTTGGGCATTTCGGTGGGACCGATATGATCAACTCGGTAGGACCGATTTCATTAGGTTTAGGGCATAACCTAATCTCTGTGAGACCGATTACACAAACTCGGTAGGACCGGTTTTGGTAATAAGCTAACCAGAGAGTTGGTCAGGCAAACTCGGTGGGACTGATTCGCTCGTTTCGGTTGGACCGAAGCATTACGAAGGGGAAACAAAGAGTTTGCATTGCGAACTCGGTGGGACCGATTGCTCATCTCGGTTAGACCAAAACGTTATGAAGGGAAACATAGAGTTTGCAATCCTACCTCGGTGAGACCGAGATCCATATTGGTGAGGCCGAAGTGACAGGGTTTGTGGCAGTGGCTATGTCAGCTGAACTCGGTGGCGCCGGATAGAAGGTTTTGGTGGCGCCGGATAGAAGGTTTTGATGGGGCCGAGGTTGACTTTTGGTTTGGAACATATGTGGATGTGATAAAGTGGTTGAGGGTTTTGGAGCATATCACTAAGCATTTTGAGAAACAAACCCATTAAGCAACACCTCATCCCCTTTTAATAGTATTGGCTTTCCTATGGACTCAATGTGATCTTGGATCACTAAAATAGAAAATGTAGAGTCTTGAGCTTGAGCCAATATGTGTCCTTAGCATTTTGAGGGGTCCACATTTCTAAACCATACCATGCCAATCATTGAACTTTCCTGAAATATTTATCTTGAGATAGCATTAGTTCAATGAGCTATATGTTGTTAGTAATTACCAAAACCACCTAGGGATAGTTGCACTTTCAATCTCCCCATTTTGGTAATTGATGAGAACATATAGATCAAAGCTTCGACAAATGATAATAAGATTGAAATACATCATCGCTTTGAGAAGTATGTGATAAGCAAGAGGTCCCCCTAAATTTGTGTATTATTTAAAATTTGCTTTTGAATGCAAATACACAATTGATTAGGATCATGGGTTACTCTTACATGTCACATACATCTTGGTGGAGCGCTCAAAATGATATAAGCTAAAAGCATGCACTCATCACAAAGCAAAGTGAATGATCATATAGGGATATAAAAGATAATATCATTCAAGCAAGCATTAAGTAGCATATGATCAATCACATGATCAAACAAGTATCTCACACAAAGACATAGAGTATGAACCAAGCACACAATAAAGTTCAACAAAGAACAAGAGAGACAAAGAAGCAAAACACTCTCTCTCGAAGCCTATGATCTATACATATTTCTCCCCCTTTGGCAACAAGTTACCAAAAAGTTCAAATATGCATAGTGTTATGCGTCTCTCAGGCTTGGTCTTCGGGAGGCGGTGTAGAGAGAACTCCAAGGACGAAGGCATCAGTTGATGTAGTTGGAGCTGATGGAGTGGCTGCTGGTGCTGATGATGTTGCTCTTGTATCAGGTACATGCACTACAGCAGACCTCTGTCCTCTAGGCACTCGTTGAAATGCATCAGTAGTTGCCTTCCCTTTTCTCTCTTCTGCTTCCTCCTGGAGATTGTAACGACCAAACCTCGAAGGATTTGAGTCTCTGTGCTTACTGTGCTAGTCCCTAGATCGAACTCGCTAGCACACACAATATAGATGAATACTAGAATACAAGTGCATCATTTATTACAACGTATGATCCAGAGTATATAAAATAAAACAACCTGCATAGCTCATGGCTAACTATTATTCAATCACACAGCGGAAAGTAGCAGAAAATAACGATGAGTCCCATCATAGCCCAACTGGAGATGCTGAGTGCAGTCTCGCGACCCTAACGGTACCATACTCCTCGTCTGAAAATCATGCAACATGACACGTTGCAGCCGTATAGGTCAATACATTGAATGTATTGGCAAGTTACACAGGAGAAGTAATAAAGCAGACCTACATGTATATGCATAGAACAACAAAGGAAGGCTTGGTGGTTTACTTTGCAGAAAGCTGATTTTGTCCTCATGACTACCTAATAGCTAGTCAATTTTTCATTTAGTTATTTTATTACTACCATTGAATGCTAAAGGTTGAGTTGGCAAAATCAACTCCAACCTACCCATTTATTAAGTTGCCCACAAATATTATTAAGTGTCACATATTTCAAGATCATCCAACAACTGTAATGGCATAGTCGCTCAAATTTACCCATTACCGGGGGCACGGCTAATCATGATTAGTTTTATTACTCTTCAGAGTTTTGCACACTTTACCCATTAGACTCAATCCGAAGATTGAGACGAAGCCTTTCAGAAGTAGTCACCTCCACCCCCGGCAGCCGGTACACCTATCCATATCTACATCTGCTAGCATACCTGGGCGAGGATCCCACAACCTACTCAACTAAGCCAGAGCCCATATAGCTAGTGGTCGCGCATGGAAGCTACTAGTCATTAAGTCTGTCTGATCTTTTTGAGCCTGGGCGGCCGTCCACTTACATTCAGAGGGTATAAACCATGATGTTCTTAAGACCACCCATCAATACCACATCCGCCCAGAGGTGAGGTAAGTCCTGAATTACTACTCAGTTTGTTAAATATTAATAATCCTCACATAAGCTCAATGTATACAGGAACCAACCCCGTCTACAAGCATAGCAAAACTATACCTACCACGATTTGCAAAAGACGGGAGATAGTTCAACAATATAGCTCAAATTATAACAATCCTATAATGCATAAGTTTATAGTGTGGCATAACCTACAATGCATAGGAAAACAATAGGTAAAGGATGATCAACATGTAACTTGCCTTGGTTCTGGTTCAACAGGTCACACTCCTGACAATAGCTCGCGTCGCACTCCGGACAATCTACACGTTTCACACAATATAACAAATCAATCACCGAACTCAAATAAAACCAACATAAAGCCAACAGCAAGAAAAAAAATTAAAACTCAAAACAGCAGCAAAACAACATGTACAGATCGTCTACACACCACTACGATCACAATGCAAAAAGAATCATTCGATTCCGATAAACGGTTTAAAAGATACAGCCTCCGGAAGATTTGATTTGAATTCAAACGAATTCAAATTTGAACAGTTCAAACATGTGCAAAACTGGTATTGTGATATTATGCTGGTCATTGTGAGTGCACAGGAAAAATAATTACCTAAGTTGGATGTACAGAATAAAAACTACTGCTATTTGAAGTTTTGAGGAAAAACTAGAAAAGACAAAAGCAACAGAAATCGCCTGCACTGTGCGCAACTCCTGTAGGAACTCCTGTTACGGCGCTGTAGCGGACTGCCACGTGGCAGTTGCCTATTGGCTGGCGGTGTGGACTCACCAGACGACAAACAAACGGCGGAGGCGGCTCGGGCGTCGGCAGCGGGGCATCTCCGGCGAGTCTCCGGGGAGGCGAAGGTACGGGCGGGTGCAGCGTCGAGTGGCGGAGGTGGTGGTGGTGTCGGACGGCGGCGAGGGGGTCTGTAGCGGAGGCGCGACGAGGTGAACGGTGGCGGTGCTCTGGCGGCGGCGGACTTGCTTGTTGCTCTCGCTCCGACGGTTCTCTGTCCACTAGGAGATGTCAGGAGAAAGAGGTGTGGAGAGGGGAATCGGAAGGATCAATAGGGAAGGCTCGGGGTGCTCTTACGGCGCCGACAGCGTCCGGTGAACGGCGGCAGACACGGAGCTCTGGGGCGAGATCCAACTTGCCCTAGCTCGCGCGTGCGGCAGCGAGAGAGGTCAGGGAAAAGAGGGTCGGGCGCGTCGGGGCCTTGGGTAGGTGCTAGACAGCTCAGGAGCGCTCAGGTTGGACCGAAACGGCATCGGCATGCGTGCGCGGCGGCTGTGTCCGGCTCGGTGGAGGAAGGGGAACAGGGGCGCGATGCGGTGCGGGTCGGGTGGCGAGCGGCTGCGCGTACCGCTTCGCGACTGCGAGCGAGCGGACGGCGGGGCTGGCGGTTGGCCGGGCCGCGGTTGCTGGGCCGCGCGTGTGGTGCGGCTGGGCCGGCGGGCTGGCTGCGCTGCGGCTGCGCCGGCTGGTTGCTGCCTGGCCTTTTTTTCCAACAGCAAAACCAAAATAAATAAAATACAAACACACAGTATAAAATCTAGATAAAAATACCTAGGCACACAGTAAAAATAGCCCTATCTATATAAACTACAGGAACACTAGTTCCAAAGCTAATGCAATTTTGTAAAATGATTTTGATGCATTTGGCCACTCAAACAGCAAATAGAACTCACTTAAAATATTTTGAAGATTGCAAAAATTACCAGAACTTATCATATGAACTGGAAACAATATTCTGGACATTATGAACATTTTTAAAACAGGGGAGAAGTCATGTTATCTCCACTCCAATAAATTGCCTTTAGTTGCATAATGAAAAGAATATTGCAGAAAGACAAATAATGCAATAAAAATATGATATGCAAGTGAATGATCTATTAACATCCAAATTAGGAAAATTGGGATGTTACAGAGATGCTCAACTGCTGTTTGTATCTCAGCAACCTTCAGACCAAGATCATAAAATTTGGTTTCTATGCTCCTCTCCAAGCTCTCCTGGTTTTGAGTCAGGGTGGCCAAGCCCTTCTGAATCCTCAAAGTTGCTTTAATCAGATATGCCATTTGATCTTGTTTAGATTTGAGGGACACTTGAGATGCCTCTTCAACACTTGGCATCTTTGCAGCTTTCTCAGCTCTAGCTTTCTCTCTCTTTTCTTGTGCTTGGACAGATGTGGGATCTTCATCCATGACAACTGTGTTGTCCTCAAATTCAGGCAATAAGGGAAGATTTTCCTTGTCCAATAAGTATGTGACTATGCCTATCTTGGAGTTGATGAGCTCCTGAATGTGTGGAGCATACCCACATGATCTCTTCTGGTCTGCAGCAGTCCTCTTGATTGTTTCAACAATCAGGCTCATGACCTTGATCTTTTGTGGGACATCAAAAATGTGCAGCAACTTGATTGAGTGTCCTCTGATCATCTTATGATCTCCAGATTTGGGCAACAATGTATGCTTCAATATAGTGTTGATTGTAGCTAGACCAGACAACAAGTAATGAACAGATCCAAACTTGTGTGTTTCCAATGTTATGTCTAGGATCACTTTGTACATGTTGGCCATAGAGTTGTGGCCTTTCTTCTTCTTGGCATAGACATCCAAGTCATCTTCATGCTCTTCAGGGGATTTTATCAACTTGGCCCACTCATCAACAGTTGACTGGTATGTTGTACCTTCAGACATCCATACAATTCTACCATCTGAATAGAAATGAGCTATGGAGTAGAATTGCATGATGAGTTCATCATTCCATTTTGTCAAATTTTTGTCCCACAAACTTGTCAACACCACATGATTTGAAACTTTCATGCACACCTTGAAAGTGATCTTCATTTTCCTTGATGTATTCTCAATCAACCCATCTCATGTCACATACCATTGGCTTCTTGTCAAGTAGAATGGTCTCATAGAAATCTTGCTGCTCTCTGGTGTGAAACCTATAATCCACAGCAGTCCTTCTCCTCGCATCATATGGATCAGATTGTCTCCATCTTCTAAGACCTGCATCCTTCCTCAACTTCATGTCCTCAGCAACAATATGATTATTATCATGATCAGGGATCTTGGGCTTGAGCTTCCTAAGCACTTGGACTTCATCATCTTCTTCAGTTTTAGGTACTGGGGCCTTGTTCTTTTCTGCAGCTGGAATGTACCTTGTGCTTCTCTTGGGTGCAGATTTGGTGGCTTGAGCAGCAACTTTGGGGGAAGTGTTGGGCTTTGAAGGGGCAGCCCCTGACTTAATGGCATCCTCCATTATCTTCTGAGATTTAGGTGCTTGTGCATCATCCTCTTCTTCTTCTGCTTCATCATCATCATCATCTCTCATAGATGGCTTGCCAATGACTCTGGCTGTGGTTTTCCTAGCCCTTTTCTTAGTTCCTGCTGGCTCACCACCTCTGGTTTCAAGAGTGAACAGCATTGTTTCTTGAGATGATGCTCTGGCCTTTGACATTGGAGCTCTTTTGGCAGGGACCTTCTTGTTCAAACCAGGCTTGGTTGAAGCAGTTGTGCCATATTCCTTCCTAGCAACTTTCTTCTTTGAGCTCACTTCTTCAACTTCAAAATCTTCATCCTCTGAATCTAAAGTTTTCTTCTTTCTCTGCCTAGTTGATGCCTTAGGAAGGTTGCTTGGTGTGCTCCTACTACTCTCATAGTAGATGCCATTTGAGGGACTAGATCCCTCACTCAACTGTGCTTGCTCCTCTGACCTGTTCTAACTGTCACTGCCCTCAGACATTTCTAAAACTGCAAGCTGATCCTGTGAATAGATATAGATGAGATAGAGTGAATGAGCATCACAAAGTGCATAGTTTTTTTTTTGCAAAAACAGATGACACAAAAACTTAGTTTTAGTTCTCCACAGAAAGCATTTCGGAGCTACCGATTTGTTAAACTCGGTGATACCGAAGCAACTTTGGAACCTAAACTAGTGAACTCGGTTAGACCGAGTCACAATTCGGTGGCACCGAGATTGCTAGGGTTTCACAGAGAGTTGAACTCGGTCGCACCGATTTGCAATTTTTGGTCAGACCGAAAAGCGCAAGTGCAATGGCCTAAGCCAAATCGATGAGACCGATTTCTAAAACTCGGCCGGTCTGAGATGAGTTCCGCGGAGACCTAACCCTAAATTTTCAGATCAAATCTAATCAAAGGATTTTTTTTCAGTGGATAGATAGTTTGCATACGTGGTAAAGATCATGGCAAAGTAATGTGCTATGAATCAGAGTTAAGGGAATAGCGCATAGAGTCGAACCCATACCCTAGTTCGGCGGGAGTTCGCTACGGCGACAACGGCGGAGCAGATTTTTGTTGACGGCAATGGAAACCAGCGGCAGAAGGTCGCTGGCGGCGCGGAGATGATCCGGAGACCCGAGGAGGCAGAGCAGTACACACGCGCGGGTTGATGAGTTTGAAGAAATTTCCAAAATCTCACTCGTGGGTATATATATCCTGACCCTGTCGGTGTGACCGAGTGGAACAACTCGGTGGCACCGAGATGCAGAATTACAAGCGGTTACTGCAACTCGGAGTGACCAAAAAGTTCAAATCGGTTGCACCGAGATTCAAAACCTAGATCAACTTAGTGAACTCGGTGTGATCGAAGTGCATGACTCGGTCATACTGAAATGCACAAAGAGGTTTTGGAAGTTTAAGTCTATGACGAATCGGGGACTCCGAGTGCTCCTCACAGAGAGTGGTTCGAATCTGACTTGATCAAACTTTGTGATGTAGCATGAATAGAGTTTGAGACGAGAAAATCATAGATAGCTAGAGGGGGTCCTTAGGCATTCTTGTCCATCCATTTGGCAAAAGAGAAATAGCCAAACAATCAAACCAACAAATGGATGTCCTCGAATGAGAAAAATATGCATTCAACATGCTCACACAATAAGATAGTAAATGAAACATGTGGCAAAGCACGCACAACCATTCTAGCATCTATCAAGCAATTAGCGATGACTAGGTCATATATATATGAGTATATTGACTTAGGAGTCAAATGAGAACAATTGATCATAGGTCATACTCATCGTTTAAGAACAAGTGGGGTTACCACTTTGACAGAAAGCATTGTGGTGTTCACATCGTTCGAGTTGCTTTAGCTCAATTGATTAGACTAAAGCTCCTCCTAGATGTGATATCCCCCCAAAGAGGGATGAACTAACCTTGGGTTTTGTCGATGATGCCTTCATGTAGATGTTGAAGATGTGGATGCTCAATGTTGATGTAGATCATTTGGAGCAATCCATTGAAGTGAATCGCACTTTCAATACCTACATGGGTTAGTCCCACAAGGAACAAACAAGGATATCCATAGACATAGAGTGATGTTCACATAAGATGATGTCCATGAAAGCATTTGGTTACCTTGTCCCTTGTCTTACCAACAAGAGGGTTTGTGACTCCTTGAACTAGTGCAATATATGGAAGTAGTTTGCACTTGTCCTCGCCAAAATGATATGAGTGAAGTATGTTGGCGGAGTCACCCTCAAGAAATCTCTAGTTCTTCTTCTTCGGGATCCACACCATCTTGATGGGAATCCTTGGAGTTGTAGATGTACTTGATGAAGTAGAACTTGAAGTAGTCTTGGGAACCCACTTGACCAAGGCCTTGGGAGCTTCTTCAAATGCATCAATATCCTCTTGAAGCTTGTCCTTGCCCTTTAGCTTTATGGTCTTGTGGTGGAAGATCATCTTATGCTTGTGTCCCCTTGAAGGAAGTAGGATCATACTTCTCTTGTTGAGGAACAAACTTGGTCTTGGGGTATTGATCTTCTTCCCACTCAACTCCATTGGCATTGAACTTTCGTTCAAAACCAACACCTTGATTCTTCTGATGTCTTCCTTGCTTGCGTACAATCTCCTCAAATTTCTTACTTCCGATAAGGCTCTTGTAAACACCTTTCTCTATAATTCCCTTCAATAGGCTATTTTCTTGCTCAAGTGTAACTTGGCTAAGAGAATCATTAGTGGAATCAAGAGTACTACTAGAAGCAACAATATTTGATTTAGCCTGATTGTTGTTACTACTAGATGAAGAATCTTTCTTGTTCTTGTTGCTAGATTTAACTTGCGGCATGTAAGTAGACAAGAGTAAACGTTTGGCAATGTAAGAAGAACTTTTCTTGCGAAGATCATCATTGATTTCTTTTAAGAACTCATGCTCTTGCTCAAGGTTCAGCTTTTCAAAGCGTAACTTCTCATGAGTGTTTAAATGTTCTCGATGATCTTCCAAGGTAGTTTCATGAGCTAACTTAAGAGTGTTTAATTCTTTAGTTATACGCTCAATCTTCTCCTTATCACTGTCATTCGTTTTATCTTGATTAGCATGATTAATAGCAATTTCTTCATAGGTTTCATCACTGTTGCTACCAACAAGTAAATCATCATCTCCTAGCAAGTCATCTTCATCACTATTAAAATCAAGATACTCGGGGTGTAATACCTTATGGCCTTTAGCCATGAAGCATCTTCCAATTCCTTAATTTGGTGAGTCAAATATGTCGTAGGAGTTGGTTGACACAAGAGCAATTCCGGCAACACCTTCATCTTGAGTATCTTCGGAGTCTGGGTAATAGCTTCTCTGGGAGTGGTCAACGGAGTCGAAACCGGATACCTATTCACCAACATGAGCTTGATGTCTTCGTCTTGTATAGATCCTTGATGATTTGTCCTTCCTTTTTGAATCCTTGCTTCTATGAGAGGGTCTTCGTTCATAACGATCATCTCTACTCCTTCTCTCTCTTGGTGGTGATTCTTCTCTTCTACTTCTCCTTTTAGGTGAGTATTCTCTTCTTTTGTGGGGAGCCGTACACTCATTGGACTAGTGTCCGTGTCTTCCACAATTGTAGCAATTCCGGTCACGAATAGAAGATCTTTTTTCATTGTAGGACCTTGACTTGGAACTTCTCTCTTTGCTTATATTCTTGTAGAACTTGTTGAAGTTCTTCACCATTAAGCTCAATTCTTCATCGAAGACTTGTTTCTCACTTGACGATGTAGGAGCATCACATGAGGCTTTATAAGCACCACTAGACTTGTTGTGAAGCTCTTCTTTATCCTTGAGTGACATCTCATGACAAACAATTCTTCCTATGACTTCCATAGGCTTGAGATCTTTGTGATTGGGCATCATTTGGATCAATGTGCACACAGTATCATATTTTCCATCCAAGGCTCTTAGGATCTTCATGATGATGAATCTGTCGGTCATTTCTTTGCTTCCTAAGCCGGCAATCTCATTTGTGACGAGAGCAATCCTAGAGTACATTCCAGGGACACCTTCACCATCCTTCATCTTGAACTTGTCAAGTGGACTTTGAAGCACATCCAACTTGGATTCCTTGATGGATTCGGTACCTTCGTGCATATCAATCAAAGTATCCCAAATTTCCTTTGCATTCTCAAGACGGTTGATTTTGTTGAATTCTTCGTGGCACAATCCGTTGAAAAGGATATCGTAAGCTTGAGCATTGTATTGCAACATCTTCAATTCTTGCGCGGATGCTTCACGATTCGGTTCCTTCCCATCGAAGAATTAACCTTGCAAACCAATACACACAATAGCCCAAACGGCAGGGTTATGTCCAAGAATATGCATTTTCATCTTATGCTTACAACTAGCAAAATTAGTACCATCAAAGTAAGGACCTCTATGGTGGTAATTTCCCTCACTAGACGCCACACTCTCCTAGGTTGTGAAACCAAGGCTATGATCACCAATGCTATGGAAATCAAGGCAAATGGAGATGAAAGCTCTGATACCACTTGTAGGATCGAAAGTATGTCTAGAGGGGGGTGATTAGACTACTTGACCCCAAAAAATCTAGCCTTTTCCCAATTTGAAGTCTTGGCAGATTTTAGCAATTATGCACAAGTCAAGCAATCAACCTACACATGCAATTCTAAGAGTATAGCAGCGGAATGTAAAGCAATTGCATATGAAGTTAAAGGGAGGGGTTTGGAGAGTGCAAACGCAAGAGTAGACACAGATGTTTTTGTCTTGGTTCCGATAGGTGGTGCGGTCATACATCCACGTTGATGGAGACTTCAACCCATGAAGGGTAACGGCTGCGCGAGTCCACGGAGAGCTCCACCCACGAAAAAGCAACCTTGTATATCCCACCATGGCCATCAGCCATGAAGGACTTGCCTCACTAGGGTAGATCTTCATGAAGTAGGCGATCTCCTTGCCCGTACAAACTCCTTGGTTCAACTCCACAATCTTGACAGAGGCTCCCAAGTGACACCTAACCAATCTAGGAGACACCACTCTCCAAAAGGTAATGGACGGTGTGTTGATGATGAAGTCCTTGCTCTTGTGCTTCAAATGATAGTCTCCCAAACACTCAACCCACTTTCATAGGATTGGATTAGGTGGAAAGATTACTTGAGTGGAAAGCAACTTGGAGAAGGCTAGAGATCATGATTTATGTGGTTGGAATGGAATATCTTGACCTCAACACAAGTGTAGGTCACTAGTAGAAAAAGGGTCAAATGTTTAGCTCATTAGTCCCGGTTTGGATATGAGCCGGCACTAATGTGACCATTAGTGCCGGTTCCAACGGCTAGGCGGGCCGCTCTCATTAGTACCGGTTCGTGCCGAACTTTTAGCACCGGTTCGTGCCACGGACCGATACTAAAGAGAGTGGTGGGAGGATGTTGTCAGACTGGGGCCCCTCCAGCACCTTTAGTACTGGTTCGTGCCACGAACCGGTACTAAAGGTCGTCCTACATAAACCCTTCGTCCTCCCGAGCTCGCTCTGTTTTTTCCCTTTCCCCTCTCCTTCTCTGTTCTTCCCCTCTACCTCGAGCTCATCACACACTTTTGCATAATTTGTCAAGATTTGTAAGCCCCCATCCATTCAAGTGATCACAAAGGTAAGCAACTTTGTCCTTTCATCTCTCATTGCTAGATTAGCTCTTGCAATGCTTTATATAGTCATTAATTTGTGGGTTTTATTAATTTGGGAGGAATTATATGTGGTAGTTTATTTGATTTATATGCAATTTGAGCTCAAAATAACTCTTAGTTTGCATATGTAGGTGTGGTCTACTTAGTGCCTTCTTGTCTCCGTCCTAACCACCGTCGATCGTCCGCACCGTCCTATCGCCGGCACCACCTTGTGGTGAGCCTCTTGTTCTTATCTTTTTTATATAAAAAATCATGCTTGTGTGATTTAGAAATATAGTTACTGGTATGGTTATCTACCACGTACGTTTTTTGTTATACATAGTGCCATGGTTTTGATATCCATCCCCGTCGGCCCTCGCCCATGTTATGATTTGGATGTGGTATATTCTCTTTTTAAACTATTTGTTGCATTTCATGTTCTTGACAAATTATGCCCATCAAGTTGATGTAGATATTTTTTATCTAGGAGGTAAGTGAACCGGAAATTCCAACCGACCCTATTGTCGAGAGGCTAAATTTAGTTGAAAGAGAAAACAAGTATTTGAAAGAAAAATTGAAAAGAATTGAGGGGGAGAAGATGCAATTGGAGTTGCATGTTGCCGATGTCGTCGATGATCACAATATCAAGATGGAGAAAATGCGCTTGAAGATTAGAAAGATAAGAAAATATGCCATTGATAATGAGGCTTGGTATCATTATGTTGTTGGATCAATTGTTACCTTAGTTGCGATCTTGATTGCATTTGTTGTTGCATTTAAATGCTTTAGCTAGAGAGTTATTTGTATGTTGCATTTAAGTGTTGTATGAACTTTATGTATGAACTTGTATTAATTTGGTATTTTCGGTGTTGTGTAATGAAGATGAGCCGGCAATGGATGTACGATGACCGATGCTGTCCCCAGTTCATTAATGGCGTGCATAATTTTCTGAATGCAGCTAAGGTAAACAAGCGGGTGGATGGTTTTATGCCTTGTCCATTTGCTAGCTGTAAGAATGATCACAATTACTCTAACTCAAGAACCATTCACGTCCACCTGTTTGAGTCCGGTTTCATGCCCCACTATAATGTTTGGACCAAGCACGGAGAGAGAGGGGTTATGATGGAAGACAATGAAGAAGAAGAGGACGATGATAGCTATCCTGGCCATGGGTTCCCTGAATACGATGGTACAATAATGGGAAAGAAGCTGAGCCGGCAATGCGGCAAGAAGCTGAAGAAGAGGCATCAGATGAGCCCGCTGATGATCTAGGTCGGGCCATTGCCTTTGCAAAGAGAAACTATGCAAGTGAAAAGGAGAAGAAGAAGTTGCAGCGCATGTTAGAGGATCACAAGAAATTGTTGTACTCGAATTGCGAAGCTGACAAGAAAAAGCTGAGCACCACACTTGAATTGCTGCCATTGAAGGCAGATAATGGTGTATCTGACAAGGTATTTGGAAAGTTGCTGGTAATGATAAAGAATATGCTTCCAAAGGACAACGAATTGCCCGAGAGTACGTACGAAGCAAACAAGGTTGTCTGCCCTCTAGGGTTAGAGGTGCAGAAGATACATGCATGACCTAATGACTGCATCCTCTATCGAGGTGAGTACGAGGATTTGAACGCGTGCCCGGTATGCGGTGCATTGCGCTATAAGATCAGCCGCGATGACCCAGGTGATGTCGAGGGCGAGCACCCCAGGAAAAGGATTCCTGCCAAGGTGATGTGGTATGCTCCTATAATACCACGGTTGAAACGTTTCTTCCAAAACAAAGAGCATGCCAAGGCGATGCGATGGAATAGAGAAGACCGTAAGAAAGACGGAACGTTGACCGGTCGCAATGGAGAAAAATCGAGAGAAAGTATAGCAGGGAGGAGTTTGGAGGCGACACAAGGGACGTATGGTTTGGTCTAAGCACAGATGGAATTAATCCTTTTGGGGAGCAGAGCAGCAACCATAGCACCTGGCCTATGACTCTACGTATGTATAACCTTCCTCCTTGGTTGTGCATGAAGCGGAAGTTCATTATGATGCCAGTGCTCATCTAAGGCCCTAAGCAGCCCGTCAATGACATTGATGTGTACCTAAGGCCATTAGTTGAAGAACTCTTACAACTGTGGAATGGAAAAGGTGTACGCGCGTGGGATGAGCGCAGACAGGAAGAATTTGATCTAAAGGCGTTGCTGTTCGTTACCATCAATGATTGGCCTACTCTCAGTAACCTTTCAGGACAGACAAACAAGGGATACCGCACATGCACGCTTTGTTTGGATGATACCGACATTATATATTTGGATAATTGTAGGAAGAATCTGTACCTCGGACATCGTTGATTTCTTCCGAGCAGGCATCCCATAAGAAAGAAAGGCAAGCATTTCAAAGGTGAGGCGGATCACCGGATGAAGCCTCGCCACCGAACAGGTGCTGATGTACATGATATGGTCAAGGATTTGTAGGTAGTCTTTGGAAAGGGTCCTGGGGGACAACCTGTTCTGAATGATGCTGACGGACGCGCACCCATGTGGAAGAAGAAATCTATATTTTGGGACCTGCCCTATTGGAAAGACCTAGAGGTCCGATCCGCAATCGACGTGATACACGTGACGAAGAATCTTTGCGTGACCCTGCTCGGCTTCTTGGGCGTGTATGGGAAGACAAAAGATACACTGGAGGCACGAGAGGACCAACAACGTATGCACGGAAAAGACGGCATACATCAGGGTCATGCCAGCTGCGCTCTTACCAAAGAAGAGAAGGAAATCTTCTTTGAATACCTGCTCAGTATTAATGTACCGTCTGGCTTCTCATCGAATATAAAGGGAATAATAAATATGGCAGAGAAAAAGTTCCAGAACCTAAAATCTCATGACTGCCACGTGATTATGACGCAACTGCTTCTGGTTGCATTGAGGGGGCTCCTACCGGAAAACGTTCGACTAGCCATTGTGAAGCTATGTGCATTCCTCAATGCAATATCTTAGAAGGTAATCGATCCAAAAATCATACCAATGTTACAGAATGATTTGGTGCAATGTCTTGTCAGTTTCGAGGTGGTGTTCCCACCATCCTTCTTCAACATCCTAGGTCACCTATGCGAAGAGATTAACCTTTTGGGTCCTATATTTCTACACAATATGTTCCCCTTTGAGAGGTTCATGGGAGTCTTAAAGAAATATGTTCATAACCATGCTAGGCCAGAAGGAAGCATCTCCAAGGGCCATGAAAATGAGGAGGTCATTGAGTTTTGTATTGACTTTATTTCCTGACCTTAAGCCGATTGGTGTTCCTGAATCGCGGCATAAAGGTAGACTGGACGGAAAAGGCACGCTAGGAGGGGATCAAATAATATCTATGGACGGGCATTCTCTCGCTCAAGCACACTACACAGTTCTACAGAATTCTGCTTTGGTGGCTCCGTATATGGACGAACACAAGAATTTTCTGTGCTCCAAACACCCAGAGCAGTCTGACGACTGGATTACACGTGAACAAACGAGGACTTTCGCTAGCTGGTTGTAGACCCAATCCATGCATGACGCTGCTATTGAAGATGACATGTACTTGTCGTCCCAGTTACGATCTTTGAATATAATGACTTTCAAAGGGTACGGGATAAATGGGAATACATTTTACACGATCGCCCAAGATAAGAAGAGCAACAACCAAAACAGTGGTGTTCGCTTTGATGCAGCAACCAAGACGGGAAAGGAAACATATTATGGTTACATAGAGGACATATGGGAACTTGACTATGGACGTGGTTTGATGGTCCCTTTGTTTCGGTGCAAATGGGTCAATATGAAACAAGGCGGGGTAACTGAAGACCCGGAGTACGGAATGACAACAGTGGATCTCAACAATCTTGCGTATGCAGACGAACCATTCATCCTAGACAATGATGTGGCACCGGTTTTCTATGTGAAGGATATGTCTACCAAGCCGAGAAAAAGAAAGGATAAGGAAGCGAATGCATCATACGATGAGCCAAAGCGCCACATAGTTCTTTCTGGGAAAAGAAACATCGTGGGAGTGGATGACAAGACAGACATGTCAGAAGATTATGAAAAGTTTGATGAAATTGCTCCATTCACAGTGAATATTGACCCGAGCATCCAGTTAAATTAAATGACGTCGAAGATTGTCCATGGTTACGGCGCAAAGGGACACATGCGAAGAAAAAGTTTCACACCTAAAGATCCCACTCTGGGATGTGATGGGCTTCAATGTCATCATTTTCTTCTCTAGTGAGTTTCCGGACTTATATATTTGGAAAGTCCCTCTTCGAACAAACCGGGGGGAATCTTTGTAATAGTTAGGGGACTTATGTGTTTTGGCATTTGAAACGCGAAGAAATTTTATGTGCAAACAAATTCTTTCATGCATTTACTGAATTTTTCTGTTAAATGACCCTGAAATTGAAAAACCCTTCAAATGAACTCTGAAAAGATTGAAAGTTGGCTTGGTATCATAATTTCACCTACATAGCACGTAAAAAAACGTAGAGAGGCTTACGGCAAAAACAGGATGCTCTTCGTGTACAAAATGGACAATCTCTTTCGAAATATCAGGGTTTCGGACGAAAAGTCATCTATTACAAAGACATTTCATTTTTTAAATAACCTAAGTATTACCAAATTGAATACAATGATAAAACACGCTAATATTAAACATAAGAAAAAAGAATCGTTGAAAAATCTATTTTTAAAGTTAAGTTATTCACAAACTAGTGATTCACACAAATTTCAAATAATTCAAATTAAAACTATTCAAATTTGAAAACTATTGGCACTAACAGAAAGTTTGTAAACTTTTTTTACCTAAAGCATAAATATTCACAGAGAAACTCTAAAAACAGCAAAAAAAACAACCTAGAAACAAGTAAAAGTTCTAAATAAAGCAGACAATTGAAAAAACTAAATAAAAAAGCCCACCTACTGGGCCACAACAGCTTGTATACGACTAGAAACCCAACCTGCAGTTGGGCGAGGATGCAGGCCCGCAAGCCTAGTAGGACACAGAGGGTAGAGTAACAAAGTTAGGCTCAGAAGGCCTGCATTAGAGAGGAGCTCAATGCAGTGCCCGCGCCGGGGCTTATAAACAGGTATTCGGGCTCCTCAACTAGCGAGGCAGGACTAAACTTTCCGCACCGCAACTGTGGCAGCATAACAGTTTAGTAGCGGGTTGTGGCACCAACTGGTACTAAAGGGGGGGGGGCTTTAGTACCGGTTGCAGCCACCACTGGGTAACAAAGGGGTGCCCTTCCCGCCGCTTGGCCTGGGAAAATTTCACCTTTAGTACCGGTTGGTGGCTCCAACCGGTACTAAAGGTCAGTCCTATATATACAACACTTACAAATTTCGTCAGTTTTCATCTCCTCTGCGTCATCTCCTCTGCCCCATTGCCGCTGCCCCCATCGCTGCCCCGCCCGTCGACGCCCCCCATCGCCGCCCCCGTCACCGACCCCGTCGCCACCTGTAGCCACGCCGTCCCTCTCGCCGCACCTTGCCATCCCAGTCGTCGCCGCCCCTTTCTCCCCCCGTCGTCGCCACCCCCGTCGCGCCTCGCCTCGTCGGTGAGCTCCTGCCTCGCCATGGCCACACACACACACACACACACACACACACACACATTGTTACTTACAAAAATGTTAGTAATTTTTATATTTTTTCAGTTATAGAAATGTTAGAAACTTTTCTGTTTTTTAGTTATAGAAACGTTATAGAAATGTTAGTTATATAGAAATGTTAGAAATTTTAGAAATGTTAGTTTTAGCTAGATGAATAATTTCAAATTGTTAGACGATGATCGATGTTTTTTTAGTTTCTTATAATTTTAGTTATAGAAATTTAGAATTTGCATATAGAATTTTGACATATGCAACGATATCATTTTTTAATTTGTATATAAGAAATCACAATCCAATCATTTAAAAATTGTACTTTTGCGTCATATAGTATTTGTTCTCGACGATGCCCGGCCGCATCCTCGCCGTCGACCCGTTTGCGACGACGTCCTGCTTCAGAGGACCCATGTCCGGGACTGGGCTCCGTTGGGCTGGCACTGGGAGGTGCTACCTTCAGGGGCTCGCCGCTTGGTGAGGAACGCTGCCCGGGTCCCTTCGATGACCCTGAGCTCCTTTGGTGGTGTTTGCATGGGCCACTTTCGGTGCGGAGGGAGCCGGCACTGCCGGAGGTGGTGTGCCGCCGTGTTAGGGAGGAGGATGAGCACGTCCGTCGCTACATGGCTACTATGGATGTCAGGTTCTCCAATACCTAGCGGGTTCTTTGGGGAGATGACCGGAGCTATGATCTTGGGATGATTCCTTCTCTTTGGGTGTCCACCGCCCGCGCCTCAGGAACAGTGAGTGAACTAGATTATTCGATAGTATTCGATCTTTATTATCTAGCTAGCTAGTGATGTATTCGATATATAATATTCGAGTCGATCGATGTATCCGAGATTATATATATTATTTGAGACCATGTATTCGAGATTATATAT
>LR738710.1:38703157-38725697 GCA_902687465.1 Secale cereale | reverse complement strand
ATATATATATATATATATATATATATATATATATATATAATGCAAGACGATGTATTCGAGATTATATATTTTATTCGAGATGATATATCCGATATTATATATTATTCGAGACGATGTATTCGAGATTATATATTATTGGAGACGATGCATATTATGTACTATGATGCAGTTTTTCCTTAATGGTTGCATGCATGCACTGTAATTTGAATACTAAATTATTTTGTATTTCTTCTGGATTAGTTAAATAAAAGCTATGGCGGACAATACCGACAGAGAGGGAGAAGCGGCCATGTTTGAGATCATATGCTCCCCTTGCGGGCCAGATGATCAGAATGAAGAAGATGACGACTCCCAATATCTGAACAATACCGGGGAGGATGAAATGATATTTGATCGCGACGACTGAATTGATGAAGTCATGAACTATGATACCGATTATGATGACGCCGAAAATGTTGATCTTGAAATAACAGAGACTGGCGAGGTATATTTATATAAGCAGGCATCTGGTGATCATCACATGTTTTTAATGATTTGAAGATATATTAACGAATCAATATATTTCTTCTTTCAGCCCTCCGGATCGAGCAAATCTACAGGCAGCGGGACATGCGAGGCCCGGCCAAAAAGTTGAAGGAGGGCGTAAAGTACAACATCGATGCCATCAAAGCTGATGGCGAACCAGTAGCGCCTAAGACAGTTGCAAACAAGTTCTTTCGTCAGTGCGGAGTTACTGTGAAGGACCAACTCCCGATATCCATTCAAGAATGGAAAGAGCCAGCAAAGAAACGTCCAGATCTTACTTTTATCGATGACAAAGCAAAATCTCTGCTTTGGGAAAAACTCATGGAACATTTCACCCTACCAGATCAATTCACAGAGGATGACAATAAGAAAGTTAAGGATGCTGCTCTTAGGAAGATGGCAATTGCATCCAACACCCATAAGAAAACTCTATGGGCCAACTACGTCAAAGGAGGAAAGAAGACTCCAGAATTCAAGGGCACACTGGAGAAGCAAAGAGAACACTGGCCCGCTTTCGTGAAATTCAAGGAATCATAATTATCTAAGGAAGGGTTGAGAAAAACCAAGGCCAATGCCGCAAGAAAGGAGCAGTTCCATAGGCTGGGGCCAGGTGGCTACGCGGTGAAAATGCCTGAGTGGGATCTCTCTGAGCAAGAGATGATAGATGCAGGGGTCACTTCAGTTACATTGAACTGGCCCCCAGGTGTAGGACTTGGTTCTATGCGCATGGGGTGGGCGTTGGACCCGTAGACAGGCGAGGTTTCGACGAAGGCATGTCTTAAAGGAGCCGAAAAGAAGTTCCTTGATGCAATAAAAGAAGCTCGAAAGGGGGTGTTCAAGTCCAACAGAGAGAACGAAGAGCTTACGCGCGCCCTGAGAAATCATGAACACCCGGGAAGAACACAAGGCAAGGGCGTTGTTCTGTGGTATGAGGGATTTTCAGACTGGAGGGCCGACTATAGATGCCGTGTGAGAAGGAAGAACCTGGAGGAGGAGCAGAGGAAGAAGGAAGCAGAACACCTTCAAGGCCTAGAATCAGCGCACGCGGACTTAGAACTCAAATTACAGCAGGAACAGCAGCAGATCGACTCACTTAGCCAGCAAAGGGGGTCTCAACAGCGGCATCAGCTATCGGATGATCTAGCATTGGATAGCACCGTCCCATCCATGCCGAAAAGCAGCATGGGTTCCGCCCTGGGCGACGCACTGCTGGATAGATACCCTGTGGATGACAACATGGAGAACACTAACTGTGAGATACACTTCAAAATGAAGAACATATCCATGAAGGTGGCGGATGACATTGCTTATACAAATCCCCCCGAAGCAACCTTCCATTGCAACCCGATTCCAGCTGGCTATGCTCGTGTCCAGGTTGATGAGGTGGTGGACCAATATTTGGGGCTAGAGCTTGAGATTCCTCGAGGTGACACGGAGCACACACTGGGAGAGGCCATACATCATTTCATCCTATGGAGAAATGATTGCATCATCTTTCGAAGGCCACCAACACCATGTCAGCCGACTCCTCCTCGAAGTCCGCCACCACGTCTGCAAACTCCCGCTCCTCCAAGTCCACCACCATGTGAGCCGACTCCTCCTCCAAGTCCGGCACAGCGTCAACCGACTCCTCCTCGAAGTCCGCCACCGCGTCAGCAAACTCCCGCTCCTTCAAGTCCGGCACAGCATCAGGCCACTCCTCCTGCTTCGACTCAGCTACGTCAGCCGCCTCTGTCGCCTCAGCAATCGCGGAAGAGAGCCGCTGTAGCTATGGTGCGTAGCGGTACAACAAGTCGAGGTAGTACAGGAGGTACAGGCGGAGGCAAGCGATGTCAATATGGTCCAAATCTCACTCCTCTTCCCCAGAGGCCTTATGACATCACCGAGGAGAATAACACAGCCATAGTGAAGACCCAAGTGGACGCCCATTTTGGACCGAAACCGCCACCGCCGCCAAAGGAGAAAGTGCCTGTCATTGACCACTTTATTCATATAGCAAGAAAACAAGGTCCCAAGCCTGTTGACTCAGACTATGAGCACCAAATCAGGAAGGCATGTCGAGCATGACTACAGAAGGAGTCGAGCTCGAGCTCGAGTCAAGCAGCTGGCAAAAAATGTGGGAAAACTGTTCCCTGGCTGGGAGAACAGGCGGCGCAATCAATCCCCCGCTTGTTTTACCAACACATGAGAGTACCGGCCCTGGTCAGTTGGTAATAATCGACGAGCATAGTAGGCAGGCTGAAATGCTCGGTATCACTGTTGGACAACTACTCGAGATCGAGCACATGTCTAGAGAGAGGACATGAAACAGAAATATGCCCGCGGCAAACCTTTGGTCGAGCCTAAGGAGGTCCAAAACCTCCCAACGAGAATGTATGAATTGCATGATTGGTACATTAAAATTACCAAGAGTTCCAATCAAGAGTCCCTCATGGTGAATGTCAAAGAAGAGCATTACTTCCATAAGCTAGCTCTGACCGTTGAGTATTCCAAACTATTTCAGTTATTCAATCATGACGCACTCGATAAATCTCTCGTTAGTTGCTATTGTTTGTAAGTGATTTCTTTCTGTAACTGAAGTCTCAAGCTAGCTGTAGTGCTCATTGATCGATCATTACCTGTAATTATCCTCACTATATTCTTTTCTATGGTATTATGCAGGATGAAGATGTATGAAATGAAAAAAACTGGACGCTATGGCATTGGGTTTATTGACCCAAATACCATTAATGAACACACATGGAACTTGGAATATTATAAAACAGATGTAGAGAAAAACAGGCTAGAGTTCTCGAAGCGCCTCAATACCAATGAAGATATACTACTTCCTTACAACTTCCTGTGAGTGACACTATCTTGTACTACAAATTCATGTTGATGAGTGTTATGCACATGCCCGCTAAATTAGGACATGCAAACATGTGCGCGTGCAGTTACAACCACTAGATCTTGTTAATCATTAAAGTTGAAGATGGAATAGTTGAAGTATTGGACTACATATGGATAAAACAAAGTGACTACACCATCTTGAAGAGGATAGTCGACAGGTAATTTCAATCATTATTAACTATATCTCGGCCTATTTAGTTCATCATTTCCTGGTATCAAATATTTAACAACCCCTTTATTCATTTTCTTTGATGGTGGGCCACTTGGGAAAAGTTCATCAACGTGACTCCAGGCAAATGGCGAAAAAAGTTGTATTGGTTTTGGCCTAAGGTAAGTAATTAAGTACTAGTAGCTAGCTATCTCTTTAATTCTTGTTTCAATACCATTAATTATCATGCTTCATTATTTATTATCTGACTAAATGCCATTCTCGTAAAGGCCCTAAAGCAGGCGCCGGGAACTGAACTATGTGCATACTATGTTTGCGAGAACATTCACATGCTGGCGTCCGAAAGGAGCAAATCTGATAGACAGCTCTGGGTACGTTTGCCAGAACACTACTCACAATTTTTACATCATTATCGATATCTATCACACAACTAATACATGCATATTGATCTCCTTCTTTTGAAGTTCAATGAGATGCGGGATCAGCTCCTACCGAAGGATTGGATACGAGCAATTCTAGAGGAAATAGCAGGATTTTTGCTCGACCAGGTCATAAAGCCCGACGGAGAATACCATTACCCGCTACCGCCCCCATGAACCACTCCCAATTGTCATCGTATTTCGAAGGCACCAAGGCAAATGCCACAGGCTCCGAAGGAAACATGTAGGAGAAATTGTATATATACCTAATTGTATATATATACATGTGTATGTGTGAATAATGGTGTGGTTGTGAGACATTCGATGATACTACGAGAAATTTTATTTATATATATGCATAACGTGTACAATATGTAGCATCGTAAAGGTACGAGCAAACGAAAAAGAATTAAATGGAAAACACAAAATTAAAGGAAATAGAAATCATGAACCCA
This sequence comes from Secale cereale, assembly GCA_902687465.1. Classification (NCBI taxonomy): domain Eukaryota; kingdom Viridiplantae; phylum Streptophyta; class Magnoliopsida; order Poales; family Poaceae; genus Secale; species Secale cereale. The sequence continues at coordinate 38,721,240 of LR738710.1, read as the reverse complement.
AAACCCCCTAAACCTTATAGTACCGGTTGGTGTTACCAACCGGTACTAAAGGGATCCCCGCCCCCGGCGCTGGCTCGTGCCACGTGGTGGCCCTTTATTGGCGGTTCGTGCAGAACCGGTACTAAAGGGGGGCATTTAGTCTCCACCCTTTAGTGCCGGTTACAGGGCCTTCCGAACCGGTGCTATAGCCCAGTTCTGCACTAGTGGGTGGTTCTCTCTCAGAAAATGTATGTTGGAAGTGTAGGTATGTTCTGATGGCTTTCCCCACGAATGAAGAGTGGGTGGAGGGGTATATATAACCTCCACACAAAATCCAACCATTACACACAATTTACCAAACTCAATGGAATCGAATCAGAGAACTCGGTCAGACCGATTTAGTTCATAATGTGACTGTTAGGCATTTCGGTGGGACCGATATGATCAACTCGGTAGGACCGATTTCATTAGGGTTAGGGCATCACGTAATCTCGGTGAGACCGATTACACAAACTCGGTTGGACCGATTTTGGTAATAAGCTAACCAGAGAGTTGGTCAGGCAAACTCGGTGGGACCGATTCGATCGTTTCGGTTGGACCGAAGCGTTACGAAGGGGAAACAGAGAGTTTGCATTGCGAACTTGGTGGGACCGATCACTCATCTCGGTTAGACATAAACGTAACGAAGGGCAACATAGAGTTTTCAATCCCATCTCGGTGAGACCGAGATCCCTATCGGTGAGACCGAAGTGACAGGGTTTGTGGCAGTGGCTATGTCAGCTGAACTCAATGGCGCCGGATAGAAGGTTTCGGTGGGGCCGAGTTTGACTTTTGCTTTGGGACATATGTGGATGTGAGAAAGTGGTTGAGGGTTTTGGAGCATATCACTAAGCATTTTGAGCAAGAAACCCATAAAGCAACACCTCATCCCCTTTTAATAGTATTGGCTTTCATATGGACTCAATGTGATCTTGGGTCACTAAAATAGAAAATGTAGAGTCTTGAGCTTGAGCCAATATGTTTCCTTAGCATTTTGAGGGGTCCACATTTCTAATCCATTCCATGCCAATCATTGAACTTTCCTGAAATATTTATCTTGAGATAGCTGCTACTTCTCGAGCTTGTGTTGTATTCCCTCGAAGAGGAAAGGGTGATGCAGTACAGTAGCGTAAGTATTTCCCTCAGTTTTTGAGAACCAAGGTATCAATCCAGTAGGAGACCACGCGCGAGTCCCTCGCACCTGCACAAATAAATAAGAACTTCGCAGCCAACACGATAAGGGGTTGTCAATCCCCTTACGGTCACTTACGAAAGTGAGGTCTGATAGATATGATAGTTTGGTATTTTTGGTATTTTTGGATATAAGAACAGAAAGTAAAAGCGGAAAAGTAAAGTGGATTATAGACTGATATGTTGAGAATAGACCCGGGGGCCATAGGTTTCTCTAGTGGCTTCTCTCATGATAGCAGAATTCTACGGTGGGTAAACAAATTACTGTCGAGCAATTGATAAAAAAGCGAATACTTATGAGACTATCTAGGCATGATCATTATATATAGGCATCAAGTAAATTCTGCATCTACTACTATTACTCCACCCATCGACCACTATCCAGCATGCATCTAGAGTATTAAGTTCATAAGAACAGAGTAACGCCTTAAGCAAGATGACATGATGTAGAGGGATAAACTCAAACAATATGATATAAACCCCATCTTTTTATCCTCGATGGCAACAATACAATACGTGCCTTGCTTCCCCTACTGTCACTGGGAAATGACACCGCAAGATTGAACCCAAAGCCAAGCACTTATCCCATTGAAAGAACTATAGATCTTGTAGGCCAAACCAAACCAATAATTCGAAGAGACTTGCAAGGATATTATAATCATACATAGAGAGTTCAGAAAAGAACCAAATACTTCTCATAGATAATCTTGATCATAAACCCACAATGCATCGGATCTCGACAAACACACCGCAAAAAGAGCTTACATCGAATAGATCTCCCCTCCGGCGGAACTCCGGAATAGGCCCCGAGATGGGATCTCATGGGAATAGAAGGTTGCGGCGGTGGAACTAGGGTTTTCTCTCCTCTTCTGATGGTTTCCGGGTACGTAGGTATATATATGAGGAAGGAGATCACCGGGGGCCAAACGTGGGGCCCACGAGGCAGGGGGGCACGCCCTATAGGGGGGGCGCGCCCCCACCCTCGTGGACGCCACGTGTGCCCTACTCCGTGGTTCTCAAGTCTCCCATGCGTATTTTGCTCCAAAAATATCTCTCCCGAAGTTTCATTCTGTTTGGACTACATTTGATATTCCTTTTCTGTAAAACCCTGAAATAGGCAAAAAATCAGCAATCTGGACTGGGCCTTTGGGTTAATATGTTAGTCCCAAAAATAATATTATAATGTATAACAAAGCACATTAAACATCCAGAACTTCATAAATAATAGCATGGAACAATAAAAAATTATAGATACGTTGGTGACGTATCAAACATCCCCAAGCTTAATTCCTGCTCGTCCTCGAGTAGGTAAATGATAAAAACAGAATTTTTGATGTGGAATGCTAACCAACATAGTTTTTAATGTAATTCTCTTAATTGTGGCATGAATGTTCAGATCTGAAAGATTCAAGACAAAAGTCTATATTGACATAAGAAATAATAATACTTCAAGCATACTAACAAAGCAATCATGTCTTCTCAAAGTACTATGGCTAAAGAAAGTTATGCCTACAAAATCATATAGTCTGGCTATGCTCCCTCTTCATCACACAAAATATTCATATCATGCACAACCCCGGTTTCAGCCAAGCCCTTGTTTTCATACTCTATTCTTTCAAACCCTTCAACTTTCACGCAATACATGAGCGTGTGCCATGGATATAGCACTATGTGGAAGAGAGTGGTGGTTGTGGAGAAGACAAAAAGGAGGGAGATAGTCTCACATCGACTAGGCGTATCAACGGGCTATGGAGATGCCCATCAATAGATATCAATGTGAGTGAGTAGGTATTTCCATGGAATGGATGCACTAGAGCTAAAGAGGTATGAAAGCTCAACAAAAGAAACTAAGTGGATGTGCATCCAACTTTCTTGCTGACGAAGACCTAGGGCATTTGAGGAAGCCCGTCGCTGGAATATACAAGCCAAGTTCTATTATGAAAATTCCCACTAGTATATGAAAGTGACTAAACATGAGACTCTCTATCATGAACAACATGGTGCTACTTTGAAGCACAAGTGTGGAAAAAGATAGTAGCAATTGTCCCTTTTTCTTTTCTATTTTTGTCTTTTTTTTGGAGGGGCCTTTTCTTTTGTTAGGCCTTTCCTCACATGGGACAATGCTCTAATAATGATGATCATCACACTTATATTGAATTACAACTCGATATTACAACTCAATACTAGAACAAAGTATGACTCTATATGAATGCCTCCGGCGGTGTACCAGGGTGTGCAATGAATCAAGAGTGACATGTATGAAAAGTTATGCATGGTGGCTTTGCCACAAATACAATGTCAACTTCATGATCATGCAGGGAAATATGACAATATGAAGCGTGTCATATGAACGGAACGGTGGGAAGTTGCATGGCAATATATCTCGGAATGGCTATGGAAATGCCATGATAGAGGTATGGTGTCTATTTTGAGGAAGATATATGGTGGCTGTTTTGAGGAAGGTATATAGTGGGTGTATGGTACCGACGAAAGTTGCGTGGTACAAGAGAGGCTAGCAATGGTGGAAGGGTGAGAGTGCGTATAATCCATGGACTCAACATTAGTCATAAGAACTACTTATTGCAAAAATGTACGAGTCATCAAAACAAAGCAATCAACGCATGCTCCTAGGGGGGAGGTTGGTAGGAGTTAACCATCGCGCGCCCCCGACCTCCACACAAAGGAAGACACTCTACAAATACCTCATGCTCTAACTTCGTCACATAGGGGTTCACCATACGTGCATGCTACTGGAATGACTAACTTTAACACAAGTATTTCTCAATTTCATAATAACTCCACTAGCATGACTCTAATATCACTATCCTCATATCTCAAAACAATTATCAAGCATCCAACTTGTCATCATATTCAATGCACTTAGTATGAAAGTTTTTACTACATTGATCTATGATGCATATCATGTGATGGCTAGTTTTATAGCCAAAGCACATTACCATGCTGTTTTAATAGACTCTCAAAAGGATATAAGTGAAGCATGAGAGATCAACAATTTCTACAAAATATAATTACCACCGTGCTCTAAAAGATGTAACTGAAGCACTAGAGCAAAAACTATCAACACAAAAGATATAAGTGAAGCACATAGAGTGTTCTAGCAATTCCTAGGCCATATTTATCTCTCTCAAAAAGGTGTTCCCAGCAAGGATAATTGTGTAAAACTAACAAGCAAAGACTCAAATTATACATGACGCTCCAAGTGAAACACATATCATGTGGTGAATAAAAATATAGCTCCGAGTATAGTTACCGATAGATGAAGACGAAAGAGGGGATGCCTTCCCGAGGCATCCCTAAGCTTAGGTTTTTGGTTGTCCTTGAATTTTACCTTGGAGTGCCTTGGGCATCCCCAAGCTAGGCTCTTGCCACTGTTTATTCCATCGTTCATCAAAGCAATACTCAAAACTTGAAAACTTCACAACACAAAACTTAGAGAAAAATGTCGTGAGCTCCGTTAGTATAAAAAATCAAACCACTACGCAAAGGTACTATAGTGAACTCATTCTTTGTTTATATTGATGTTAAACCTACTGTATTCCAACTTCTCTATGATTCATACTCCCCAATACTACTCATAGATTCATCAAAATAAGCAAACAACACACGAAAAACAGAATATGTCAAAAACAGAACAGTCTGTAGTAATCTGTAACTTTTGCCTACTTATGTAACTCCAAAAAAATTGAAATAAATTGGTAAATGTGAGGAATTTGTATATTAATCATCTAAAAAAAGAATCAGCTAAATAGCACACTCTAGTAAAATCTGGTGACCATTCTAGCGAGCGCTAACGATTCTGTTTTTCACAACAAGATCATATAAACTTCACACAAGTCTTCCTAAAGGTTCTACTTTGCACAAACACTAATTAAAACACAAAACCACATCTAAACAGAAGCTAGATGCAATATTTATTCCTAAACATAAGCAAAAACAAAGAAAATAAAATTGGGTTGCCTCCCAACAAGCGCTATCGTTTAACGCCCCTAGCTAGGCATGAGATTTGAATGATGCTCACATGAAAGATAAGAATTGAAGCACAAAGAGAGCATCATAAAAAATGTGACAAACACATCTAAGTCTAACATACTTCCTATGCATAGGCATTTTATAAGCAAACACATTATCATAGCAAGCAAGATCTAACGTATGCAAGGAAGAAGAAAGAAACAAGATCAATCTCAACATGAAGAGAGGTAATTTAGTAACATGAAGATTTCTATGACCATATTTTCCTCTCTCATAATAATTGCATGTAGAACCATAAGCAAACTGAACAGTATAGTTATTACATAACATATTTTCAACACGATCCACATGCATGCGAAGTTTACACTCTTCCAAAATAGTGGGATCAATATTAACTACAGTCATGACGTCTCCAAACCCACTTTTATCAAAAATTTCATAAGATTGAACATTCTCCAAATACGCGGGATCTAAAGTTGACACTCTTCCAAACCAACATTCAATATTAATGCAAATATTATGATCAATCTTATATTCATCATGGGGATTAAATAATTTAATATCATAAAAAGAATCACCCCAATCATGATCATTGCAACAAGTAGTGGACATAGCAATACTAGCATCCCCAAGCGTAGGGTTTTGCATATCATTAACACAATTGACATTAATAGAATTTATAATAACATCATTGCAATCATGCTTTTTACTCAAAGAGCTATAATGAATCACTTTATATTTTTCTTTCAATACTTCATCACAATTTTCAGATTCACTAATTTCAAGCAAAACCTCATAAAGATAATCTAGTGCACTAAACTATCTAGCAATTGATTCATCATAGTTGGATCTCTTAAAGAGATTAGCAACCGGATGAGGATCCATAATTTAGCAAGCAAAGATGCAAGCTGATAGAGGGCACATAGCAACACAAGCAAACAGGAGGCAAGCGAACGGTAAACACACGACAAAAGGAAGGGCAAATAAAACGGCAAAGGTGAAGTGGGGGAGAGGAAAACAAGAGGCAAAAAATGTAATGCGAAGGATAAGGGTTTGTGATAGGTACTTGGTATATGAGTTTTGCGTAAGCCTCCCCAGCAACGGTGCCAGAAATTCTTCTTGCTACTTCTCGAGCTTGCATTGTATTCCCTCGAAGAGGGAAGGGTGATGCAGCACAGTAGCGTAAGTATTTCCCTCAGTTTTTGAGAACCAAGGTATCAATCCAGTTGGAGACCACGCGCGAGTCCCTCGCACCTGCACAAACAAATAAGAACTTCGCAGCCAACGCGATAAGGGGTTGTCAAACCCTTTACGGTCACTTACGAAAGTGAGATATGATAGATAGCATAGTTTGATATTTTTGGTATTTTTGGATATAAGAACAGAAAGTAAACGCGGAAAAGTAAAGTAGATTGTAGATTGATATGTTGAGAATAGACCCGGGGGCCATATGTTTCTCTAGTGGCTTCTCTCATGATAGCAGAATTCTACGGCGGGTAAACAAATTACTGTCGAGCAATTGATAGAAAAGTGAATACTTATGAGACTATCTAGGCATGATCATTATATGTAGGCATCACGTCCTAAACAAGTAGACCGAAACGATTCTGCATCTACTACTATTACTCCGCACATCGACCGCTATCCAGCATGCATCTAGAGTATTTAGTTCATAAGAACAGAGTAACGCCTTAAGCAAGATGACATGATGTAGAGGGATAAACTCAAACAATATGATATAAACCCCATATTTTTATCCTCGATGGCAACAATACAATACATGCCTTGCTGCCCCTACTGTCACTGGGAAAGGACACCGCAAGATTGAACCCAAAGCCAAGCACTTCTCCCATTGCTAGAACTATAGATCTAGTAGGCCAAACCAAACCAATAATTCGAAGAGACTTGCAAGGATATTATAATCATACATAGAGAGTTCAGAAAAGAACCAAATACTTCTCATAGATAATCTCGATCATAAACCAACAATTCATCGGATCTCGACAAACACACCACAAAAAGAGGTTACATCAAATACATCTCCTCGAAGACCGACGAGAACTTGGTATTGAGATCCAAAGAGAGAGAAGAAGCCATCTAGATGCTAGCTATGGACCCGAAGGTCTATGGTAAACTACTCACAACTCATGGTGAGGCGATGATGATGATGTAGAAGCACTCCATGGTAGATGCCCCCTCCAGCAAAGCTCCGGAACAGGACCCAAGATGGGATCTCATGGGAACAGAAGGTTGCGGTGGTGGAACTAGGGTTTTCTCTCCTCTTCTGATGGTTTCGGGGTACGTAGGTATATATAGGAGGAAGGAGGGCACTGGGGGCCCACGAGGCAGGGTGGCGCGCCCTATTGGGGGGCGCGCCGCCACCCTCGTGGACGCCACGTGTGCCCTACTCCGTGGTTCTCAAGTCTCTCGTGCGTATTTTGCTCCAAAAATATATCCCCCGAAGTTTCATTCTGTTTGGACTCCGTTTGATATTCCTTTTCTGTAAAACCTTGAAATAGGCAAAAAAACAGCAATCTGGATTGGGCCTTTGGGTTAATAGGTTAGTGCCAAAAATAATATAAAACTGTATAACAAAGCCCATTAAACATCCAAAACATCATAAATAATAGCATGGAACAATAAAATATTATAGATACGTTGGAGACGTATCAATAGCATTAGTTCAATGAGCTATATGTTGTTGGTAATTACCAAAACCACCTAGGGATACTTGCACTTTCAATCATGGACTTGACAATAGCCGTTCGACCGATGGTGGTGATGTTTTTGCCCTCATAGGTTGTTAGCTTGGTCGCAACCGTGTCCACACAAAACTGAAAATCCACCAACTTTAATTGTCAAACTGAGAGAGGGAACCCCAAGTATTGCAGGGGGAAGGAGGTCCTGGTTGGCAGGAACCTTTGGGTTAGGCGGCCCAAATCAAGGTGGTTGTAACGGATGGGAACAAAAGAGCTCTTGTGCAGATTGGTGCACAGTCCTGTGACCTCGCCAAAGCCCCACAATATTCCTACAAGGTTATCAATGTCTCTTTCGATCAGAGCCAAGAATACGGCTGCATCATCTGCAAATAAAGAGATCCTCATCGTGGCACCTGATAACCCACAAGTATAGGGGATCACAATAGTTTTCGAGGGTAGATTATTCAACCCAAATTTATTGATTCGACACAAGGGGAGCCAAAGTATATTCTCAAGTATTAGCAGTTGAGTTGTCAATTCAACCACACCTGAAAGACTTAATATCTGCAGCAAAGTATTTAGTACCAAAGTAGTATGGAAGTAACAGTAATGGTGGCAAAAGTAACAGTAGTAGTTTCGTAGTAATTATAACAGTGGCAACGGAAAAGTAACAATAGCAGGTTGTAGTAATTGTAACAGTGGCAACGGAAAAGTAAATAAGCAAAGATCAATATGTGAAAAGCTCGTAGGCAATGGATCAGTGTTGGATAATTATGTCGGATGTGATTCATCATGCAACGGTTATAACATAGGGTGACACAGAACTAGCTCCAGTTCATCAATGTAATGTAGGCATGTATTCCGAATATAGTCATACATGCTTATGGAAGAGAACTTGCATGAAATCTTTTGTCCTACCCTCCCATGGCAGTGGGGTCCTATTGGAAACTAAGGGATATTAAGGCCTCCTTTCCATAGAGTACCGAACAAAGCATTAACTCTTAGTGAATACATGAACACCTCGAACTACGGTCATCACCGGGAGTGGTCCCGATTATTGTCACTTCGGGGTTGCTGGATCATAATACATAGTAGGTGACTATTAACTTGCAAGATAGGATCAAGAACTCACATATATTCATGAAAACATAATAGCTTCAGATCTGAAATCATGGCACTCGGGCCCTAGTGAGAAGCATTAAGCATGGCAAAGTCATAGCAACATCAATCTTAGAACATAATGGATACTAGGGAACAAACCCTAACAAAACTAACTCGATTACATGGTAAATCTCATCCAACCCATCACCGTCCAGCAAGCCTAGGATGGAATTACTCACGCACGGCGGTGAGCATCATGGAATTGGTGATGGAGGAAGGTTGATGATGACAATGGCGACGTATTCCCCTCTCCGGAGCCCCGAACGGACTCCAGATCAGCCCTCCCGAGAGAGATTAGGGCTTGATGACGGCTCTGTATCGTAAAACGCGATGAATCCTTCTCTCCGATGTTTTTCTCCCCGAAAGTGAATATATGGAGTTGCAGTCGAGGTCAGTGGAACCTCAGGGGGCCCATGAGACAGGGGGGCGTGCCCCCACCCTTGTGGACAGGGTGTGGGGGCCCTGGCCTTGATTCTTTCGCCAATATTTTTATAAATTCCAAAAATATTGTCTATGGATTTTCAGGTCATTCCGAGAACTTTTATTTCTGCACAAAAAGAACACCATGGCAATTCTGCTGAAAACAGCGTCAGTCTGGGTTAGTTCCATTCAAATCATGCAAGTTAGAGTCCATAACAAGGGCAACATTGTTTGGAAAAGTAGATACGTTGGAGACGTATCAACTCCCCCAAGCTTAAACCTTTTCTTTTCCTCGAGCAATTCAGTTGTAAATTGGAAGTGATAAAGAAAAACTTTTACAAACTCTGTTTGCTCTTGTTGTCGCAAATATGTAAAGCCAGCATTCAAGTTTTCAGCAAAGATTATGAACTAACACATTCACAATAACATTTAGATCTCATGTTTACTCATATCAATGGCATAATCAACTAGCGAGCAATAATAATAAATCTCGGATGACAACACTTTCTCAAAACAATCATAATATGATATAACAAGATGGTATCTCGCTAGCCCTTTCTCAGACCGCAAAACATAAATGCAGAGCACCTCCGAAGATCAAGGACTGACCAGACATTGTAATTCATGGTAAAAGAGATCCAGTCACAATCATACGCAATGTAAATTAATAGAAATGCATGCAAATGACAGCCGTGCTCTCCAACTGGTGCTTTTTAATAAGAGGATGATGACTCAACATAAAAGAAAATAGATAGGCCCTTCGCAGAGGGAAGCAGGGATTTGCAGAGGTGCCAGAGCTCGAGTTTTGAAATAGAGATAAATAATATTTTGAGCGGCATACTTTTATTGTCAACATAACAACCAAGAGTTCTCGATATCTTCCATGCAATACACATTATAGGTGGTTCCCAAACTGAATGTTAAAGTTTATACCCCCTCCCACCACCAACAAGCACACTCCACGGCTGGCCCGAAACAACGGGTACCGTCCATACCAACGACAGTCCTGGGGAGTTTAGTTTAATTATTTTGATTTGATTTGAGCATGGGACTGGGCATCCTGGTTGCCTGCCATTTTCTCGTGAATGATGAGCGGAGTACGCTCATTGTGAGAATAACCCACCTAGCATGGAAGATATAGACAGCCCTAGTTGATACATGAGCTATTCGAGCATACAAAACATAATTTCATTTGAAGGTTTAGAGTTTGGCACATACAAATTTACTTGGAACGGCAGGTAAATACCGCATATAGGAAGTTATGGTGGACTCATATGGAATAACTTTGAGGTTCATGGAAGTGGATGCACAAGCAGTATTCCCACTTAGTACAAGTGAAGGCCAGAAAGAGACTGGGAAGCGGCCAGCTAGAGAGCGACAACAATCAAGAACATGCATTAAAATTAATCAACAATGAGTGCAAGCATGAGTAGGATATAAATCACTATGAACATAAATATCGTGGAGGCTATGTTGATTTTGTTTCAACTACATGCGTGAACATGTGCCAAGTCAAACCACTTGAATCATTCAAAGCAGGATACCACCCTATCATACCACATCACAACCATTTTAATAGCATGTTGGCACGCAAGGTAAACCATTATAAACTCCTAGCTAATTAAGCATGGCATGAACAACTACAATCTCTAATTATCATTGCAAGCATGTTTCATTCATAATAGGCTGAATCAGGAACGATGAACTAATCATATTTACAAAGACAAGGTAGGTCGAGTTCATACCAGCTTCTCTCATCTCAATCAGTCCATCATATATCGTCATTATTGCCTTTCACTTGCACGACCGAATGGTGTGGATAATAATAATAGCGCACATGCATTGGACTAAGCTGGAATGCAAGCATTTAATGCAAGGGACAAGACAAGGTAATATGGGCTCTTGGTTAAATCAACAATAATGCATATGAGAGCCACTCAACATTTTCATCATGGTCTTCTCCTCTTGACCCCCAAAGGAAAGGAAAGAAATAAAACTATTTACACGGCAAAGGTCCCAACAAGCAAAAGAAGAACGAGAAATCTTTTTGGGTTTTCTTTTAATTACTACTACTACAGGCATGGAAAGTAAACTAGCTAAAAGCTACAACAAATGTTTTGGTTTTTTTAAGGTTTTTCAAACACACAAGAAGAAGACTTAGAAAAGAAAATAAACTAGCATGGATAGTACAATGAAAAAGTATGAGCACCGATAACTGGGATAAGTGTGTGAACATGAATGTAATGTCGGTGAGAAATACGTACTCCCCCAAGCTTAGCCTTTTGGCCTAAGTTGGTCTATCACCATGGATCAAAGCTACTTTCTCCAGTGTACGGTGGAGTATCCTCTGGGTGCCACTGGCTGGCAATCTCCTCCGGATCCCACTGATAAACCGACTGTTGATAAGGGTCAAGTGGTGGCTCCGGCTCAGGCTCTGGAACTTGTTCCAGGATCCAATACGCATAAACGGCTTCTCGCAAGATGAGGTATGTGCCTGAAAGTATGTTAAACAAAGAGGGTGCAGGCAAGGTAACAATCTCACAGTACTTTTTATTAAATATCAATTTATACTTAAGCAACTTCTTCTTATCTTTAACAATAAACTCATGTGCTACCATACTCTTATAATCTAGAAAAGTAGGGGGCATGAACTTATCCTCCTTCCCATAATGCCTAATAGGTATCTTAAAATGTTCAACAAGGCGTGAAGCAAAGATGCCTCCGAAGATGGGGCCCTTTGTACGATTCGAACTTAATCGTTTAGCAATAATAGCGCCTAAGCTAAAAGTGGTATCGCGAAACAAAGCATGGCGCAAAATGACAATATCAGGGGCACTAAGATATCCACTGTTCCCGCGACCAATTCAGCATCTACTAGCAAATATCGCAAAGTAACGTAGAATAGGAAAATGTATGTTAGTGATTCTTGCATCTAAAACTTTCCTCGTTTCCCCTACATCAATTGTATTAATAAACCCCTCCACATCATTACGATGTGGTTCCTCTATGCTGCCCGCAAAGGGTATCTTACAGACCTGACAAAAATCATATAGTGACATCTCCCTAACCTCATCATATAAGTGAAACTCCACTGAAGGTGGTGATTTTTTAGCATGGAAATAAAAAAATTGCACAAAAATATTAGCGAGTAAGAGATACTGTTCGCGCTGGTCCTGGAGGAAGTCGGTGAGGCCTGCATTCTCAGCCAAGTAGTAAATATCATCATAAATTCCGGCGGCTCTCAAGAACTCATCACAAGGTCATTCACACGGTCGAACCTCCGTAGTGCGAGGAAGAGTGTATTTGGCCTTTTTATGCTCCTCATTCCGCTTATCCTTCGAGCTTCGGCTCAAAGAGACTCTTAACAATCTCCTCAACATTTTCTTCCTCTAAAAAATTTCTGAAATTTTAGTGACTCAAAACAAAAGTGAACCAAACTCAACAGGATTGAAAATACTCCCACAAGTTCCTAGACACTACATCATGCATTGAAACTACTTGGGACCACATAAATTTGACATGCAAGCTCAAGAACAGGGTCACCTAAGCAGCAAAAATTTGTAATAAATAAAGCACTAGAACAAAAACTAATTGGACCATTGGAGGAGTCACATGCCGAAGAACAATCTACCCAAACAGTTTGTGAATGGAGCTTTGAGCAAGGAGATCGAAAATGGCAGCAAGATGAGCTAGAACACAGGTTTGAGCTATGTGAGGATTTTTTTTCTAGAGGAAGATGAAGTGTGTGGGTGCTGGAATAAGTGGAGGAGGGCCACGTGGGGCCCACAAGGCTGGGGGGCTCCTAGGGGGTGGGCGTGCCCTGGACCCTGGTGGCCAGGTGGTGTGCCCCCCTGGTGTGTTCTCAGTGCCAAATATTTTTAAATATTCTACAAAAAATCAAATTTCATTTTCGGGACATTTGGAGAACTTTTATTTTCGGGGTATTTTTTTATTGCAAGGATAACTCAAAAACAGACAGAAAACACTATTTTTGCTTTATTTAATCTAGATAACAGAAAGTAAAAAGAGGGTACAGAGAGTTGTGCTTTCTAACTTCATCCATTTCATGCTCCTCAAAAGGAATCCATTAGCAAGGTTGATCAAGTCTTGTTAACAAACTCTTTACGAATAACATGAAACCGAAGAATTTTCGAATAACACTAGGTTACCTCAATGGGGATATGTATGTACCCAACAATAAGAATATCATATTTCTTCTTGATAGTAGGAAGAGGAAATTCAAAACCTCCAATAATTATTGTTGAAATTTTTCCAATAGAATGGATACTGTGGACTTGAGGTTGTTTCCTCGGAAAGTGCAATGTATGCTCATTACCATTAACATGAAAAGTGACATTGCCTTTGTTGCAATCAATAACAGCCCGTGCAGTATTCAAAAAGGGTTTACCAAGGATAATAGACATACTATCGTCCTCGAGAATATCAAGGATAACAAAGTCCGTTAAAATAGTACCATTTGCAACCACAACAGGCACATCATCACAAATACCGACAGGTATAGCAGTTGATTTATCGACCATTTGCAAGATATTTTAGTAGGTGTCAACTTATTCAAATCAAGTCTACGATAAAAAGAGAGAGGCATAACACACACACCGGCTCCAAGATCACATAAAGCAGTTTTGACATAGTTTCTTTTAACGGAGCAAGGTATAGTTGGTACTTCTGGATCTCCTACTTTCTTTGGTATTTCACCTTTAAAGGTATAATTGGCAAGCATGGTGGAAATTTCAACTTCAGGTATCTTTCTTTTATTTGTAATAATAAGGATTTGTTTTAAGCACATCAGTCAAACACATACGCAAAAAGATAGGTCTAATCATTTCAGCAAAGCGCTCAAAATCCTCATCATCCTTTTTCTTGGATAGTTTAGGAGGAAAAGGCATGGGTTTCTGAACCCATGCTTCTCTTTCCTTACCGTGCTTCCTAGCAACAAAGTCTCTCTTATCATAACGTTGATTCTTTGATTGTGGGTTAACAAGATCAACAACGGGTTCAATCTCTACATCATCGGTATTGCTAGGTTGAGCATCATCATGAACATCATCGTTAACATTATCACTAGGTTCATGTTCATTACCAGATTGTGTTTCAACATCAGAAATAGAAATATCATTGGGATTCTCAGGTGTGCCAACAACAGGTTCACTAGAAGCATGCAAAGTCCTATCATTTTTTCCTTTTCTTCTTCTTAGAAGGACTAGGTGTATCAACATTAGTTCTATGAGAATCTTGCTCAATTCTCTTAGGGTGGCCCTCAGGATACAAAGGTTCCTGAGTCATTCCACCCCCTCTAGGCATAACTCTAACAGCATTATCATTTTTCTTATTATTTAATTCATTGAGAAAATCATTTTGTGCTTTAAGCACTTGTTCTACTTGAGTGGTAACCATAGAAGCATGTTTACTAATGAGTTTAAGTTCACCTTTAACTCTAGACATATAATCACTCAAGTGTTCAATCATATAAGCAATACAATTCAATTGTCTACCAACATAAGCATTGAAGTTATCTTGTTTAACAATAAAATTGTCAAACTCATCTAAGCATTGGCTAGCAGACTTATTACGAGGAATATCACCTTCATCTAATCTATAGAGAGAATTTACCTTTACTACCTGTGTCGGTTTATCAAGACCATGTATTTCTTCAATAGGTGGTTAATTCTTAACATCTTTAGCTTTAATACCCTTTTATTTCATAGATTTCTTTGCATCTTGCATATCTTCAGGACTGAGAAATATAACACCCCTTTTCTTCGGAGTTGGCTTAAGAGTTGGTTCAGGAAGTGTCCAATTATTTTCATTACTCAATGTATTATTTAATAGCAATTCAGCTTGATCAACAGTTCAGGTGGTCTCTAGAAGCATCGGTTAGTCCATTATAAAAGATATCAAGTATTTCATTTTTCTTAAGAGGATGATCAGGCAAAGCATTAAGTAATCGGAGAAGCCTCCCCCAAGATTGTGGGAGACTCTCTTCTACAATTTGCACAAAATTATATATTTCCCTTAAGGCAGCTTGTTTCTTATGAGCGGGAAAATATTTAGCAGAGAAGTAGTAATATATCCTGCGGACTACGCACACAACCAGGATCAAGAGAATTAAACCATGTTTTAGCATCACCATTTAAGGAGAACGGAAATAGCTTAAGGATATAATAGTAACGAATTTTTCCCTCATTGGTGAATAGGGTGGCTATATCATTTAATTTAGTAAGATGTGCCACAACAGTTTCAGATTCATAGCCATGGAAAGGATTAGATTCAACCAAAGTAATTAACTCAGGATCGACAGAGAAATCATAATCCTTATCAGAAATACAGATAGGTGAAGTAGCAAAACAGGGTCATATTTCATTCTAGCATTCAAAGACTTTTCTTTCAGCTTTGCTAACAGTTTCTTAAGATCATGTCTAACTTTGCAAGCTATATTATCTCTAGCAGTTTCTTCATCCATAACATAACCCTCAGGCACAACAGGCAATTCATATCTAGGGGAGAATCTTCATCATCACTTTAATCAATATTATCAGTTTCAATAATTTCATTCTCTCTAGCCCTAGCAAGTTGTTCATCAAGAAATTCACCTAGTGGCATAGTATTATCAAGCATAGAAGTAGTTTCATCATGAGTATCATGCATAGCAGAAGTGGCATCATCAAGAACATGCGACATATCAGATTCAATAGTAGGTGTAGGTGTCGCAAATTTACTCATAACAGAGGGTGAATCAAGTGTAGAGCTAGATGGCAGTTCCTTACCTCCCCTCATAGTTGAGGGAAATATCTTGGTTTTTTCATCTCTCAAGTTCTTCATAGTGATCAACAGATATAAGTCCCAAGTGATGCAAAGAATATACCTATCACTACAAAAAATAGACGCATCCGTGACATTTTGGTCCGAATGAAACTTTACTCTGTCATACTTATGACACTTCTATGACAATTATTATGACAAAATACGGTATCATCATAGATGTGGTGGGGTCCTACTTCTATGACAAAAAAAATCTTGACAGAAAATGGGCTTTTCGTCCTGGGCGGGCCGGAGACGCAGCCGCATGACATTCTTTGGGCCGTCCATGACGGAAAAAACCATGGTAGAAGCGAGGGCAAGGAAAATATCGGGGTGTTCCCGATTCCGGTGGGTGGTCGAGGCCGAGCGATGCGCGTTTCTCTCGTACATGCACGCGCGTGGGTGCGAGGCATTGGGCTCTAACTGAACCCGAGCGATTGCACTTCAGGCTACGCGTTACTGAATCTGAGTGATCGATCGATGGCTGTTAATTGAACCCGATCGAGCGATTCCTTCGCTACTGCTGCTAAATGAAGCCGATCGATGCGGGCTCTGCATGAACAGTGAGCGTTGCTGGGGGGGTTTGGATGAACAGTTCCCGGTGGGGGTGGCTGTACAGGACCCCGTGGTGTTGCCTCTGCATGAACAGGACCATGTTCAATCGAGCTGGTTGGGGGTGCATGAACAGGACCCCGTGGAGGGCTGCATCAACAGGACCACCCCGTGGAGGGTTGCATGAACAATAGACGGTGGAGGGCTGGATGAACAGTAGCCCGTGAAGGGGTGGTTGAACAGGAGCCCGTGGAGAGGGCTGGTTGAACAGTAGCCGATAGAGTAGCGCATGGTGGAGGCTAAACAGTCGCAGGTGGAGGCTGGAGGAGGTCGATGGTGGATGAACAGTAGCCCGTGGAGGCTGGAGGGGGTCGACGGTGGTGATGAACAGTATCCCGTGGAGTCCTGTTTTGCGGTACGCCACACCCCTCCCGAAGAACAGGACCCCCGTTTCAACCGTAGCGCTCCAACACAAGTTCGTTTCCTCCGTTTTGCGGTACGCCACACCCCTCCCGATGAACAGGACCCCCGTTTCGACCGTAGCACTCCAACACAAGTCCGTTTCCTCCTTTTTGCTATATGACACACCCCTCCTGATCAACAGGACCCCCGTTTCGACCGTAGGAGGTCTGTTTCCTCCGTTTTGAGGTACGCCAGACCCCTCCTGATGAACATGATCCCGTTTCGAACGTGGCCGGTCGAGCACAAGGCCGTTTCCTCCGTTCTGCGGTACGCCAGGCCTCGTTTCCATTGGTTGTTCCGTCCAAGACCTCTCGATGAACACGACGACGCACTCCATTCCGACCCAGCTGGTTGGCTCCCCATGAACACGATGACGACGATGTTTCTCCGTTCCGACCCAGCCATGTACACGAGCCCTGGCCGTACGTACGCATGAGTAGGCGTTCGAGACCCCGCCCGTATGTATGTACGTGGCCGTATTTACTTTCTTGCACCCTGGCTGCTATACGTACGTGTACATGGTATGTGCGCACCTCTGCTACGACACGTGCGTGCCTCTACATCGACCAGTATGTACGTACATGTTCGCGACCAGAATGACAACGCTACGTATGCTTCGACCAGGTGGGTCCCGACTCTCAGGCACTTCCTTGCCTGCGAAGATGTAGCTGGTGGGTCCCAGCAGTTAGGGGGCGAATCATTTTCTTTTTGCTCGGACGCACTTCCTTGCATGGGAAGATGTAGCTGGTGGGTCCCAGCAGTCAGGGGGGC
>LR738710.1:38643974-38703097 GCA_902687465.1 Secale cereale | reverse complement strand
TTTGCCCGGACCCACTTCCTTGCGTGCGAAGATGTAGCTGGTGGGTCCCAGCAGTCAGGGGGGCGAATCGTTTTTTTTGCCCGGAAGCACTTCCTCGCGTCTGAAGATGTAGCTGGTGGGTCCCAGCAGTCAGGGGGAAATGTTTTTTCGTGAAATACAGTGGCCCGTCCGGTGGGTCCCCGCTGTCAGGTGGAGGAATAATTATTTTGCGCGTAATAAGGAGGCACTTCCTTGCTGCGGCCGTGGACTCAGCTGTCAGCCTCTCCACGTATAGTCCACGTCCGATAAAGATGTTCCTTGACCACGTTGACCATGCTGCGCTGAGAGCACCAGGGCGGTGGACGACGGCGAGGCCTAGGAAGGGGACGACATGGAGCCGGGGAAGATGCGGCAGTGGAAGACCGCACGGAGAGGAGTACGAGGGTTCACTGGTTCGGCTGCGGTGTGAGGCTGCCGTCGCCGCAGGTTCCTGGCCAGCGGTGGGAATAGTAGGAGGCGGCGAGGCCTCCGCGGCATCGCAGCCGGCCACGGGAGGTAGGAGCACGAGGCACGACCGATGCTAGTTTGGGCGGCTGGAGCAAGAAGACCAGAGGCTGAAGAAGCACTACGGCCGTTGGATGGACATCGTACGGTCAATGGAGCTAGAATCGTGCATATTGACTAAGTTGACAAAGCCCTCCGTCCCCGTCAACTTAGTAGGCCCACAAGTCAGCCACCCACTATAATGGGTCCCAGCTAGCAGGGGGAGTATTCATTTGTTGTGCGTAATAAGGAGGCACTTCCGGTGGGTCCGAGCTGACATCGAGGGGAACGTTTTTTTCGCGAAATACGGTGCCCCGTCCGGTGGGTCCCAGCAGTCAGGGGGAAAACGTTTTTTTGGCCAAACACGGTGGCCCGTCCGGCGGGTCCCCGCTGTCAGGTGGAGGTATAATTATTTTCCGCGTAATGAGGAGGCACTTCCTTGCGGCTGTCCTGGACCCAGCTGTCAGCCTCTCCATGTACAGTACTCTTCCGATGGAAGTCGGTCGTTGACCAGATTGACCACGCTGCACTGAGAGCACCAGGGCGGTGGACGACGGCGAGGCCTAGGAAGGGAACGACATGGAGGCAGGGATAACTCGGCAGTTGTTTCCCACGCGGAGGGGAGTACGACTGTACGAGAGTTTACTAGTTTGTTTGCAGTTGCCGGAGGATAACAGCAGGTGTGGGTGAGTAGAGGGATGGCTAGGCCAGCGATGGGAGAACGATGGGGCGGTGAGACCTGCGCGGCAGCACAGCCGACCGCGGGAAGGAGGGAGCAGGCAGTCCCATCGGCGCTTGTTTGAGCGGCTGGAGCAGAAAGAGCAGAGATTGAAGAAGCACGACGGCCGTTGGATGGACATCCAACGGTCAGTGCTTGTGCGTCAACCTTTTTTTTAGGAAGGCCTCAAATCTGTGGAAGACATCATACAGCCCATCTGCCATTATTTCTAATAATTTACAGCCCATTTGCTAATTCTTAAGGTTTTTTTGGAGCCCATATTCTTTTTGTTAGCATTACAACCCATATTGTGGCCACGGTTAAAAAATTATACGAAATTTTGCATATTTTGGTGTGGTCCAAACTGTTTTTAATCCCGAAATTTTGAGTCACATTCAAACTGATTTCAAAAATAAATGCATATCAATATAAAATCCAACAAATTATCCACGCATAAATATCAATGCAATTTAAAATCTCAAAGTGAAAAAAAAATTGAAACTAATTGCCGGTTTGATGTGTTTTCAAAATGTACATCCCATTTCTCATTACTGATAGGCCATTTTCTCGGCCAGCTGAATGAAGCAGTCCTCCTCTTGAAAGATTTGCAGCCCAATAGGCCTGACAAAGCGACTTATTTGGCAAATCACAAAAAAACTGGGTTGTGGCCATGGACCCAGCCATCAGCCCCTCCACGTACATTACTCTTCCGATGGAAGTCGGTCGTTGACCAAATTGACCATGTCGCGCCGAGAGTACCAAGGCGGTGGACGATGGCGAGACCTAGGAAGGGGACGAAGCGGAGCCGGGGAAGACGCGGCTGTGGATGCCCACGCGGAGAGGAGTACGAGGGTTCACTGGTTCGGCTGCGGTGTGAGGCTGCCATCGCCGTAGAATAATAGGGGGTGTGGGTGAGTATAGGGATGCCTTGGCCAGCGGTGGGAGTAGTATGGGGCGGTGAGGCCTCAGCGGCATCACAGGCGGCCACGGGAGGCAGGAGCACGCGGCACGATCGGCGTTGGTTTGGGTGGCTGGAGCAAGAAGACCAGAGGTTGAAGAAGCACTACTGCCGTTGTATGAACATCATATGGTAACTGGAGCTAGAATCATTCATATTGACTAAGTTGACAAAGCCCTCCATCTCCGTCAACTTGGTAGGACCACAAGTTAGCCTCCCATGATGCTGGGTTCCAGCTGGCAGGGGGAGTATTCATTTTTTGTGCGTAATAAGGAGGCACTTCCTTGCATGCGAAGATAGTTGGTGGGTCCTACCTATCAGCGGGGGGCACGTTTTTTTTTGCGAAATACAGAGGCCCTTCCGGTGGGCCCCAGATGTCAGGTGGAGGAATCAAAGACTTGAGAAGGCGTACAGAACAAGCTAGTGTACTAGTAAAGAGACATTGCCGAGTTTTAGAGAAAAAAAGACGTGCTCCTGTAGCTGGTTCGAATCCAAACCTAGACTATGACTATATATGGTGCTATGCTACTCTGCAAGTACCGAAACTGACATATACAACGTTCGCTTCTCCTCTTCTCTACTTACTCTACCTAGCATCATAAGCTCTTGCCGCAGCAACCATGTCCACTGGCTGCTCGTCCACCTGCTCTTCAGCAGGCAACAACCAAATATGCGCCAAGTCGCCACCCGTACCATTGCCTATGGGTCTCATCACACCCCCACCGGCATGCGCACCGCAGCCGGTTGCTCATCGCAACCCGTTGCCGTTGGTGTGGTGCCACTGCTGCAAATCACGCAAAGTCATACGTCGCGTCTCAATGTCGGGACCCCGATTCTAAGTCACACCGGTCTAGCATGTAACACACCATATCACTTTGCGGCCTCACGCACGTTATCCCCACAGGTGCCACCTTACCTGGCCCGGGACCGTTTGCGCATTTTGGCTCACGTATATGATAGTGTCGCTAGCATCCATATGAGAGAGAACCCGGGCTGACATGACTAGTTATAAACCCAAGGTGGCACTAACTTACAGGGACAGGCATACATGACCCAGCAACGAACGTGTCGGTCATCAACGTCTGAACCCAAGTCGTAGCAAGCTACAAGGACTTAAAGGAACAACGGGTGACATTTCCCCAAAGGGACAGACACAGGAACGGAGAAGGACACATGCCGGCCAGCCTAAGTGTTCCGGAGCAGTAGCAAGCTACCAAGGCTGAGTGGAAGCACTAGGAGACATTTCCCCATAAGAGAGGCTACCAAGAGGAAACAACTAGGTTGTCGTATCCCACACATACCAAGCATTTCAATAACATACACACAATATGCTCGATATGTGCAAATACAACATGGCATCACAACAAGACTCTATGAAACAAAGTATTTATTCATTAGGCTCCGAGGAGCCAGATATTACAAACATGTGTCTCATGACCCAACATTCAGAGCATACAAGCAACAAGCGGAAGCATAACATGTCTGAATACAGACAACTACAAAAGAAAAAGGCTGAAGAGCCTGACTATCTACAACACTCGTACAAGATCGTAGCTGAGGTAACAAGCTACTTGTCGAAGTCCAAGCAGAACTACTAGTGAGACAGAAGTCTCATCTGCAAAACATAAAATAAGCAAACATGAGTACAAAGGTACTCAGCAAGACTTACATCAGAACCTATCATACATGCATTTGTATCAAGAAGGCAAAGTGGGGTTTAGTTGCAGCAAGCCAGCTTTGACTCAGTGGCTATCCTGTACTACGACTGCTGGTAACTCTTTGAGGTGGCGCACATGAGTCCACTAATCACCACTCAATACACCACTATGGATTCATCCCCGTCTCCCTACGAGAAGGCCATCCATAGCACTCACACTTGTCTTGAGTATTTTAGAGTATCCACTTCTAGTTGTCTATGTACCACGTAAGCATCCAAGAAGTCCATAACCGTGGACTCGGCTATTCGAATAGATCATGATAACCCTGCAGGGGTGTACTTCTTCACACACACTCTCGCCACTTACCGCCATGTACACGTCCTATATCTCGGCAACCTTCAAGCGGAAGCCAGGCGAGGGTGTCGGCCACGATCTGACTAACCACACAAGACTCTAGTCCAGGTTTATCGCCTATTCGGGTTCCATCCACAAGGGAGTCCGGCCGAGTTTCCATCATGGCCCCAAACGATGTGTACAGGGTTCCCGAGCCCACCATTCGGGTGCCACTCGGTACACCGGGCCACGTGTGCCTAGTCTGTCCCAAGCCCACCCTGCCGGGTGCCACTTGGTAGAGAAATAACACTACCTACAAACACTAGAAACTTGTTGCAACTCTTGGACAGAGACCAAGTTGATTAATAAGTCGAGAGGGGCACTTAAGCATTCCAATGTGTGGTAGTAGCTAGTCATTGGACAACATACACAGAACTCAGTGCTTAAGGACAGTTCCAGTGAGACAACCCACCATGTACTCCTACATGGCCTCTCACTGCTACCTTTACCAAAACATGTTCACACACTTAACTCTCAGCATTAGAACATATCACTGCACACTACAAGAAATATGTCAACTTATGACCTTCTGTCAGTGACCTCGGTAGAATTGGTCATAGATCTATGACCATTTCAGACCAATTGGTCAAAAGCTGTTCGGGGGGCTCCAAACCCTAAACTATAAAGACCATTTTGGTCAGAAAGGTCATAATTTCCTTACACGAAATGGTCATAAAGCAGATAGCACTGATCCGCTGCCTTATTTCTAGCTGATCATGACCAATATAGATGGTCATAACCTTGTAAATTATGGTGGGTTGCTACGACTAGGCGCCACCTCATCAGTTTTGCCTATGTGTCATGTCCATGTGGCAGTTTTTGCCCTAGGTTGTGAAGCAACCTATATTTCTGTCATTCCCAAAAATCCCCAAAAAATCTCATAAATTCTTTGGGTTATATCTTCGTCAAATATGAAAAAAAACCTTCCTTGCCTAGTTCAAAAATAATTCAAAAATATTCATTTTCCTATTCTGTTCAAAAAACACTTTGTGAAGGAAGTACCACTTTGGCATGTCCAAATGGTATCAATTTTCTATAGTGCTTTCCTATGCCCAAATAACTATCCTCCATCAAATGCCAGCTCAATCCATTCATTATTTTGAGCCCAGCTTCAACATTCGTATTTATGTCCAGTGTGGTACTTTGCAAAGAAAGTACCACCGAGACTCCTCCTTTTGAGCTGAAAATTTGTGAAGACGGTCTTCTTAGTAACTGATCATCCTAAACCAAAACTCACGCCCATTAGCCATGAGCATTTCCCTCCTGCTAATCAAACACTTAGCTGCTAATTCATGTTTGAGCATCGATCGGTCTCCTCGTGAGAATCTTATGTTGTAATTTTCTTCCTAGCACCTACCTAGGGAGTGCCCAACCCACTAGACATGCCTAGGCCTCCCAGAACATGGCAACGCCACAATCACGCGGTGACCACGTGCCGAGCATGCGAGTTTACGCGCTCTAGAGTTGGGGCCCTCGACCACCGCCCAAACCTCGACGTATCGCCACCAAACCATGTATTTACGATTAAATAGGTACTTATGTAACTAGAATTGATTTTTGGAAAAAATAAATAGCAAACTATGAGGCAGCTGCAGTTCAAATTTGACCCGCTTCCACCTGAATCGGCGGAAATTTGTCTTTTTCACGAGATGTGGATCAAAACTTTTTACACCCAACCATTTTGTCAATTGTGCATTAAATATGTCCTAGTATTTTAGAAAATTGATTTGGTCCAATTTTGCAACAATTATTTGGGAGGTCCTTCACAAAAAACCTCCTTGTGCGCACTCGAAAAATGGAAAATGAATTTTTCGTCCAAAGAAAATGAAAACTTTCTTAGGCAATATTGTTTGATACTCCAAGATGCACCCTTGTGCACAATATGAGATCATTTGAACAAACTATACCATGAATATGGCCATAGGATTGATCATTTGGCTTGAAAGCCATGAATCTTCACGCATGATAGCTCATTTCTGAGAACACTTTTTTTAAAGAATTGCCATATTATAAGTTTATTATTTTTTCCTGGTAGCTTGGTCATATATAATGACACAATGCGAAGGTGTTCCAATTTTTTGATTATTTTTAAATTTTTTATGCCCGTTTCAAAATGCGGTCAAAACGGCGGGAATGACCGTTCCTAGCTAGTTGTTGAATCTTGGTATTTTTTGGTATTTCTCTGATTAAATAGATACATATGTACCTAGAAATGATTTTTTTAAAAAATAAAGAGCAAACTACAAGGCAGCTGCAGTTCAAATTTGACCCGCTTCCACCTGAATCGGCGGAAATTTGTCTTTTTCATGAGAGGTGGATCAAAACTTTTTACACCCAACCATTTTGTCAATTGTGCATGAAATATGTCCTAGTATTTTAGAAAATTGATTTGGGACAAATTGGCAATAAATATATGGTAGGTCCTTCACAAAAAAACCTCCTTTTGGGCACTCCGAAAATGGAAAATGAATTTTTTGTCCAAAGAAAATGAAAACTTCCTTAGGCAATATTGTTTGCCATTCCAAGATGCACCCTTGTGCATAATATGAGATCATTTGAACAAACTATGCCATGAATGTGGCCATAGGATTGATCATTTGGCTTGAAAGCTATGAATCTTCATGCATGATAGCTCATTTCTGAGAACATTTTTTTTAAATTATCGTATTACAAGTTTATTATTTTTCCTGGTAACTTGGTCATATATAATGACACAATGCGAAGGTGTTCCAATTTTTTGAATTTTTTTTGAATTTTTTATGCCCGTTTTAAAATGTGGTCAAAACGGCGGGAATGACCGTTCCTAATTCGTGGTTGAATCTTGGTATTTTTTTGGTGTTTCTCTGATTAAATAGATACTTATGTACCTGGAAATGATTTTTGTAAAAAATAAAGAGCAAACTACATGGCAGCTGCAGTTCAAATTTGACCCGCTTCCAACTGAATCGGCGGAAATGTGTCTTTGTCACGAGAGGTGGATCAAAACTTGTTACACCCAACCATTTTTTCAATTGTGCATTAAATATGTCCTAGTATTTTAGAAAATTGATTTGGTACAAATTGGCAATAAATATATGGTAGGTCCTTCACAAAAAAACCTTCTTTTGGGCACTCGAAAAATGGAAAATGAATTTTTCGTCCAAAGAAACTGAAAACTTCCTTAGGCAAGATTGTTTTTCATTCCAAGATGCACCCTTGTGCACAATATGAGATCATTTGAACAACCTATGCCATGAATGTGGCCATAGGATTGATCATTTGGCTTGAAAGCTATGAATCTTCATGCATGATAGCTCATTTCTGAGAACATTTTTTAAAAGAATTGCCGTATTACAAGTTTATTATTTTTCCTGGTAACTTGGTCATATATAATGACACAATGCGAAGGTGTTCCAATTTTTTGAATTTTTTTGAATTTTTTATGCCCGTTTCAAAATGCGGTCAAAACGGCGGGAATGACCGTTCCTAGCTAGTGGTTGAATCTTGGTATTTTTTTGGTATTTCTCTGATTAAATAGATACTTATGTACCTAGAAATTATTTTTGTAAATAATAAAGAGCAAACTAAAAGGCAGCTGCAGTTCAAATTTGACACGCTTCCAGCTGAATCGGCGGAAATTTGTCTTTTTCACGAGAGGTGGATCAAAATTTTTTACACCCAACCATTTTGTCAATTGTGCATTAAATATGGCCTAGTATTGTATAAAAATGATTTGGTACAAAATTGCAATAAACATATGGTAGGTCCTTCACAAAAGAACTCATTTTGGACACTTGAAAATGGAAAATGATTAAAAAAACTAATTTCTCCTAACTCTTTTTAAAAGATATTTGTCTTATTTTGATTTGTCATTATTCCTGAAAACTAAGGTCAAATTTGATGACACATGAGAAGGTATTCCATTTTTATTTTTATTTTTCGAGTCATAAAATAGCCAATATGATTTAGCACCTTACTTTTAGTAAATTACGACCAATTTAGATGGTCAAAATGCCGTACTTCTATACCGTGTTCTGATTGGTCCACGAGCATCTCCGCGGATCGTGCCTAATCACCGTCGGATGCTCTGGATCCAACGGCCCGCCTGTCTCACACACGTCGCTCTCTCTCTCTCTCTCTCTTCTCACGCACCCAACCACTACCCCATTTCTCTCTCTCTCACGAACCCCACCCAACCCTCGTGCCCTCCTCTCTCTCTCTCTCTCTCTCTCGAACCCTAGATTTCACTCACCCCTGGCCGCCGCCACCTCCGGCGCCCTAT
This sequence comes from Secale cereale, assembly GCA_902687465.1. NCBI lineage: Eukaryota > Viridiplantae > Streptophyta > Magnoliopsida > Poales > Poaceae > Secale > Secale cereale. The sequence continues at coordinate 38,694,587 of LR738710.1, read as the reverse complement.
GTCCGGTGAGATCCACGACTATGGATCGATCCCCTCCAACCCACGATTCCACGACTCCTCCTCCTCCTCCTCCTCCTCTCTGGATCGATAACCCCAACCCACGACTCCTCCTCTATGGATCGATCACCCCCAATCCCGGCCTCCTCCACACCGAGCCGAGTGACAATCCCCTCTTCCAGACCAAACCCTAGCGTGAGACCCCTTCCTGCTCGATGGCTAACTCCTTCATGGTGGCTGGCGGCGGGGTGCCGTTGGTGGAGGGGGTCCGTGCCGTCGTAGCCCAGATCCACAACCGCTTCCGCGTGGCCCCAATCGACTGCGTGGCTACGGCCCTGGCGACGCGATGGTAGCATCGGCCCTGGCGTCGCCGGCGGCGACGAGCCAGTCCCTAAGAAACCGCGAGATCCTCAATGCTGTGGGCACCACCGCGGCGGTGCTAAGCACCACCGATGCCGATGGGGTCCAACGAGGTGGACAAGCCGCTGCGGCAGATCGACGCGTCCTTCGAGTAGCTCGCGGCCGTCGCCAAGCAGCAGCAGCAGCAGTCCGCGATGGCGGCGGGGGACTTCTCGCATGCCTGCTCCAACGTCTTTGTCCTCTTCGGCTTCCTTGGCATCGCCTTCAAGTTCTCCGAGATGGACTACGTCGCCAAGGCAAGCAGCCGCTCCTCCGCCCCATCACCTCCCTCGCTACCTGCTTTGCTGTAGCTCGCGTCTCGCGATTCCTCCGCCGGTTGGAGCTCTCGGTTGCTTAGGGTGAGTCGGTTGTTCGGTATGCCACTTCATTGTGCTTGTAATGTATGTGGTAAAATTTCTGGTGATTCCTTCCCGGGACGTTGGTTTAGTTGTGTGAAGCTGAGAGGTTTGGGGTGAAATGACCTCAAAATTCTCAACCGGATTGAGTTGGTGAGTTCTATTTTAGTTTACTTTTGATTGGTATACACTGCATAGCTGCGCGTCATCCACGTGGGAAGGTAATTGTGTTGATCCACTTTAGTTTGAGGCTAGGAGGTTTGGTTGTTTCGTCAGGATCAGTTTGTCTAATTCTGCTACTGTGTGCTATGCTTGTTGAGGTTGTACGCTTCAGGTGTACAATATTCTACCCACTTCTGCACTTGAGTCGCCGGTGAACCATGCACTACTAAGCAATGCAGTAGAATGGCACACTGAAGCATACACTACTTTTTTTACACTTATGCTAGTTGTTATTGAAATTTGCCGTGTCAATTCCGTACTGAATTTTCCTCCTCTCAAATTCTTAATGAAATTGTAAGCTTTGTTACTGAATTACGGAAGTTTCGTTGCTTGTTCAAGAACAAATGTTTGACTATATCTCCAATGCACTCAATCATTCTTTGTGATTACAGTTTTGAGTGTATCTCCAGCATTGACAAATAACATTGCTTGTTCAAATTTATACTGGAGTTGCTTGTCCAACACTGATAAAAATATCATTGCTTGTTCAATTTATACTCCACTACAACACATCAAATCTCTGAAAGGCTCTTATGTTTTTTGCATTACAAAAGATTGCAAGGCTGACTTCACAAATACTTCCCTTGACTGACATGTGATGTGGTTTCCTGCCATGGATGAGCAGCTACAGCCGGATGGATGTAGGACGCCTAGCCATGGACGAGCAGCAGCATCCGGATGGATGTGTTTTCCTTGCTGCAGGACGTGGGTATTGGAGAACCAAGTGGCCTTGCACGAGCTCGATCCTAGCGCTCTTCCTAAGGTCCATCTTCCACCACCTACAGATCAATTGATTGAGGACCTGTACCTCTGCCTCTCGCCTCTCCTCCTAGCCTGTGGCTGAGCCATACATGTTTTCATGTAGATTACTAGCTTGCACGGGCTTGAAGAATGGAGTAATTTAGCAGGTAGGAATTATGGTTTTCCTTGTAGGAGTTGTTGCACCTTTAGTTGGCTCTATTGTGTCCTGGACATTGAGAGAAACTGAAGGAAGTATTTCATAGTTAGTAATTTTGTGGGTTAATATGGACAGCGTAGCAAATTTCACTTGTTAAGCTAAGGTAATTTTCTTGGTTAATATGCATAGCGTAGCATGTTTCACTTAGTAATTCTGTAGTTTTTGATTTGATATGGAGAGCAGAGAAGTGAATGTACGACAGTGATGTTGATTGTTGGTTGCCGGTGTCAACAAGCAAATATTCCAAGACAAGAGAAGGTTTTGACCATTTGATGGAAGCGTCCAAGTCGAGCCAGGTCAACAAGGTTTGAATCTGAACACTCCTAGTTCATTAGCACACTCTGAATGTTGTTGTTTGCCTGAAACTGGAGACCAATTTGGCAGATGCAGGGGAACGAGCCTAACTTGTTGGTGTCTCCACATGTTGGCTGGTGCGTGTGGTGGATGCAGACAAAAGGAAGGACTCGTATGCAACCCAGCATGCTGGGTATCTTCTAATGTGTTTCATGATCATTCAGAGTTCAGGTCTGGTGCACATGCTCAAAATCCTAAACTCTCTAGTTGTAAACCTCACATAAATTTTCACCTAAGCTGATCGTCTACTAGAGTAATGCTCAATACTGCTATGTGATATTGTATATGTGCATATTTTAAAAATTGGCTTTAATTCAATACATTGCTATTGGTCAATATATATATATGTATATATATATATATATATATATATATATATATATATGTTTACGTACAGTAGTGAAATATGCTTATTTTTTTGACTTGACAGCTGTGTACAATATCTATACAATGTTATTAGAGAAATGTCTAAAGTATTATGCATACTCAACATGCTAAAAATGCCCTCGCTAATAGCTCTGTGATCCATGGCACTTGGCCGCCTGCCTGCCCGCGATAATAGCTCTGTGATCCATGGCAGCAAATGCGTGGGTATTTTGTATGTCTGGTTTTGTGGTTACAGGCTTGCAGAGCCTGTCATTGTTCTTAGTGTGCTGTTGTGATTCTTGAGCGGTGTCACTGGTCATGTACAGGTGTCGTTTGTAGTATCAAAAGGGCCATTATCAGCAGTAGGATTTGGATTACTGCTGTGAAGATCATGAATATCTATCTCATTTTGCTGCTCTATGCCTCACTTGTCCAAATCTAGGATGACTAGATCTAGATATGGAATGTGTTTGGTTGTGGTTCTGCAACTACCTGGTCTGTACTTGCTATACATCTATGCCCAAGTGACGCCCATTTGCGAAAACTAGTTGTTATGAATAGGTAGTGGTATCCTTTTGGTTGTGTGGAGATGCTAGAGGTTCTTCTGCAAATTTGTTAGCATATGCTTCACTCAGGCCTGTTCATGCAGTAGATTAGTCAAAGATTACTAGAGTACTTATTATACACATGAAAAAGAAAGTCTAAACAAATGCTAATTGATTGGGTATTTCAATTTGACTGTATCTCCAGAACTGATAAATACCACTGCTTGTTCAAATGTTACAATATATTTCATATTTTCTTTTATGAGAATGTTATCTGCATGGTTTCTTATTAGATCTCAAATTCTGTAGCTATTTTTCATTGTTATTAGGAAAATGTTATATGCACGGCTTCACTTGATTATGTTCCTAACTTTTCTGATTTATAACCCACATCTGCTGGCCTTTATTTGTCAAAAGTTGGTGTATAGGAACTCCAGGAGAAGAATCCCAAAGAAAGCATGCACCCAGCAATGTGTTCTAGCTCACTGGAGCATCGTTGTAAAGTACCTAATTTATGTCTGAGTACCTGATTTATGGTTGAGTACCTGATTTGTATTGTGCATTATTGTAAAGTACTTCGTTTGGCTGTTGTATGAAAATATTATGTGTTTTTTACTCTTTTTGACTCAAATTATTTGTTATTACACAAATAGTGAACTGATGTGTGGGGCCTACAAAACTCACTTGTTAATTGGGACCCATTTGAATTGTGTGTCCTTTAAAATGGGAAAGGACAAAAGAAAATGGACAAATGGGACCTGACTAGTTGGACCTCGTCCTAAATGGACTATAAAAAGGCTAAGGCCCAAGCAAGAAATATGCTCTAATATGGACTTGAAAAAGGCCGAGGCCCAAACAACAAATCGACTATAGAAAGGCCAATGGCGACAGAATTATTGGGCCTGGCCCATGTAGCTAGCGAAAATTAACAGAAAAATAAATATTAAAAAGGCTGAATTGTTGGGCTCGGCCCATGTAAAACACCAAATTGGACCGGGCTGATTCTTGTGCCACATCAGCTTGCCACGCTGGATGCCTACGTGGTCTGGGGAGGCTCCTAGTGACCAAAACACGACAGTAAGCATATTTTGGTCATAAACGTTTACGACCTTCTCACAGTGAAGGTCGTTAGTTTCAGTTTACGACCGCCAGCTTTTGACCTTCTGTTTTTGGTCACAAAAACGTCGCAAAAGAAAAATAATGACCTTTCAGTGACCAATAGTCAAGGTCACAAGTTGACATATTTCTTGTAGTGGCACTCCAATTCTTCCCAATGAATCCGACCTGACACACTCTAAGCAATAGCAAGCAAGGCATGGTAAGAACACAACATGGCTTCAATCAACTCCTACACATGCTAGTGGGTTTCAACTATTTACTGTGGCAATGACAGGTCATGCAGAGGAATGGGTTCAACTACAGCAGCATAAAGTAGCAGTTGAATCATTGTTGTCCTAATGCAATAACAGAGAGCAGGAGCGAGAGAGGGGTTGTATCGGAATGAACAAGGGGGTTTGCTTGCCTGATAGATCAACAGGGGGTACTGCTCCACTGACAGGTACTCTGGAACGGTCTCCGGAGCAGGACCTATCGAGAAGGACGGTGCCAACAATCAAACACAAACATATGCAACAATATGATGCATGAATATGGCATGAAGATATGATGTTGTTTGAGTTAATGCAACTAGCATTTATTTGGTTGAAGTCCATTTGAACAAACGGTTCAAATGCATCTCCAAATTAAGCATTTAAAAATGTCATTTGTGTGTTTTCATATATTCAGCAGGTATAACTTCATTTGTCATGCACGAAAATGGTACAGATGGATAGATTGAATTTTTCTGATAATTGTTCATATATAAATTATGTCATTCTGAGCTACGGTTGAATTTCTGTGATTTTTTTAAGTTTAAACCAATTTCTGAAATAAATAAATCATTTAAGATTTATTTAAATCCCAGAAATGGATTAATGCGTCAGCATGACCAAAGCATGACGTCAGCATGTCAACCAGGCTGACGAGAGTCAAACCTGACAGTGGGGTCCACTGGTCAATGACTCTACTAATTAACTGAGTTTAATTAGTGCTAAACTAATCCTAACCAAAATGTCAGCAGGGCTGGGCCCACATGTCAGTGACTATACTAATTAACTAAACTAAACTAATTAATTAAAACTAAACGGGTCAACTAACTGGGGGGACCCACCTGTCATTGACCCACAGGGTCAAAACGGTCAGCGGGGTCAAACCCGCCGGCGCTAAGCCGCCGGCAGCAGCAAATGCGGCGGAGGGGCTCGGGATCGCCGCTCCGGCAACCAAAAGAGCAGCGGAGGAAAGCTACGGGGAGCTGGAGCTCACCCGCGCCCGTTTCACCAAGTAACAGCTGAGACGGTCGGTGTCGGGGGAAACTGTCCACCGCGAACACCTATGGGACCGGAGCCCCTTGTTTGTGCGGAAAGAGGGCGGAGGGAGCACGAAGAGCAGATCGTAGTGAACACGCGGGCAGTTTACCCAGGTTCGGGCCGCGATGGACGCGTAAAACCCTACTCCTGCTTGGTTTGTATTGAGTTGGAGAGCTCGGGAGCTTGAAGAACTAGCTACACCGAGCGTAAGAGCGATCTAGGTTCCGAACCCCCTCCACGTTGTGCATGGGCCTCCTTTTATAGTGCAAGGGGTCACCGACAGGTGTCAACGTAGGAGAAAGGGTAAAAATGTAAAAGAGGTGGTAGTTGTAACAGTGCGGGAATAGTGGAGCTACAGTGCGTGAACAGTGGTCGCTACCTACTTTGACAGCGGGGGACAAGAGCATTTAATGCCCGTCGCCGTCGACCCCAAAAGCGCCCGCCCTTGCGTCTCCGTTTGCCACGGCGATGGCTTTACCACCGTGGAGTGCCACCGTGTCCCCCAGGCTGCACAGCCATCCGCCACGCGTCCCAGGAGAGGCCCCAAGGCGACGCGTGGGCCGATGAGCTGGAGCGCGGGCACACAGCGCAACTCTCCCGGCAAGCACCTTGCCGGGATCTTGACCTTGCCGGGACCGGGAGCTTGTCGGGCTCTGAAGCTTGTCGCTCCCCGGACCCTGCCGGGGCGCATATAGCGCCGAGGCCTGTCTTCTGCAATGGAATCTTCTAGTCTTCCTGGCAAGCTCCTCTTGCCAGGGCCTTGCGTGAGTGAGGTAACCTTGAGCCTGGAACGGCCTCCCCGGCAAGCTCCACTTGCCGGGGTCTCGATCTTCTGTCTTGTATACTTTGTTTTTGAATGGTTTTACATGGAGCAGGAAGGTCTCCGGCGAGCACGTGGTCGATCCTGCCGCGGGAAGCTGCTACTGCCCGTGCACAAGTTGGGGTACTGAGGTACCCCTACCTTAGTACACCGACAGGAGCCCCCGGGCCTGGGCCACACACGGTGCCGAGCGCTGTTGGGCCAGGCCCAGAACAGTGCACGGACACACGCGGCCCACGGCGCGCCGAACCCACTTCCGCATCCGCCGCGTCCCCTCGTAACGGCACGCGTCGATTGCGGCGTCGTGGGATGGGACGTGGCCACGTTCTTTTAATGGAAAGAGCGAAACGCCCCCCACTTCCCCATAAAAGCAGAGGAAGCAGGAGCGGTTCCCCTCCTACGCCTTCATTGCCTCTTCTTCCATCTCCAGAGATCCCCTTTGCGCTCCGCCTCCACAGCTCCTCCGCCGTCTTTCGCATCTCCGGCGCCGCCGGGCTCTTCGTCCCCCTTCCTCCGCCGCCTCCGCCATGGCCCCGAAGACCGAGAAGGCGAAGGCGGAGAAGACCAAGAAGGAGAAATCGGAGCAAGCGGCGAGGCTTACCTTGTACCGGAAGCGGAACCTCGTCTTCCCGCCGAGGCTCAGCGCGCGGGAGCTCTGGAACAAGTATTACTTGTTCTGGTCCAAGAAGACCAAGGCGCACCCCCGCACCCGAGCCTATCCGGCCGCCCCCAAGGACAACTACCCCGGCGGGTACTATTTCTTCGCAGCCTTCTTCCACTGCGGTCTTTGCCCTCCTTTTTCCGAATTCTTCTGTGACATAATGCACACCTACGACCTCCACCTTCTTGACTTCACCCCCAACGCCATCCTCACGATGGCGGTTTTCGCACATATGTGCGAAAACTATATTGGGATATACCCAAACGTAGCGCTGTTTAGGCACTTTTTCACCCCTAGAGCAGAGGCCGGCGCCCCCCTCTCCGGAGGAATATCTTGGGTTTTTCGTCTGAACAAGAAGGAGTCCTACTTGCCGGGGGTGCTCCGCGGCAAGTGGAAGAAGTGGCGTGCTGACTGGTGTTGGATTGTCGAGGACCAGCCGCAATCTTTCACCGCGCCGCGCACAACACCTATCGTGCGCGGCAGGGACTGGAGCGAGCTGGATTCGGACGACAGCAAGCTCGACATCGCCCTCATCAGGATTCTTCGTCTCCGGGTAGCAAGGTTGTCTGTCGCGGAAGTAGGCACAGACTTCCTCCGCCGCCGCATCGCCCCCCTCCAAGATAGGAAGAGGCCGGCCTGGGAGTACGGCAACTCGACGGATATAATGAGGCTGCGCCCCGGGCTCAACTTCAATTTCACGTCGCTGGAGCTGAAGGGGATGGTCCGAGAACTATTTAAGCACGACCCGACCCACCCGGAATGGTTCAGGAGTCCCCGGGGAGTGGTGCCCCTCTGCAACAGCACGGCCCGGGACAACCTTCGCGCCATGATGCCCGCGTGTGACTCGCACGGCGTCGACCGCACGTGGATCCCGCCCAAGCCAGACGTCGTCTTGAACCTCTTCGACAACCTGGTGGAGGTGGCGAAGAACAAGAACGAGACCCGGGAGCTCACACGGGACACCACCGACCAAGAGATAGCGTACATAGCTTCTCGGGTTGAAGAGGCCGCTGCAGCCGCAGCGGCAGGAGAATTCGGCTACACGCCCGAGGAGGCAGAGGCTGCGGAAGTGTCCTGCCAAGCAGAGGAGGCGGAGATCCGCAGGCTACTGAAGCTTCCTCCCGACGAGCTCGCCGGGGTCCCGTCCTTGAGGCACTCCGGGATCCTTGGAATCCAGACGGAGGCCGCGGCGAGAGGCAACGCCGCCGGAGGGAACAGGGGCGCCGCAGGGAGCGGAGGCGTCGGAGGGAGCGGAGGCGCCGGGGAGAAAGAGGCCGCAGCGCAGGGCGCCGGGCCCAGCAAGCCTGCCGGGAGGAGGAGGAGGAGGACGATGCCGAGGCCGCCGAGGACTCCGACGGGTCTCTGGGGCTCTACACCGACGACATCTCCTCGTCGTCGGAGACCTCCCCGCCCCGGGCAAGCCCTAGGCGGTCTCCGATGAAACGTCTCCGCAAGGCGACGATGGGGACAAGGGCACAGGCGCCCCGGCAACAGCCAACTCGCCGGGCAGCGCGAGCTCCCCGGGGGAGTCAAGCTGCGACGGGGGCGCCCGGCGCACCAGTCACGGCGGAGGCGGCCCGCAAGCAGGCCACGGCAGAGGCACCCCGCAAGCAGGCCACAGCAGAAGTGCCCCGCAAGCCAGCGCCGAGCGGAAGGGAGTCTTCACAGGGCGGAGCGGCGGCTCCGCCCGCTCCCCGGGCCCCGGCTACCACAGGGGCTGGGTCTTCGCAGCCCCCAGCCCCGGGGACCGCCAAGCGCCCGAGGGAGTCTTCGCCTCCTGCTCCCCGCGCGGACGCGCCTCAGGTGGAGTTTGACTTCTCCGCCCTGAGCGACGACGACGACGAGGAGGAACAGGAGTAAGTATTCGAGGCTCTGCATCTTCTTTAACATTGTCTTGATTTTTGTTGATGCTGATCTTGCTTCTTGTTTTGATTTCAGGACCTTGGCCCAGCGAGCGGCGAAGAAGGCCAAGGTGCCCGTGGTCGAAGTCGCGGACGACTCGCCCGTCGCGGCGACCGGGGACGCGCCGGAGCCAAGCCTGCCGGACCCGAGCGCTGCTCCGAGGAGCAGCCCCCAGCGCAGCCCCCAGCGTAAGTCTGGGGTTCCGTACATCCGTTCGTCGGGCGCGCTTGGAGATTTCGTCTTGTTCTAATATCTTGATGCTTTTGTCTTTTTTTGTGCAGAGGTGGAGCCACAGCCGCAGGAGCGTCCGGAGGTCGCTCCCGAGGAGCCGCAGGCCCCGCCGTCCCCGCCAAGGCCGAACTCCCCGGCGAGGGAGAGCGCTCCGCCAAGGGCGAGTACCCCGCCAAGGGCGAGCAGCCCGGCGAGGGCGGCCACTCCGCCAAGGCAGAGCTCCTCGGCGAGGAAGCCCGCCGCTGATGACGTCCGTCAAGGTAAGTTCCGTCACTTGTCTTCTTGGATTCGTCTCTTTTTGGATATTTGCTTGAACTTCTTTTGCTTTTTCTTCTTCTTCTAGATCCTCCTCCCCCCGAGCAGATGGAGACGGAAGTCATCGTCATCGAGGAGGAGGGCACGCAGGGCGGCGGCGGCGACGCCCCTGTCGCCGAGGGCACGGCGGGAGCCGTCGAGCCGGCTGCGCAAGAGACCGCTCCGGCTGCGGACGCAGCGGCCGGGGAGGGGGACGGCGACCGCACCGCCGGCCCGGAGGCGGTAGGAGCATCAAGTGCTGCACCGGCCGCCGACCCCTCCGCCGAAAAGGAGCAGGCGGGCTACTATCTCGAAGCCCCCAACGGCGTATTTATCCAAGTGCCGTGGGGTTCTTCATCGCGAGCCCCTGCGGAGGGCGAGGCCTTTGATGGGGAGGTCCTCGCCTCCGCGGGCTTGAAGATCGTCGAGGCGCCCGGCGGAAGCGACGGGCCAGAGGAGGAGAAGCTGCTTCACCAGCTCCTGGCCCTTTACCGGGCCAGGCAGGCGAAGCTTGCTTCTCGGGAGGCCCTTGCCGCCAAGGCCGCCGCTGAGATGGAGAAGCGCGCGGCGGAGCTCAGCGCCGCCAACCAGGCTGCCCTCCGCGAGGTAGCGGAGGAGCGCGAGAGGCTCGCCGGGGAATACCAAGAATGGCTGCTGGAGAAGGCCGAGGCCGAAGAGCAGCAGCGGCTCGCCAGGGTGGAGCTGTCCCGGCGAGAAGGAGAGCTCGCCTAGCGGAAGGTCAACCTCGACTCCCACGAGGAAGACCTTGCCGCTCGGGAGCAGGCCCTTGGCGGGGAGCTGAAGGAGGCGAAAGCCGCCGCGGCTGCCGCGGAGACCGCCAAGGAGGAGCTTGCCGCCAAGGTCGCGTAGCTGGAGGAGTCGTTGAAGGCGAGCGTGGAGAGGGTCGCCGCGCTCAACACAGAGCGCGAGAAGGACGCCCACACCAAGTCAGAACTCCAGGTGCGTCTCTCTGAGAAGGGCGACGAGCTGAAGGCCGCCAAGGACTCCATCGAGGATCTGGAGCTGAAGGTTTCCACGCTGAAGGACTCGCTCGATGCCGTCCGGGACCGGGAAACCAAACTGAAGGAGGAGCTCCGCAAGGAGCGAGGCTTGGTTGACAGCGCCAACAAAGCGGCCGAGAACTTCCGCCGTACCGTCGAGGTATGGACCGAGGACTTGGTATCTTCTGCGTCCAACATCGACCAGGAGCTGCTGGCGCTGAAGTTGGAGCATCTCATCTACTCCCCGGACCCAAACCTTCCTCACAGCGCCAAGCTCAGCCTCTTCTTCAAGGGGATCGCACCGGCCCTTGCAGATCTTCGGAAGAAGATCCCCGCGCAACTGGCCGAGGAGTCGCGCCGGCTCTGCACGGGAACCTTGGAGCGTGTGCTGACGAAGATTGTATACCGCAATCCCGGCATAAACCTCACCAACGTTCTTCGCAGCCTGCCGGCCGACGCGAACATGGAGGCGTTGAAGGAGCAGGTCGCCCACATCATTGCTAAAGTGAACAAGATCTCCAGGATCGAGGGCGACCGCGTAGATTAGGCCTCCTTTATCTTTATCTCTTTTTGTTACTGCATAAGGTGTTATGAACTCATTAACTATGGCGACAAGTTATCCTTTGTAAGATATTTATCTTATTTTGATCAATCAGTGCGATGTTATCTTCCTTGTCTTGGTCATCTACTTTGCATGTTTCTCACCCTACGCTCCCGGGTAGCTTGCCGGCAAGGGGCCTTTGCCGCGAGCGCTGAGTGCTGGACTCTGAGCAGCCTGCTGGCCAAGGTCTTACCGGCAAGCAACCTCGCCGCGGCTAGTCGCAACGCACTTAGCTTGCTGAGCGAACTCGAAAACGAAGTAAGGGCGCGACACTTGTCGCAGCTCACTTAAATCGTTGAGCGTACTCGGAAACAAGACAAGGGTGCGGCTAGCTACGGGTAGGTTCCTCCGCGCACAGGTTTTCCATACAAAGTGTGATTGTTCAAGGAAGACAACTTAAAATTATTAAAAATTTGAACTGCTCAAATTCTAATAACTTAGCTTATATGTAATGCTTGCTTCTTGGTAAGGCTTCTCTTTCTTGAACAGCACTTGGTTCCTCTTCCATCTCCTTCCCCCCCGGCAAACTTGTGCGCGAGGAACGTTCCTTCTGCTTAAGAGGCAAGGAAAAAGAAGAGGGAAACAAATATATGGCCTTTCGGCGTGCTAATGCTTACCGGGTGTGTATGTTGCACAAGATGCCAAACAACACATGCAAATAGCAAAGAAAAGCATGCAAAAGGCAAATAGCGCAAAACACAAAAACTTTACTGATGCACGGGGTCTGCGCCCGGCTTTGTACAAAGGGTTACATGCAACAGCGGCAAAGCTTGTACAAAAGGTGGTTGCCGGAGCGGATCACGGCAACCGCGCCTTATGGGTGAAACTTGCGAAGATGCTCTATGTTCCAGGAGTTGCTCACTGGTAAGCCTTCTTCGGTCTCAAGGCGGACAGCGCCGGGCCTTGTGACTTGTCTCACCCAATAAGGGCCTTCCCACTTCGGCGTCAACTTGTTGGAATTCTTGGTGGACTGAACGCGCCGAAGAACAAGGTCGCCTTCCTCGAGACTCCTGGCCTTGACCTTGCGGCTATGGTAGCGACGCAAGGCTTGCTGGTATCGAGCAGCTCGTACAGCAGCCTGGAGACGTTCCTCCTCGAGGAGCAATGCATCATCTTGCCGCAGTTGCTCTTGCTCAAGCTCATCATAAGCGAGCACTCGAGGAGATCCGTATACGAGTTCCGTGGGGAGAACTGCCTCTGCTCCATAAACTAGAGCAAAGGGTGTCTGTCCGGTGGCTCGACTCGGTGTCGTTCTGATTGACCAAAGAGCCGCCGGTAGCTCCTCTATCCAATTTCTTCCGCACTTGCGCAGCCTGTCAAAGGTCCTTGTCTTGAGTCCGCGCAGCACTTCAGCATTGGCCCTCTCCGCTTGGCCGTTGCTCCTCGGGTGAGCAACAGAAGCGAAACTGACCTTGGCGCCAAGGTCTTGGACGTACTGCATGAAGGTGCGACTAGTAAATTGTGTACCGTTGTCGGTGATGATCATGTTGGGGATTCCGAAACGGCAAACAATTGACCTGAAGAACCTGACTACTGACTGTGATGTCACCTTTCTCACTGGCTCCACTTCTGGCCACTTTGTGAACTTGTCGATTGCAACGTACAAGTACTCAAAGCCCCCGACGGCTCGGGGGAAAGGGCCGAGGATATCGAGCCCCCAGACCGAGAAGGGCCAGGACAAAGGAATTGTTTGGAGAGCTTGAGCTGGCTGATGAATCTGCTTTGCATGGAACTGGCACGCTTCACACTTGGTTACTAGTGCAGTTGCATCTTGGAGGGCTTCTTGCCAGAAGAACCCTTGCCGGAAAGCTTTCCCGGCAAGCGCCCTTGCGCCAACGTGGTGGCCGCATATGCCTCCATGTATTTCTGCCAACAGCTTCTGTCCATCTTCCCTGGAGATGCACTTCAGTCTGACACCATTGAGCCTTCTTCTGTACAGCTCGTTATCCACGAACTGGTACATACTTGACTGCCTGGTTATCTTCTCTATTTCTTCTGGGTCGTCGGGAAGTTCTCCAGTTTGCAAAAAATGGACGATCTGCTGCGCCCATGCCGGAGCTTGGGGCTCAACGGCAAGGACTAAAGGCTCGAGGGCCGCTGCGGGAACCTTAGCTTCTACGACAAGAACCTCTGGCTCTGCCGGAGCTGATGGTCCCCCGGCAAGCTCGCCGGGGCGAGGCTTGTCGGGAATGCTTGCTTCAACTGTACAGACCCGAGGATCTACAGGAGCAAACTGTTCCTCAGCGTTCTGGTTGTTGATCTTGGGGACCTTGGCGGCGGTTTCAGGAAGATCCGCCGGCAAGTAGTCGCCGGAGACCAACTTTCTCTTCTTGGACTGCCCAATTGATGGTGTAACGGATGGTTGAGTCAGCTTGAGCAAGAAGGTCCCTGGTTCCACAGGTAACTTCATCGAAGCACACTTTGAAAGGCCATCTGCTATTTCATTCTGAGCTCTCGGGACGTGCTCCATCTGCAGACCTTCAAAGTGCTCCTCAAGCTTCCTCACTTCATCTACATAAGCTTCCATCAAAGGGCTCTGATAACTCTTGTTAACTTGCCGGACCACCAACTGGGAATCCCCCCGCACAATCAGCTTCCTGATCCCAAGTTCGGCCGCAATCCTGAGGCCGGCGAGCAAGCCTTCATATTCAGCAGTGTTGTTTGTCGCTTGCTCCCTGGGAAAGTGCATCTGGACAACATATTTGAGGTGCTCTCCGGTGGGCGCGATGAGTACCACGCCAGCACCGGCGCCTTGCAGCGAGAAGGCACCGTCAAAATACATTACCCATTCACTTGTCGCTTCTTGTACGGGTGTGCTTGTTTCTTGGACTTCCTCATCGGGCGTTGGGGTCCACTCAGCTATGAATTCTGCCAAAGCTCGGCTCTGTATGGTTGAAGTACTTTCAAACCTGAGTCCAAAGCTCGACAGCTCCAGTGCCCACTCAACAATCCTGCCTGTTGCTTCCGGATTGTGCAATATCCTCTTTAGCGGAAAGCGAGTGACCACTGTTATCTCGTGTGCCTGGAAGTAATGGCGCAGCTTTCTCGAGGCCATGAGGAGGCCGAAAAGCAACTTTTGCACACCAGAGTATCTTGATCTAGCCCCCTGGAGAAGGGAACTTACAAAATACACTGGGCGCTGCACCATCTTCTTCCGCACTTCTTCCTGTTCCTGCGCAGAGTTGTCCTTGTCGGGGCCAGAGCTCGCCGGAGCAGCCCCCTGCTTGTCGCTGGATTCGCTTGCCGGTGGTGCAGACTCCTCGTCGGCCTCCCTCTCCGCTACTAACGCAGCACTAACCACCTGGTTGGTTGCCGCTAGATATAGCAACAACTTTTCCTGTGGTCTAGGTGCGACAAGTATTGGAGTGGAGGATAGGTACCGTTTCAAATCTTGCAGCGCTGCCTCCGCTTCCGGAGTCCACTTCATGGGACCTGCCTTCTTCAAGATTTTGAAGAAAGGTAGGGCGCGTTCTGCAGACTTCGAAATGAACCTACTGAGGGCAGCCACACAACCTGCAAGCCTTCTGACATCCTTGACGCGCTTCGGGGCCTCGATCTGCTCAATGGCTTTAATCTTCTCGGGGTTGGCTTCAATCCCCCTCTGTGACACAAAGAACCCGAGAAGCTTGCCGGAGGGGACTCCAAAGACGCACTTCTCGGGGTTCAACTTGACCTGTATCCTGCGCAGGTTCTGAAATGTTTCTTCCAAATCTTGGACCAGGGTTTCCTTGCTCTTACTCTTCACCACGATGTCATCCATATAAGCCTCTACATTTCTGTGGATCTGTGGCTCGAAAGCAGTGTGCACTACCCTTGCAAATGTTGATCCTGCATTCTTCAGTCCAAATGGCATGCGTATGAAGCAATAAGTGCCACATGGAGTGATAAATGCAGTCTTCTCTTCGTCTTCCTTGGCCATAAAAATCTGATGGTAGCCTGAATATGCATCAAGAAAAGAGAGTAGCTCACATCCGGCAGTGGAGTCAACGATCTGGTCAATGCGCGGCAAAGGGAATGGATCCTTGGGACATGCTTTATTCACATCGGTGAAGTCTATACACAGTCTCCACTTCCCGTTGGCCTTGCGCACGACGACTGGGTTTGCTAACCACGTCGGATGGATCACACCTCTAACTAGGCCTGCTGCCTCTAGCTTCTTGATCTCTTCGTTGATGAACTCTTGGCGCTCCATGGCTTGCTTCCTCACTTTCTGCTTGACGGGCCGCGCATGAGGACAAACAGCAAGCTTGTGCTCAATTACCTTCCTGGGAACACCGGGGATGTCAGATGGTTGCCAGGCAAACACATCGACATTCGCCCGCAGGAAGGCAACGAGCGCGCTTTCCTATTTGCTGTCAAGTGTGGCACTGATGGTGAAGGTACCACCAGTGCCATCCTCCTTAGCGGACACTTTCTTGGTTGCCGGAGGAGCGGCCATCCCCTTCTTACACTTGTCGGTGGAGCTCGACGGAACGTCCTCGACGGCAGCGCAGCACTCCGAAGAGGTGCGGTTGCCGGAGTGGGCCCCAGAGCACTTGCCGGACTTGGTCTTTGTCTTCTTCCCCCCGGGAGCTTCAGCGGCAAGTGTGTCCTTTTCTGCTGCGGCTGCTGCATCCCGGTAGATCTTGTCGGCGCAGACAAGCGCATCTTTCTTGTCGCCATGGACAGTGATGACGCTTATCGGCCCCGGCATCTTGAGTACGTTGTAAGCATAGTGGAAAGCTGCCATGAACTTGGCGAGGGCGGGACGGCCGAGTATTCCATTGTATGGTAATGGAATATCAGCGACGTCGAAAGTGATGCGCTTAGTTCTGAAGTTGAGCTCCCCGCCAAAGGTTACCGGCAGAGTGATTTTCCCCTTGGGCTTGCTCCTTCCCGGGTTGATTCCTTGGGAAGATCTGGTCTCTTCGAGCTCGCCATCTGGGATTTGGAGTTTCTTGATCATAGCAGAGGAGATCAAGTTCAGCCCGGCCCCGCCGTCAACCAACATTTTGGTGACCTTGAGGTTGCGGATGGTGGGTGAGACCAGCATCGGCAAGCACCCGACCGCAGTGGTGCGGTCAGGGTGATCCTCAAGATCGAAAATGATGGGCGTGCTGGACCATTTGAGGAGCCTGCGCGACTCCACGGACGGCTCTGCTGCATTCACCTCGCGCACCCACTGCTTGAGCTGGCGGTGGGAGGTGTGCAGAGAGGCGCCACCGTCGACGCACAGGACCTCCGTGGCCTTCTGGAACTCCTGCTCGCTGTTATCCTCGTCCTCCATGTCTTCGTCGTCGACCTCTTCATCCTTGCCGCGGCCCCGGGGAGGTCGATCACCTTGCCGCTGCTTGGCCTTGCCGCGGCGTCCTCCCCGGCCATTGAATGGCCGCTTCTTGCTTGGTTCCCCCCCGCCACCTTGGGCCTTCTCCTTGTCGCGCCTCTCGTACTCAGCTTTCTGCTGCTCGACGAGGTACTCGACGCGCTTGCAGTTGGAGAGGTCGTGGCCCTTGGTGCGGTGGATCTTGCAGTATTGCTTGTCGGAGCCGTCCTGCTTGTCGGCCGCCGCTACAGGGGCAGGCTCCTTGCCGGAGCCGCCAGCCTGCGTTTGCTTGGCGGGAGCCTCCTTGCCGGACTTCTCGACGGCAAGCACTTCCTTCTTGTTCTTCCGTCTGTTATTCCGCCGCCGGCTCTTCTTTGCCGGGGCGGCGTCGTCGCTGTCGCTTCCTCCTGCGCAAGCATCCTCCCCGGGGAGTCTCCTCCCCTCTTCTGCGCGTGCGCACTTATCAGCTAGAGCGTAGAGCTCGCTGACATCCCGAATCTTGGTCATCGCCATTTCTTCACGCATGCGGTGGTTACGCACGTTCTGGTGGAACGCGCTGATAACCGCGGCAGGGTGGACGTCGGGGATGTTGTGCTGTACACGGCTGAAGCGTTGGATGTACTTGCGCAGGGATTCTCCTTCCTTCTGGGCCAGAATGTGGAGATCGCTCTCCAGGCCATGGGGTTTGTGGCCGCCTGTGAAGGCGCCAACAAACTGGTGGCAAAGGTCTGCCCAAGAAGAAATGGAACCTTCCGGCAAGTGCATAAGCCAGGAACGAACGTTTGGCTTAAGCACGAGCGGGAAGTAGTTCGCCAAAATCTTCTCGTCGCGCCCCCCGGCGGCCTGCACCGCGATGGTGTAGATGCTGAGGAATTTCGAGGGGTGCGTCTTGCCGTCGTACTTCTCCGGTACGTCGGGCTTGAAATTCTTCATGCTGGGCCACTGGACGCGCCGCAGCTCGCGGGTGAACGCAGGGCAGCTTACCGCGTACGGCAAGTCGCCTGGTTCATCGGGCGCGCGCGCGTCGACAGCGTTCCCAGCCCTCTGGTCTGATTGTCGCCGAGCTTCTCGGCGGCGCTCGATCGTTGTCCGAGCGTCTTCTTGTCGCCGGTCGTCAAGGACTTGGCGCTGGTCCCGACGGGCCCGCGGATCCGACGACGCCGTGGAGCCGTCATCGGCGTTGTTCCGGCGGGGCGGCGTCTTCTGCTTCCGCGGCGGGGTGTGCACGGTGGTTGCACCCCCGGCGGTCTTGTCGCCGTCGGCCTTCGTCTTCTCAGCTGGCCGCGGCCGCGAGGTCGCCGGCTGCTGTGGAGAGTCGTTGTTGGCGAAGGCGATCAGGCTCTGGATGGTAGCCCTCCAGTCTTCGGCCTTGTCTGCCGCTGGAGGGAAGTCGAGGAGCAGTTGCGCTCTTGCGAGCGCTTCTGCTGGAGTGGAGGGGAGCGGGGGCGAGCGGTGCGAGGAGCGGGATATGCTCGGACTTCTAAGAGCGTTAGAAGGAGCAGGGTCCCGCCCCGGCGACCGCGCCTTGCTGGTGCCCGGACGGCGGTCCGGAGCGTCCCGCGAGCCTCCGGTTTGCCCTTGTCCCAGCAAGCGGATACCACCTCCTGTGGTATGGCGCTGCTGGGTTGTCGTGTGCTGAGATGGACGCGGCGCGTCCACGGAGACCGAGGCTCGGTCGTCCGTCCTGTCCTTGGATTTGGTGGCGCCGCGAGTGTCCTCGCCGGCGACCACCCTTCCGACGGCGTCTCCCCCGCCCACCGTTGGTTCCGGCGGCGGCGGATGAGACGCAGACGAGCCTCCGACCTCCGAAGCCTTCTTCTTCGGGGCCATGGTGCTGTTGCTGATGAAGTTGCTGATGAAACTGGAGAGGTTGATGAAGAATGCGCCCGCGTGAACGCCGGATCAGATTCGCACAACCTCGACGCCCCCTACCTGGCGCGCCAAAGATGTCGGGGGAAACTGTCCACCGCGAACACCTATGGGACCGGAGCCCCTTGTTTGTGCGGTAAGAGGGCGGAGGAAGCACGAAGAGCAGATCGTAGTGAACACGCGGGCAGTTTACCCAGGTTCGGGCCGCGATGGATGCGTAAAACCCTACTCCTGCTTGGTTTGTATTGAGTTGGAGAGCTCGGGAGCTTGAAGAACTAGCTACACCAAGCGTAAGAGCGATCTAGGTTCCGAACCCCCTCCACGTTGTGCATGGGCCTCCTTTTATAGTGCAAGGGGTCACCGACAGGTGTCAACGTAGGAGAAAGGGTAAAAATGTAAAAGAGGTGGTAGTTGTAACAGTGCGGGAATAGTGGAGCTACAGTGCGTGAACAGTGGTCGCTACCTACTTTGACAGCGGGGGACAAGAGCATTTAATGCCCGTCGCCGTCGACCCCAAAAGCGCCCGCCCTTGCGTCTCCGTTTGCCACGGCGATGGCTTTACCACCGTGGAGTGCCACCGTGTCCCCCAGGCTGCACAGCCATCCGCCACGCGTTCCAGGAGAGGCCCCAGGGCGACGCGTGGGCCGATGAGCTGGAGCGCGGGCACACAGCGCAACTCTCCCGGCAAGCACCTTGCCGGGATCTTGACCTTGCCGGGCCCGGGAGCTTGTCGGGCTCTGAAGCTTGTCGCTCCCCGGACCCTGCCGGGGCGCATATAGCGCCGAGGCCTGTCTTCTGCAATGGAATCTTCTAGTCTTCCTGGCAAGCTCCTCTTGACAGGGCCTTGCGTGAGTGAGGTAACCTTGAGCCTGGAACGGCCTCCCCGGCAAGCTCCACTTGCCGGGGTCTCGATCTTCTGTCTTGTATACTTTGTTTTTGAATGGTTTTACATGGAGCAGGAAGGTCTCCGGCGAGCACGTGGTCGATCCTGTCGCGGGAAGCTGCTACTGCCCGTGCACAAGTTGGGGTACTGAGGTACCCCTACCTTAGTACACCGACAGCCGGAGCTCGCCGGAAACGAGCTCGAAGCGGCGGCCGGCGTTCGGGCGTTTTCGTGTTCGGGGCTAGGAAGCACGGGGAGGCCAGCCGAGGGTCTCTACGGCCTCCTGGCGGTGTGGTGAGCGTGGCGGCATGCTCGGGAGCGAGCTGCGGTGGCTCTGGCCACGGTGGCGACAAGACACGGCGGCGGTGGTTCTCTGGTGCCGACGACGAGGCAGCTACGGCACGCGAAGGACAGAACGGAGAGGGGGGAAAGAAGCAGCAGCTCACGGCGGATGCGGTGGAGGGGACGACGACGTCGGGGAGGAGCCGGAGCGGTCGGGGCGGCGAAGGGGGTCTCCGGCGGCCGGCGATGAAGAAGACAGCGGTGACAGGTTCTCAGGGCATCTGGCGACGCGTGGCTCGACGAAGAGGTGGAAGATGACGTGGCGGAGCTCTCGGGCACGTTGGCTGGCCGTGGAGTTGTCTGTGGCCACGGCAGCGGCGAGCGACGGCGACGACAACGTTCGGTGGTGCGAGAGAGAAGGCGAGGGACAGGAGGGGAAGCCACGGTGAGTGTGCGAGACGGCCGGGACGTTGTGTGGCGTCTTCCAGGGCGTCCAGAGCGGCGAGGGAGAGGGCAGGCAGGCAGGAAGGAGGTGGCAGCCATTCGCACGGCGTTGGCGCGTGCCCCTGCCTCCCGTCGTCGCCAGGAGGACGACGACTGGCAGATGTGCTGGCCCAGATGGGCCGCACAGTGCCAGGCCAGCAAGTGGCCCAGGTAAGAACTTTCCTTTTTTTTGTTTTTCTGTTTTCTATTTCTGTAATTCTGTTTTGATTTAGTTTCTAAACTAAATCATTTATTTTTTTCTGACACATTTTTTGTAGGGACCTAAGGAATTAATCCAAGGCCCCTCACAATAAAAATCAGAATTTTGGACATATATAAAATATATAATAAATATATATCCAAGGAAAAATAATTTTTGCATTAATTCCAAATGCCCAAGATAAATATTTATGAGCTCCTAAAAATATTGGTTTGAATTTTACCTCTGACCAATATTTCCAGAGAGAAACATGAACATTTTCTTGGACCCTTTTGGAGCAATTTTTATCTAGGTCATTTTTCAAAAAGGTTTCTGAGGGTTTCACAAGTCCCCAATTCAAATTCATTTGAAGTTTAAACATGATGCAAACACCAAGCTAGCCTAGTGCATACCAGAACTAGGGTTGTTACAACTCGCCCCCACTCGGAAGAATCTCGTCCCGAGATTCAGGAGTCGGCGGAAAGAAGGTGGGGTACTCGAGTCGAAGACGATCTTCTCGCTCCCAAGTAGCTTCTCTCTCGGAATGATGAGACCACTGAACCTGGAGAAACTTGATGTTCTGTCGTCGAGTGACACGCGCTGCTTGATCCAGAATGTGAACGGGGTACTCTCGATATGTGAGGTTATCTTGGAGATCAAGCGTTTCGTGGTCCACTCCGTGGATGGGATCCGAGAAGCAACGCCTGAGTTGAGAGACGTGGAAGACATCATGTACTTGAGAAAGATGTGGGGGTAGTTCCAACTGGTAGGCAACCTCTCCTCGTTTAGCAAGAATGCCAAAAGGACCAATGTAACGAGGAGCCAACTTGCCCTTGATACCGAAACGATGGGTACCCTTCAAAGGGGTAACCCGAAGATAATCTTTGCCGCCAACTTCATAAGCCATTTCCTTATGATGACGATCATACTGCCTCTTTTGACGAGATTGAGCTGTTTTCAAATTTTCACGAATGATGCGAACTAGCTCTTCTGCCTCCTGGATCATATCCGGTCCAAAGAATTGTCTTTCACCGGTTTCTGACCAGTTCAAAGGGGTTCGACATCTTCGTCCATAGAGTATCTCAAAAGGAGCTTTCTTGAGACTGGATTGATAGCTATTGTTATAAGCAAACTCGGCGAAAGGAAGACATTTCTCCCAATCCATACCGAAAGAGATAACGCAAGCTCTAAGCATGTCTTCGAGAATTTGGTTGACCCGTTCCACCTGACCACTTGATTGAGGGTGGAAAGCGGTACTGAAAGAAAGATTGGTGCCCATGGCAGTTTGGAAACTCTCCCAGAAATGAGAAGTGAAATGACTACCACGGTCTGAGTTGATCTCTAGTGGAACACCATGAAGTGGCACCATTTGAGAAATATATAAGTCAGCGAGCTGACTAGCAGTGATACTCTCTCGAACAGGTAGGAAGTGAGCCACTTTGGACAGACGATCAATGACTACGAAGATAGCATTATTCCCTCTCTTGGTCCTAGGAAAGCCGGTGATGAATTCCATACCAACTTTATCCCATTTCCACTCAGGAATAGCTAAAGGCTGAAGAGTGCAAGCAGGTCTTTGATGTTCTGCCTTATCGCGACGACAAACGTCTCATTTAGCAATGAACTCAGCAATTTCTCTCATCATCCTAGTCCACCATAACCTCTGGCGTAGGTCCTGATACATCTTAGTACTACCAGGATGAATCGTGAGAGGAGATTCATGAGCCTCCTTAAGGATCAATTGCCAAAGATGTTGATTCTTGGGAACCACCAAGCGATTCTCAAAGAACACAACACCCCGATCGTCCATAGAGAACCATCCACCAACTCCCTTCTTAATGTTTCTCTTGATGCGGGTAACACCCCTATCAAACTTCTGGTCAGTAATGATCTAATCCTCAAGGTTAGGTTTCGCCACCAAGGTATAAAGGAATCTGTGAGGAGCAATGTGAAGGTTAATCTTACATAATTCCTCATGGAGAAGTAGTTCGCCCTGCTGCAACATGAGATTGTTGCAATAAGACTTACGACTTAAAGCATCAGCCATGACATTGGCCTTGCCTGGGGTTAAGTAATCCCTAAGTCGTAATCTGAGATCAACTCCAACCAACGTTTTTGCCTAAGGTTCAAATCTGGCTGGGTGAAGATATACTTGAGACTCTGGTGATCGGTGTAGATCTCACAATGATTACCAAGAAGGTAATGTCGCCATGTCTTAAGTGCATAGACTACAGCTGCAAGCTCTAGATCGTGTGTAGGATAATTTTCCTCATGTGGATGCAACTGCCGAGATGCATAGGCAATCACATGACGATCCTGCATAAGAATGCAACCTAGTCCCTGTCGTGAGGCATCACAATAGATAACAAAGTCCTTAGTGAAATCCGGTGGCACAAGTATGGGAGCAGAAGTCAGGCGTCTTTTCAGTTCCTGAAAACTGTGCTCACACTGTGGGGACCACTCAAACTTTTTATCTTTCTTGAGAAGTTCCGTGAGAGGTTTGGCCACTTTAGAGAAGTTCTCAACAAAGCGGCGACAATAGCTGGCTAGACCAAGGAAACTCCTAACTTGTTTAACTGTTTCAGGTGGAGTCCAATCAAGAATGGCATGAACTCTCTCGGGATTGACAGCAATGCCCTTACGAGAGATTACGTGGCCGAAATAGGTCACTTCTGGCAACCAAAATTTGCACTTGGAGAACTTGGCATAAAGGCGGTGTTCTCTTAGTTTTTCCAACACAAGTCTAAGGTGTTCGGCATGCTCTTCCTCGTTCTTCGAGTAGATCAGAATATCATCGAGGTAAACCAAGATGAACTTATCTAAGTACTCCATGAAGATCGAGTTCATCAAGCGGGAGAATGTGGGTGGAGCATTAGTTAGACCGAAGGACATGGCGGTGTACTCGTACTAGCCATAACGAGTGACAAAAGCCGTCTTAGGAATGTCTCCGTTTCTGATCTTGATTTGATGGTAGCCTAACCTCAAATCCATCTTGGAGAAGACTGAGGATCCAGCGAGCTGATCATACAGGTCGTTGATCCTAGGGAGCGGATACTTGTTCTTTATCGTGACCAAATTAACAGGACGAGAATCTACAACCATCCGATCCGCACCATCCTTCTTCTTGACGAAGAGGACGGGACAAGCCCAAGGAGAAGAACTAGGACGGATGAAACCCTTTTGCAAGGACTCATCAAGTTGTTCCTTAAGCTCAGCTAGTTCTAGGGGTGCCATCTTGTAAGGTCTCCTAGAGATTGGAACAGTTCCTGGGATAAGATCTATGACAAACTCTACATCCCTGTCAGGTGGAACACCTGGCAGTTCCTCTAGAAAGACATCCGAAAAGTCATGGACTACCGGGATATCTTCAAGGTCTGGGAGGGGGCTGGCATTAAGAGAATAGAGTTGACGCTTTGCAACTCTAGTGGAGACAATGACTATCTTGCCAGATGGGTGTGTAAGCTGAACAGACCTAGTGTAACAATCAATCTTGGCATGATGAGCTGTCATCCAGTCCATACCCAAGATGATGTTAATATCCGAAGACTTGAGGGCTATAAGTGAGGCAAGGAATACAAGTCTGTCAACAAGGATTCCATTACCATGGCTTATTCTGGTAGTTTGCCATCTAGACCCTGGGGTTTGGATTTCAAGCATAGCCTTCAGAGATGAAGGAGTGAGATGCTCCGGTATCGAACAGAACCGAAGTTGGATGGCAATTGACAAGGAGTGTACCAAGAACGACATTTGGATCATCATGAGCGTCTTTAGCTGAGACGTGATGCACACGTCCACGTTTAGTGGAAGCTGGATTGGCACTGATCGTCTTGTGTGGTGGCTTACCACGAAGAACAGACTTCTCGGGCTGGGGTGGAGCAAGACTGGTCTGAGAGCAGTCACGTGCATAGTGTCCTGTCTTTCCGCATGTGAAGCAAGTCCCTGAGGTAGGACGTGGACCCGCATTGACAAGCGGTTTACCAATAGGCTTGGGTGGAGCATAAGACTGAGCTGGATGAGGCACCTCATAGGATGGCCTCGCTGAATATCTAAGTGGAAGAGCGAAGTTTGGAACCCAAATCCGGCGCTTCTGGGAACTAGTGCCGGAGCAAGATCCCAAATCACGGTTGTGCTTACGAGACTCCTCGTAAGTGAGCTGAGCGGTCTCTGCATTCATAGCCTTGTTCACAAGAGCCTGGAATGTATTGCAATGATGCAAGTGAAGATCACAACGCAGCTTGGGGTTGAGACCCTTCCGGAACCTAGCCTACTTCTTGGCGTCCGTGGACACTTCTTCTGTAGCATAGCGGGCGAGGTTTTCAAATTCCTTACTGTAAGCATCAATAGCCATCTTAGCCTGGTTAAGACTACAGAACTCTTCTCTCTTGCGATCGATGAGGGCTTGAGGAATGTGATGCTCGCGAAAAGCCTCTGTGAAATCTCTCCAGGTAGGAATCTGGCCAGCTGGAATCATGGCCTCATAATTCTGCCACCAAAGACTAGCAGGACCTTCCAGGTGATAAGTGGCATAGATGACCTTGTCACTTTCAGCTACGTTCACAGAACGCAGCTTGTGAGTGATACTACGGAGCCAGTCATCTGCATCAAGTGGCTCAATGGGATGATGGAAGGTGGGTGTTTTCAGACGAATGAAGTCATGGATGGTCGCTGACTCTTTGCATTGATGTGTGGTATTCTCCTCAATATGTGCCAACAAGCGGTTAGACTCACGCTTGTTTCTCTCCATCTCTAACATGACCTCTGCCAACAAAGGCTGCTCGGGAGGATCCTCCTCATCCCTACCACCTTTGTGGTTCTTTCTACGAGCAACTGAACCTCGGGTAACTGACGACATCCTAAGAAATGAAATCAAGGACGGAATCAGCATCAACCAGGTTGTAGAAGGTAGGACAAGAAATGAGTATCTCTCGAACTCCTAGGATAATTCCGGCAGCATAACGGCAGTAAAATGCTCAAAAGGGTCATCCTGCAACGATAGGGCAGTACCATACTCAACAACATCACTCAAGGTTCTGTGATAGTACAAAACAATCTACACCGGAAGAACTTGAAAACTAGAGTATGACTCTGATCAACCAATCCTATGGAACTACGGAGTAGTAACTGATGATCCTCATAGACGGAAGAGAAAACCTAGTTTCTTAACCCCGTAAGAAAGATAAGATGACTCACATCAGAAGGCATAAGATATAAGGAGTAAAAAGAGCCTTACATTCCCTTCCACAATCAATTCCCTCATATAACTAAAGAATTTCTAGACTCAACTTCAACCAGTTTGGCTTGGTAATCCTACAGGTAGTCAGGCTCTAATACCAAAGCTGTCGGGGCCCCAATTCTAAGTCACACCGGTCTAGCATGTAACACACCATATCACTTTGCGGCCTCACGCACGGTATCCCCATGGGTGCCACCTTACCTGGCCTGGGACCATTTGCGCATTTTGGCTCACGTATATGATAGTGTCGCTAGCATCCATATGACAGAGAACCCGGGCCGACATGACTAGTTATAAACCCAAGGTGGCACTAACTTACAGGGACAGGCATACATGACCCAGCAACGAACGTGTCGGTCATCAACGTATGAACCCAAGTCGTAGCAAGCTACAAGGACTGAAAGGAACAACGCGTGACATTTCCCCAAAGGGACAGACACAGGAACGAAGAAGGACACATGCCGGCCAACCTAAGTGTTCTGGAGCAGTAGCAAGCTACCAAGGCTCGGTGGAAGCACTAGGAGACATTTCCCCATAAGAGAGGCTACCAAGAGGAAACAACTAGGTTGTCGGATCCCACACATACCAAGCATTTCAATAACATACACACAATATGCTCGATATGTGCAAATACAACATGGCATCACAACAAGACTCTATGAAACAAAGTATTTATTCATTAGGCTCCAAGGAGCCAGATATTACAAACATGGGTCTCATGACCCAATATTCAGAGCATGCAAGCAACAAGCGGAAGCATAACATGTCTGAATACAGACAACTACAAAAGAAAAAGGCTGAAGAGCCTGACTATCTACAACACTCGTACAAGATCGTAGTTGAGGTAACAAGCTACTTGTCGAAGTCCAAGCGGAACTACTAGTGAGACAGAAGTCTCATCTGCAAAACATAAAATAAGCAAACATGAGTACAAAGGTACTCAGCAAGACTTACATCAGAACCTATCATACATGCATTTGTATCAAGAAGGCAAAGTGGGGTTTAGTTGCAGCAAGCCAACTTTGACTCAATGGCTATCCTGTACTACGACTGCTGGTAACTCTTTGAGGTGGCGCACACAAGTCCACTGATCACCACTGAATACACCACTATGGATTCATCCCCGTGTCCCTACGAGAAGGCCATCCATAGCACTCACACTTGTCTTGAGTATTTTAGAGTATCCACTTCCAGTTGTTTATGTACCACGTAAGCATCCAAGAAGTCCATAACCGTGGACCCGGCTATTCGAATAGATCATGGTAACCATGCAGGGGTGTACTTCTTCACACACGCTCTCGCCACTTACCGCCATGTACACGTCATGTATCTTGGCAACCTTCAAGCGGAAGCCTGGCGAGGGTGTCGGCCATGACCTGACTAACCACACAAGACTCTAGTCCAGGTTTATCGCCTATTCGGGTTCCATCCGCAAGGGAGTCCGGCCGAGTTTCCATCACGGCCCCAAACGATGTGTATAGGGCTCCCGAGCCCACCATCCGGGTGCCACTCGGTACACCGGGCCACGTGTGCCTAGTCTGTCCCAAGCCCACCCTGTCGGGTGCCACTTGGTAGAGAAATAACACTACCTACAAGCACCAGAAACTAGTTGCGACTCCTGGACAGAGACCAAGTTGATTAATAAGTCGAGAGGGGAACTTAAGCATTCCAATGTGTGGTAGTAGCTAGTCATTGGACAACATACATAGAACTCAGTGCTTAAGGACGGTTCCAGTGAGACAATCCACCATGTACTCCTACATGGCCTCTCACCGCTACCTTTACCAAAACGTGTTCACACACTTAACTCTCAGCATCAGAACATATCACTGCACTCAAATTCTTTCCCAATGAATCAGACCTGACACACTCTAAGCAATAGCAAGCAAGGCATGGTAAGAACACAACATGGCTTCAATCAACTCCTACACATGCTAGTGGGTTTCAACTATTTACTGTGGCAATGACAAGTCATGCAGAGGAATGGGTTCAACTATCGCAGCATAAAGTAGAAGTTGAATCGTTGTTGTCCTAATGCAATAATAGAGAGCAGGAGCGAGAGAGGGGTTGTATCGGAATGAACAAGGGGGTTTGGTTGCCTGATAGATCAACAGGGGGGCATTGCTCCTCTGACAGGTACTCTGGAACGGTCTCCGGAGCAGGACCTATCGAGAAGGACGGTGCCAACAATCAAACACAAACATATGCAACAATATGATGCATGAATATGTCATGAAGATATGATGCTGTTTGAGTTAATGCAACTAGCATTTATTTGGTTGAAGTCCATTTGAACCAAGGGTCCAAATGCAACTCCAAATTAAGCATTTAAAAATGTCATTTGTGTGTTTTCATATATTCAGTAGGTATAACTTCATTTGTCATGCATGAAAATGGTACAGATGGATAGATTGAATTGTTTTGATAATTTTTCATATATAAATTATTTCATTCTGAGCTACGGTTGAATTTCTGTGATTTTTTGAAGTTTAAACCAATTTTTGAAATAAATAAATCATTTAAGATTTATTTAAATCCCAAAAACGGATTACTGCGTCAGCATGACCAAAGCATGACGTCAGCAGGTCAACCAGGCTGACTAGAGTCAAACCTGACAGTGGGGTCCAATGGTCAGTAACTCTACTAATTAACTAAGTATAATTAGTGCTAAACTAATCCTAACCAAAATGTCAGCAGGGCTGGGCCCACATGTCAGTGACTATACTAATTAACTAAACTAAACTAATTAATTAAAACTAAACGGGTCAACTAACTGGGGGGACCCACCTGTCATTGACCCACATGGTCAAAACGGTCAGCGGGGTCAAACCCACCGGCGTTAAGCCGCCGGCAGCAGCAAACGCGGTGGATGGGCTCGGGATCGCCGCTCCGGCGACCAAAAGAGCAGTGGAGGGCAGCTACGAGGAGCTGGAGCTCACCCGCGCCCGTTTCAGCAAGCAGCAGCAGCTGAGGCCGCCGGAGCTCGCCAGAAACAAGCTTGAAGTGGCGGCCGGCATTCGGGCGTGTTCGTGTTCGGGGCTAGGAAGCATGGGGAGGCCAGCCGAAGGGCTCTACGGCCTCCTGGCGGTGTGGTGAGCGTGGTGGCATGCTCAGGAGCGAGCTGCGGTGGCTCTGGCCACGGCGGCAACAAGGCACGGTGATGGTGGTTCTCGAGTGCCGACGATGTGGCAGCTACGGCACGCGAATGATAGAATGGAGAGGAGTGAAAGAAGCAGCAGCTCACGACGGATGCGGTGGAGCGGACGACGACGTCGGGGAGGAGCCGGAGCGGTCGGGGCGGCGAAGGGGATCTCCGGCGGCCGGCGATGAAGAAGACAGCGGTGACAGCTCCTTAGGGCGTCCGGCGACGCGTGGCTCGACGAAGAGGTGGAAGACGACGTGGCGGAGCTCTCGGGCACGTTGGCTGGCCATGGAGTGGTCTGTGGCCACGGCAACGGCGAGCGGCGGCGACGGCAACGTTCGGGGGTGCGAGAGAGAGCGACGGAGACGAGGGGAAGCCACGGTGAGTGTGCGAGACGGCCGGGGCGTTGTGTGGCGTCTTCCAGGGCGTCCAGAGCGGCGAGGGAGAGGGCAGGCAGGCAGGGAGGAGGTGGCAGCCATGCGCACGGCGGTGGCGCGTGCCCCTGCCTCCTGTCATCGCCAGGAGGACGAAGACTGGCAGATGGGCCGGCCCAGCTGGGCCGCACAGCACCAGGCCACCAAGTGGCCCAGGTAAGAACTTTCCTTTTATTGTTTTTCTGTTTTCTATTTCTGTGATTCTGTTTTGATTTAGTTACTAAACTAAATCATTTATTTTCTTCTGACACTTTTTTTGCAGGGACCTAAGGAATTAATCCAAGGCCCCTCACAATAAAAATCAGAATTTTGGACATATATAAAATATATAATAAATATATATCCAAGGGAAAATAATTTTTGCATTAATTCCAAATGCCCAAAATAAATATTTATGAGCTCCTAAAAATATTGGTTTTAATTTTACCTCTAACCAATATTTCCAAAGAGAAACATGAACATTTTCTTGGACCCTTTTGGAGCAATTTTTATCTGGATCTTTTTTCAAAAAGGTTTCTGAGGGTTTCACAAGTCCCCAATTCAAATTCATTTGAAGTTTAAACATGATGCAAACACCAAGCTAGCCTAGTGCATACCAGAACTAGGGTTGTGACACTCAACCACAAGCCTCAACCCTGGCCGAGTCTTCTACAAATGCCCGAATCATGGGGTCATAATATGTTTAAGTGTTGTATAGCTGCTTTCAGTTGCTTATTTTTTAAATAGTTTGATTGATGATCTTCCAATTTGATTCGTGCAGAAAAGGGAAGATTCGTGTGATTTGTATTTCTAGGAAGCTGCTGATGTGGGGGAGTGCACCTACGCCGATTATTTGGTTAGCTAAGGAATCCCAATACCAACAGGTTGGGGTGTTGGACAAGTAACTAAAGGAACGGCAGAAGAGGAAGATGCAGAGCAGAAGGTTAAAGATGCAGTTCCTCTGATCATGGCCAAGCAACAGCTGTTGAATGGCCTTGACAGCAATGAGGAGATGAAAGAGCTTGTGAAGATAATAGGCAAAATCGATGTGCTCTGTAGGATGAATGTCTCTTTATTTGTAGTGTATGTAGCACTCTTGATGTATTCAGTGGCTATGACATGAGCACTTTGCTGAAACTAGTAATGAATGAAACCCGTGTAAAAGGCTGGGCGTAGTGTTGTGAACATCTAATGATTTCTATTAATAAAAATCAGGGGGTATCCTCTTTTGCTCATCAATAAATAAATAGCAGAGGCTCTTTTGATAATAAATAAATAAATTAGCAGAGGCCATGTCGGGTCAGCTTTGTTCTCATTCGAAGACGTCGAGCAAATTACAGTCCAACATCAAACTATGTCATCAAATTCAAGTTTCACAGCCAAATATGAGTACAACTAAACAGCAATGTCATCATGTTTTAGTCATCATACAATCACCAAACACAAATCAGCATACATAACAAGTGATGTTCTCGCACGAAAATACTAAACAACATGTTCATCAGGTTTCAGTTGTCATAGCAAACACAATTTCACATAGTAGATAAAAAACGTCTTCTGACAGGCAAATACGACAAAAGCAATGTAATCATCATCCGCAGCAGCAGCGTCAACATCTTCGCCATGTGTATCAGTCTGAATCATAATTCCCCACGGTGTCATCTTCTTCTTCGTCCTCAACTTCCTCGAACGTTGGCTTCTTCTTGACCAACTCTTGTATGTCCACAGCACGACAAGCAATCTTTTCGCCGGCGTCATTGACGTGATGGTTCTCAAAGATATTAGGAACATCTGTGTTATCTTGTACATCAGGAGCAGTGTAAGCATCATCTTGTTGTGCAACTTCATTAAACGAATTCCTCTGCTCAAACCTTTGCAATACTCTCCAGTCATCGCTACGTGCAAATGTGTCTTCCAAGAAAAATATCTGTGTTGCTTGATTTGCCAAAATAAAAGGCTCGTTGGTCTGCTACGCCGCCTTGACATTGTTGGATTTGAAATAATCATCAGCTCTGGGTTTTGCGATCCTCGAAACAGGTTATACTAACAACAGCACAACAGAACCACACACCGATGATCCTCGAAACTGGAGATATACTGCAACTGAACAATGTATGTTATGTTAGCATACATTTTAGTTATCTTATTGTCATACGTATCCGTGCTCATGATGGCACTGTTTTGTGTCTTCCTTCCTTCGTCTCGTGCAAGGGTGTTGTAGCGCACATCTCCAACAATGCAAGAGTCATAATGTCTTACCCGAGAATCAGGACCCATTGCTAGTGAGTAAAGGGCATCATCAACTGCATGCCCATCCTCCCACATCTTCTTAACCTATGGTTAGAAAATAGACAAGCTAATCATCTTATGTACTCAATATATTAAAAAAACTGATAGTGCAATCAAAACTTACATGGCTCTTGAACCATTTTTCAAATCCTGCCATAACCAGTTTGTCAATGTTTCTTGGATTTTGCGGCAGTAACTCCTTTTTGTAGATGCTGCACAACATAGTGATTGCGTCAAACATCTAAATATATAAGAATGTGCTACAAGTTTAGTAAATTATGATGTTTAAGCTGCAGTACTTAGCACTTACTTGATATAAGGCAGTATCTCATGACAGTTATTCAACACATACCAAACCATTTTGTCCAAATCTTTAGGTTTGTCCTCTTGTCGACTCTTCCCTGTAACTCGAATGGAATAATCGAAAACATTGAGCCCGGGATTGTCTTCATCCACCTCTTTGCTAAATTGATCAGCTGTTTCAATGTATTTTCAGCAGAATGTCAATGCTTCTGTAGCAATGTAGGCCTCTGCAATGGAACCCTCGGGTCTAGCTCTGTTCCTAACATAGCCATTGAAACCGCCTACCCGCCTTTCAATAGGGTACATCCAGCCATACTGTACTGGACCTCTAAGTAGTGCCTCATCAGGTAGATGAACAGCCAAATGCACCATCACATCAAAGAAGGCTAGAGGATATATCTTCTCAAGGTCGCATAGGATAGTTGGTATCTTGTCTCTAAGACGTTCCAAAGCATCTATCCTGATATTTCTACTGCAGAGTTCCCTGAAGAATTGTCCCAACTCTATAACTACTCTGTATAAGTCAGGGCGGCCCAATCCTCTTAGGATAACAGGTAAAACCCTTTGAAGTAGGACGTGGCAGTCATGAGTTTTCAACCCTTGTACCTTGTTTCCATCTGCACTTACTCTCCTTTCAGGGTTGGAAGCAAATCCATGTGGGAATCTCACACATGACAGGACCTCGCATAATTCTTTTCTTCTTACCTTGTCCAAGACGTACATAGCTGGTGCCATATCTTGTGGTTTACCTTCATCTTGCACCTACAAATCCTCTCTGATACCCAGGTTTGTCAAATCAATCCTAGATATTAAGGTATCTTTCATCTTGCCTTCAATATTAAGAAGTGTGCCGATAATGCTGTCACATATATTTTTCTCGATGTGCATCACATCAAGATTATGCCGCAGATCCAAATTTTTCCAATACTCCAAGTCCCACAAAGTGGACCTGTGTGTAAACAATAATCTCTCTTCTGCCCTGCCACGCTTCCTTTTCCAGCTACCATTATCAGGATGGTTTCCTTGTGTAATATGCCTGGCCTTCTCTAATTCCACTTGCAACTCATCGGCGGTGAGCCTCTTTGGCGCATCACGGTTTTCTTGCTTTACATTGAACACATGTCTTCAGTATTTTCTAGGATGCGGCTTGTCCGTGGCAAGGAAACGGCGGTGCCCAATGTAACAGATCTTGCTAAGTATTGCGTATGACATCGGATTCCTGTCACAGCGAACACATGCATTGTAAACATGTGTCGTTCGCCCTGACATAGTGCCCAAAGCCGAATAATCATGGATGCACCAAATTATAATAGCATGCAGAAAGAAATCAGCTGGTGGGCTGCTATACAGGTCTCGAGTGAGAAAACCCCTCCAAAGCTGTTGAAGTTCCTCCACAAGAGGCTACATGAACAAATCAAAATCCTTTCCAGGACTTTTTGGACCTGGGATGAGCAAGGCCATCATGTAGTTTCATTCTTTGGTGCAGACATTTGGAGGCATGTTGTAAGGGATAACAAGCACTGGCCACATGCTATATATGGCGCTCCGATGGCCCAATGGGTTAAATCCATCTGAAGCTATGCCAAGTCTAATATTTCTCGGGTCAGCAGCAAACTTTTCGTGCTTCTGATTGAAGCTTTTCCACTCACTACCATGTGATGGATGGCTCATTACATTCTGATCTCTGTACTCCTGGTTCCTAGAATGCCACAGTACATCCTCTCTTGTTTCAGTATCATGAAACAACCTCTGCAATCTTGGTGTAATTGGAAAATGTCTCTGAACATTATGAGGAATCCTCTTCACAGCATCGCCATCTTTCCATCTTGATGATTTGCATTTCGGGCATTCACTTAAGTTGGCATAATCCTTCCGGAACAGAACACAATTATTCTTGCAAACATGGATCATATCATATCCAATTCCAACTGCACGAAGGAAATTCTTCATTTTACTGTAGGTGTGTGGCAGCTCACACGCATCTGGGAAAGCTTTGCGGAAAGCAGCCAACATCGCATCGAATGATTTGTTGGTCATCCGCTCAGATGTCTTCACCTGAAGAAATGTGACCATAGCTAAGAATACCGACAGCTTATTTCCTGGGGTGAGAGCCACGTTGCATTCTTCCAACATGCGGGCCCACCGTTTTTCTTCTGTAGGTGAAAGTTCACAGAATGCACGAGCATTTCATAGCATTGTTTCAATGTTGGTCAAACTCACTGGCTCCGCCACAACCTCCTCCTCCTTCTCTTACACCTGAGCATCGGGCAGATCAAGATGGTGATCTGCTGCTTCCACGTAGTCAATAACATTGACGTTCACAGCTTCACCATGATGAACCCACCTAGTATATGTGACCGACATCCCATACAAGTGTAGATGATTTTGCATAGTTGACTGGGGTCTTGTAACTGAATTCATACAGCTGCTACACGGGCAGAGCACATCTGATTTCGGACCACCGTACTCAGCTCTGATAAAGTTCATGAAGTTTTCAACCCCCTCGACATATGCAGCGGAGAATCTTCGAGCAGAAGTTATCCAAGTCCTGTCCATCTGTTAGACATACAAATTAGTTCTTCTACTAGATATTACAGGAAAAACATATATTCTTTTTTATGAAGTCTAGAAGAAAATACCTAGGTCGATGTCTAAAGCTATGGCAAGATATTTGGATGAGCAGGTCTAAGTAACGAAATATATGTAAAGCTAATTCAGCAAACAGATTTGAGTGCTAAATTATGGCAGGCTATTTCAGCAATCAATGAGGACGAGCATGATGGATTATGTATTTCCAACAAAGCACACAGCCATCGAACTATCGATGGCCATCGTAGTAACAAAGATCGAGTATAAAACGGTGTAGAGCTATTTCACCTAACAGATTGGCTACTAGACCATGGCAATCTACGTCACAATAAATATATGGCAAGATATTTTAGCAACTAATCTGCCTTGGCATGCCATCTCAGCTAAGCAGATTGAGTGCAGAACAGGGCAAGGAAGCTTCTTAAGCAGAGCATATCGACTGTAAACTACTTCGGCAAACAATGAGATTAACAACGTCTATCAGCTAACATTCAGCGCTACACCGACATGCACGGGGCCTCAGTCTAGAATGCGTGTACCCTGGGAGAAGCTGACCGCCGTGCGTCTCCACACGAACATCGCTAGCGGTGGCGGCGCTGACCGCCCTGCGCCTCCACAAGAACGTCGCCAGCGGTGGCGGCGCGGCTAGAGGACGGTAGTGCACGAGAGCGTACTTTGGGAGCGAGAGGATCACAGTGTGTCCCCTCGACGAACAGCGGCGCCGACGTATCGGCGTGGCGGGGAGGGTGGCTTTGGCGGAGCGAATGGAGTGGAGGGGATTGGGGGAGGGGGTTTGTGGAATATTATTGGCTAGTTGGCCGAAGGGCGTTTGAATCTAGGATTTGGGGGGAATTTTCGGGTGGGGGGGGGAGGATTTTCGCGCGGTGGGCGGGGGGAGTTTGGCGCATGGTCGGTTTCTCCATGTGCAGTCCCACGTGTCAGTGAAGAGGTAAGCCGAAGCGTATTCTGTTTGCGTGAGTCGTGTGGAGGACCGAACGTGTGTGGGGTGCAATGCGACCGCGACACGGGTGCTATGACCGTACCGTCTTTTTTCCTTTTAAACTAGGTGCTTCGCCCCCTCAAAAAAAACTTGTTGCTTCGCGCGATCCATCGATACTACTACTAGTAATCCGGTAATCCCGACTAAAACGGCACGGCCAGGTCTTTTCCCGCGCGAAATGCTGGGAGGTTGTCTTAGTTGGGTTTTTTAGGACGAGTAATGCTACACCTACGTAATCCCAGTTACGTAATTAACATAATGTGAAACGTGTGAGCTATTGATTGTAGATTGGGGGGAGGGAGGGGCCCACCACCATGAAAATCAGGGGAGGAGAGAGAGGCAATTTACATTAACCCTTTCGTAGGTTCCCGTAGATGTGAAATGCGTGAATGTGCATTTGCAGATAAGGCCTTCCCTCGTTCATCCTTTTCTCCCACAAGATCTTGATCTTCCGTGCAATGCACGGGCAACTTTCTAGTACTCCTACAATATACTATATTATTGTGAAAGTTCATATACACCGGCCGAGATTAATGCAAACACGGCAGATTTTCATAACATTTGGAACTTTTATAGGACAGAAAAATAAAAGAAACCCGACCCTAAACCTATTCTACGGCGGCGACCCACGTCCTCCATCTGTGATATCCATGTACGATGGCGGGGTTCCATACCTATGAAGTGAAGGTGCGGTCTCCGGCGAGGAAAAGTAGAACACGGGAGACGAACCGGCCAGCTGGCACACCATGCCCTACCGCCTCCCATGCCCTACTCATCCTCGGAGGAGTTCCCGGCCTCGGCGGTGCCGGACGTTGGATGGGGCAAGTAGGACGCGTGGCTGACGGTGCTCCCGTCGTCGGCCGCCAGCGTGGCCACCGCTTGTGCGGCGACTTGAGCGAGGGCGGCGACCTCGAGCTCCATCCCCGAAGACAAGCTCTCCCATAGATTTTTCACGCTTGCGATCATGGCGGATGTGGTGACAGGTAGGAGGACGATGCGCTATGGTGTGGAGGTTAGCTGGGCGTTGCCGCTTTAAGTAGCGCATTCCGGTGAGGCCAAGCGTCCTGGTGCGTCATTAAGTCGCCGGAGTTGGTTCCTCGGGCACCGAGCCTCTTAACGATGGCATACGGATGGACGGCATGAATGCGGGCAGCTGGCGCCGGCTGGGAATGCACCGCGCGACGGCGTGAGGGACGAGAGTTTTTGGTGTGCCAGGGTAGTCAGTTGCGGTCATGGCAACGTTGGAGATGCCCTTTGCTCACATGCGATCGACGCATGTCATTGAAAAAGCAAGACGACACGGCATGGTCTTAGGTCCTGAGGATGCAGTTGGCCGCGCTACACCACTCTGTGGACGCGTCCCAGCGCCCCGTGCATCCTCGACGAGCCGGTTGTTGGCGTGTGTTTGTATTGTGGCCAAAGTGCACCTTACCAAAATTTTGGTCATGACCCAAAGATTGGTCTTTGTTTGGATGGTTGCCTTTTTTGGCATGCCAATGAACTCTAGCCAACTCTAGTTCATTTTTCTTACCGATGTCGGCCAAATCATGGGCAGCCAAATCCTCAACCAAAATTTTGGCTACCCAATGCTTTGATGGGGCAACCTTGGGCACAAACCAAACATACTGTTGGTCGTGCCACAGCACTAATGCAACCCTCGGCACACTGAAACTGGCCGTGTCTAGCGACGATGAGCTTGTCGCTCACCGCGGTCGCCGTGTCCAGAGGCGGTGCTGGAGCTGCACCATGTTGTTGGCCCCCACGACCCACATGAACGGTTGTCGGTGGTGAAGAGGTCGTGGGCCATCTCCTCCATTGGACTAGTTTGCGCTAGGTCGCCCGACAGGTGTGCCCCACATGTCGGTTTCCCTGTTTTCCCGGCCATATTCGAGCGTCAGTGCTCCGCGTGGCGCATTAGGCCTTTCACTATGTAGGCCAAGCGAGACAAATTATTGTTTATTTGAGCCGTTCAAGTATAATCATGTGGCGTTTGTTTATTTCTCATTCCTCTCCATCGATCATGTCGCCCTCCGGTCGAGTCCATCCTCCCGCGTGCCTCATTTGAAGATTTCGCCGAGTATCATTCGCATGTGGGCCTAGACCATGCTTGTATTTCCAATGTTTATTTGTAATTTGTCCGACATGCATACAAACAAACAGTTTGTTTGAAGTTTCACTTTGCCTCCACTACGTGTCGCTTCGCGTCTTAGTTTTGACATCCCATTCGGATCATGTTGACGAGATCGATATATGACATGGCAGTTCCTTATAGCCATCGACTGGCTATGTTATTAACCATGCTCTAATGCGTTTTTCAAAACCGCATTTGACTATTGACAAGATTAATAGTACATGAGATGTATAATGTGAAAATTATATCATTGGAAGCTCCTTTCACATACGTATCCCTGCCTTACCCAACCTTTCGGTCATTTACTGGCGGACCCCATTCTTGCTAGCCCCACATGTTAGTTACTCAATGGGTTCGGCCACGTCAGGGGATCCTCATCCGTAGTATACTCCCTCTGTTTTTATTTACTCCGCATAAAATGATGCGGGCGAGGGAGGGGGGACGTCGGTTTGCTCTAAACTGCGGTCCCACAAGCGAGCGAAAATGCAAGACGAAGCGTGTTCCATTCGGTGAGTGACGTGCAGGGTCCAGCATGTCGGGCTGCAACGCGAACACGACAAGAGCGATGTACAGTCAAAACTGATTGACTGGTTGTCACCGGAAGCACTATTCATACCAGAACCTTCGCTGCTCGGCCTACTCTAGCCCTTTCCCCCACCTTTCGATCCCCTAGCCCGCATCAAGCATCCCCTAGTTCACCGGAAAGCCATGGTGCGCCGCAATATCACGTACTATAAGATGCTAACGACGGAGCGCCGCGCAGAAATCGCGGCGGTGGTTAGCACCAGAGACCTCCGTTCCCAAGCTCGCTTTGCGGTGGTCCAATCCCCGAATTCTCTGGAGCCAAGCTACGAGGAGGAGGAAGCCGATCCAATGTTCATGGTGGAGGTCGCGGCGCAGAAGGCCCCCGATGGGTATGAGATGATGGACGTCGACTTCGTGTCGGCGTCCGAGTCCCCCATGGTGCAGGCGGACCAGCGGTTCAACCTGGCTATACTAAAGGAGGACCGGGAGGCAGAGGCTCAACACGACGCAGAGCACGCGCATGACGCTGCCATCGAGGCTCTCCTGCAGGCGGAACCGGATGTCGTGGATGTGAACCGGGCGGCGGAGGCTCAATTTGAGGCGGAGCGCGCGGATGCCGCTGCCATCGAGGCCCTCCTGCAGGCGGAACCGGACGTCCTGGACTTGAACCGGGCAGCAGAGGCTCAACTCGACGCGGAGCACGCGGATGCCGCTCTCATCGAGGCCCTCCTGCAGGCGGAACCGGACGTCCTGGACTTGAACCGGGCGGCGGAGGCTCGACTCGACGCGGAGCGCGTGGATGCCGCTTCCATCAAGGCCCTCCTGTAGGCGGAACTGGACGTCCTTGACTTGAACCGGGCGGTGCTCTCGTCCGTGTAGAGCGCCCGCATGCTCCACGTGAACGAGTAGCTGGAGGCCGAGGACAACCACGGTGCGAAGACACACGTCGACAGCTATGGCTGGTTCGCGCCGGCAGCCAAAGACGACGAGGTCGTCTCGTTCCGCGAGCAGTGATAGTTTTTCTGTATGTTGTTGTTTTATGGATCTTTTGATGTGTAAAAACATATATTGTTATGCAAGTCGCCTAACTTGGGTCAATCTACCATTTCAGGCGGTTGGATGAATATCCTACGTCTCCTAACCCTTCTTCCTCACCTCTTCTTCTTCCCCAACAGACCACCACACGGGCCGTACGGATACTCCCCAACTTGCGGTTGGATAAACATACTCTATGAACAAAAATTATGTGTCAGCGGTAGGATGGCTGAGTTTGGTTTGTTCACATGCGACAACACGTGTCAGTGAGCGTGCGTTCCCTTGGTTGGGTTTGCCACGTGCAGGAGCGACTATGCATGTGAGCGTGCGGTTCGACCGCGGCGTGCAGGAGCGACCGTGTGAGGTTGCGGTGCGACCGCGACAGCCGTGCGCAAGTGTAGCTCCTTTTCATTTTGAAAACTTTAGGCAAGCTTGGCAAAAATGTGTGGCGAAGTATGGCAATGCAAGGCCTAGACCCAAACAGGATAAGTACATAGTAGTACTATGTACTAGTAGTACTAGTGTTAAAAAAGAAAGGCGGGGTTTTCCTTCGCGGGATTAATTGATACGAATCCTCGTTTCACGTGTCAATTAATGCGTATTTTTTTCTCCAAAGCCCAAAGAGCTAACCATCTCACTCCTCATCGCTTGATTAATGCAGCGCCATGCAAACCAACCTTCTCACTTCCACATGCATGCAGGGGATATTAATGTCCTTGGTTGCCAGTACGAGGCAAACCCCATCAGTTTTGCCTCGATTAGTGTTAGTGGCCTTTTGCAAATTGTAATTTTGATATGTTGGCCTTGTGTACAAAAAAATGGAGGTAGTAACTATATTGGACTTCCTTCCCCATTGCCGTGACATTGATGATATCTCGAACGTTGTGGTTTGGCGAAGTGCGTTCGACGGAGAACACCATTGAGGGAGACCACGGTAAGTCGTTCGCAAGTGCCGCCTGCCAGCCGAGACAACTGCCTTATTTGCATCTAGGAAGTCCGTTGAACCAAAGGACGCGTAAATGTACTAGTACTACTCGTACACAATAGCGTCGTCCGTCCAGCTTAGTGCGGTGAGATGGTTTCTCTAAGAAGATGATGGAGAAGCGGAGTCAGCAAAGAGTGAAATGATAGTTGCTTCGTTCGTGCTTTCTGATTTGATGCCTCACTACTTTGTGATTTGTGATAGAAGGGACAGGGGAGTAGACTCTGTCCTCTATACTGTACATGCGTCCAAGCACGGGAGAAAGA
The DNA here is from genome assembly GCA_902687465.1 of Secale cereale. Classification (NCBI taxonomy): domain Eukaryota; kingdom Viridiplantae; phylum Streptophyta; class Magnoliopsida; order Poales; family Poaceae; genus Secale; species Secale cereale. The sequence continues at coordinate 38,654,549 of LR738710.1, read as the reverse complement.
GGAGAGACGTTGCATTTTTATATTCCTTCAATCAATCAATCAATCAGGGAGCTTCGGTTCCATCCTTTTGGCTTTGGCAACACTGTCCACAATGGTTCCCACGATGCCAAAAGCTATTTTGACATTTGGCTACACATTGTGGATGCCCTTAACCGTACCACTTGGTTTTGCTCATGTGTGCTATCTATACAAATCTCAATTATATTGAACTAAAAAATTATAGAATCAAGATTAGTAAAAAGGAGGTGATTTTGCCGCGCGGATGGCGGGGAAGATTTCTTATTTTTAGAGGACGTTGTCCTGGCGGTTTGCTAACATGCGGTCCCACGTGTGAGTGCTTCACCAAGCCGATCCGCTTCCCACATGAGGCAGAACAACGGCAGAAGCAACACGTGGTTAACTTGAAGAAGATGAGGGAGAAGCGGATTCAGCAATGAGTGAAATGATGGCTACTTCGTCCCTCCAACTTCTTATTTTTAAGCATTATTACTTCCGTCCCTCCAACTTCTTCTTTTTTAGCATTATTACTTCCGTCCCTCCAACTTAACTGCGGGAAAGGTGCAGCTTTGTGATTTGACGCCTCATTGCTCATTACTACGCTGGCGCCATGACTGGATGCTTCACCGCGGCTGCTCTGCACTGTATTCCGGTATGGCACATGGACCCGGTAGCTTGATGCCCCACATGTCGGCGAAAGGGACTAGAAGACTTATGAAAGCGAGTGCTCCACTCTTACGACGAAGGAGTACACGACACGACAGCCCAGTGAATTGTCACTTGTACTGTATATAGTACTCCCTCTGTCCCAAAATAAGTGACTCAAAACTGAATAAATTTTGCACTAAAGTTAGTACAAAGTTGAGTCATTTTTGAGTCACTTATTTTGGGATGGAGGGAGTACTATAGTTTTGCTGTTTCGCACGATCCATCGATACAAACCTGATTAAAGAGGAAAGGGCGGGATATTTCCTGCGCGGTATATGATACTGGCCATACATTTCAAAGGCAATTTTAATGTATGCAAACTGAATAATTAAGTAACAATATGATATCTAGTAAAACTAAAAACACATATGATTTATTGTGTTAGAGTGTAGTAGTGGTGCTGTATTGCATAGTTGTTAGATGTAACATGCGAGAACGTGTAGAGATGTAGTTTTGGAGGGCCTATGGAGAGAAAAGCGTAATATGTTCACCGAACTTCAGAATAAGCTGATTACGGTCACTATATACGTTTTGCGGTGATTATACGGTCACTTGCTCATGGTTCGGCATCGGATTGCACTCTGTTGACCGACCAAATAGTCTGCGTGGCACCATGTTGACTAGTTAAATTGAACACGTTCCTAGTGGGTCCCACCACTTAGTTCGCATAGGGAAAAGGTCAGATAAACACAAATTTACGCAGGCGCGACAAGACTCCACCCCGTGCACGGGAATCACCTGGTTGTGTATGTGTTTGTCACGGCCTGGTGTGTGCGCACGCACGTGTAGGTTGAGCACTTGAGCGTGAGAGTGTGTCTTAATCGTGTGGTCTACTGGTGCACTACTAGGAAAAGGGCTATAGATGGAATTGATACTAATGGCGCACCAGACAGGAAGTGCGCCATTAGTATATAGTAATGGCGCACCAGCAACTGATACGCCATTAGAGTTCGATGTACTAATGGCGCACCTCGCCCGGAGTGCGCCATTAGTATCAAGAAGTTTTTTTTTAACTAGCGTGCCTGTCCAAACATACTAATGGCGCATCCATGCATAGTGCGCCATTACTAGTTGTAAATAGTAATGGCGCACCTGCAGTAAAGTGCGTCATTAATGCTCTTTTTTTATGATATTTTTTATTCTTTTTTTTACAAAACTACTAATGGCGCACTGTCCCAGAGTGCGCCATTACTAGTTTGAACTAGTAATGGCGCACTATGCGACAGTGCGCCATTAGTATGTTTTTTTTTGCAAAACTTGTAATGGCGCACCAACTACAAATGCGCCATTAGTAACCTTGATTACTAATGGCGCATTTGTTGTTGGTGCGCCATTATTATGTGGGCAGCAACAAGATATTTTGGACAGCATCTCTACCACACTCACTTCCCCCCCCCCCCACTTATTCATTCTCTCCACCTCCTCTCCTCTCGGGTCCCTCCTCTTTTTCACCTCATTTCCACCATATATTCATTCAAATTAAGTGGTTAAATTACCTTGTTTTGGTAGGTAAGTATGGGGGGAAGCTATATTTATGTTGTTCTCCATACAACACAATGTGCAAATGCACTTTTATGGCCTAGCTAGATCTATGTATGTTTGTGGTGTTGCATAGGTTTGTTGTGTTGCATATGTGTTTGTGTTTGGAGGTGTACCGGTATTTGAAATGCGATAGTTGCCAATATTTTCCCGGAATGTTGATTCATTTCCGTTTCGGTGAGAATTTTGGCATTAAGCATTCATTTTTGTCCTATTTTTAGGGAAAGTCATGGCAAATTTTTTCTTGGTTCTAAAATATCGTTTTGCTCTACCCCGCAGGGCGACCATGGTGCGCACGATGACCGAAGGCATCGTGAATAGGTTTTTGGGGTCCGCGAAGGCTAAGATGCTTCAAAAGAACGTGACGGAGATAAGATGTTCGTGTCGAAGATGCAAGCTGAAGAGCCTTATTGCGGACCCGGATTTCGGGCAGGTGCGGGACCACCTGCTCTTGCGTGGTTTCATGGATGGCTATCGGTGGCAAGGTGATGAAGATGACTACGAAGTCGTCCATGGGGGCCGGGCAAGAAATGAGGAAGGGCAGCAAGACAACCACCGCGGCTCGGGCGGGCGAGAAGATGAAGAATCCCCAGGAGATGATCACGACGGTGATGCTGTACACAGTCATCATGTAGAAGATGCAGGACATGACGATGAGGAAGATGCCGGAGTAGACGACGGGCATGATCATGAAGATGATGATGCCGGCGGAGCAGACGACACTGAACCATCGATGGGCTGGGTGCAGGACCCTCATATTCAAGAGCTGCTTCTCAAGCAGACCGATAACGCAAGAGCTGCCGCCCGAGAGAAAGCCAAGATGGATCAACTTAAGTTAGACGCGGTTACTCCATTGTATGAAGGATGCAGGCCCGAGGATACCCGCCTGAAAGTAACGCTCATGGCTCTGGAGATGAAGGTAAAACACAAAATGACCGACGCATGCTTCGACGAGAACATGTCATTCTGGCAGGAACGTCTTCCCAAGGGGAACAAGTGCCCCACCAGTTTGGAGGAGGCGAAGAAAATCGTGTGTCCTCTGGATTTACCGCACGTGAAATACCATGTGTGCATGAACAATTGCATCATTTATCGGGACGAGCACGCGGAGTCTACCATATGTCCGGTGTGCGGCGTCACTCGATACAAGAAGAGGAAGAAAGCTCCTCGAAAAGTGGTGTGGTACTTTCCGATCACTCCTCGTCTGCAACGGTATTTCGCGGACCCTAAGGTAGCAAAGCTTCTACGTTGGCACGTGGATAGGGAGGAGAAGAAGCGAGAAGATGACGCAAATGATCCGGAGATAGATAAAAAAGACAAGATGCTAAGTCACCCTAAGGATGTGAGCCAATGGCAAGCGTTGAACTTCGAAGACCTAGAATTTGGGAACGATCCAAGGAACATCGTGCTGGGCGCGAGCACCGATGGAGTCAACCCGTTTGGCAGCCAGAGAAGCACACATAGCACCTGGCCTGTGTTTGTGTGGATGTACAACCTTCCCCCCTGGTTGTGCATGAAGAGGAAGTACATTCACATGAGTATGCTAATTGAAGGACCGAAACAACCAGGGAACGACATCAATCTGTATCTGGGGCTGCTGAAAGAAGAGCTAGACACGCTGTGGAAAACGCCAGCCAATACGTGGGACGCCGCAAAGAAAGAATATTTCCCTATGAGAGCCGCGCTGCTCACGACGGTGCACGACTATCTCGGTTACGGATATGTCGCGGGGCAGGTGGTCCACCGATTTTCTGGCCGGCACCTCTGCAGCAAGCGGCCCCTCCGTCAACTGCACGCCCGCCGTTGGCGGTGCCTCGACATTAGCCGAGCTCGACGCCATCATCACGGTAACTAATTAAGCCTCTCTCGGCCGAGGACTTCATCTCCTTGCCTTTGACTGGGCATCCCTGATGCCCTACATGTTTTCGCAGGGCGCCGCCGACGTTCCATGCACTCTCCTGCACTTCGTGAACAACTAGTTGGTCGATGTCGCCAAGGGCAAAATCGTTCAACCGGGCCAGCCCTTGTTCCACGGTACCCAGATGCCACCCAACTTGTTTAGGGTTCAACTGGTTCGGGTGCTGCCAGGCTGCGACGACGTGTTACCTCCGATTCGACCCGTCGGGGCCGACGATGATGACGTCATGACCCTCAGCGCCTGCCTGAGCTGGCCCCTGCTTTGGCCGAAGAGCCAGATTTGTTTGGGGGTGGGGGAAACCACACCAAAGACAACACCGCCAGTCGTGCCGGCACCAAGTCGTCCCCATGGCAAGTCCGTCGCAACGGTGCCGGACATCCCAATGCCACTGGATCCAAACATGCATATGGCACAGGATCAGAACGACGACGACGACGACGATACATTTGCCAACGTCGATCATTACTTTGCCGATCATGGGTACGGTGACGACTTCATGGGGGCTCCTTCTCAAGAACCCAACCCAACAAAAGACGTGCGCGATCAAGCCGGTACCGCGGAGAAGGCAAGTTGCAACAGGCGTCGTCTGCCGTTCAGCTCTCAGGAGACGCCTCCAGCTGCCGACGTCACCGAGCCTCAGATAGGCGAGGTGCGAAATATGATCAGCCCCAACACACTAAAGAAGGCGGTCTCTGAGCAGAACTCGGTCCCAATTCAGGAGATCAAGAAGAAGGCACGCAAAAGAAAAACTAACAAGGGTGCGAGCCAGCCGGCACCGAGTACGATCCGTGCTCAGGACGGGCCACCTTCACCTGAGGATGTAATGAGGAGGGTGCATGTGGTGGGTAGGCCGATGCTCTCGACAAATATGCTCGATGCTGCAACTGGTGCCATGCGGAGTCTGCATGACAGTGTTCTTTCTTTGGAGAAGCGGCGTCTTAGAGAGAAGGATGTGGCTTACCCGGTTTTCGCGGCCAAGGTGCCGGAGGGCAAGGGCTTTGTGGATAACTCCATCGGGGGTACGATCGTCCTGCGGTTTGATGACATCCACGCTATGTTGAACCTTCATCCGCTGCACTACACCTTCGTTCGGCTATTTTCGCTGAGTATGGAGATGCGGATCATTCGCGACAAGACCCCGGACATCGTGATAGTCGACCCCTTCTACATGCGTGCCAAGATCTTGGGCAGCGCTGGGGACCGGCAAGTCGCGAGTTCTTACCTCGGAGGCGTCATTCTGGCAAACCGAGATAAGGATAACTTCCTCGTGCCTTACTTTCCCGAGTAAGTCCTCCGCATCAACCGCCCCTTAACATATGAATTCTTAGATTTCGATCGTTCTTCTTTTAACATTCCGTGTTTTCTGCAGTGACACACAGTGCACGCTCATCCTACTAAGCCCCAAATATTCCATGGCCACGTATTTCGACCCGGACCGTAAGTCGGCTGTAGACTACACAAATGTCAAGAAGGTTCTTGATGATGTTCTCGCCGGCTACGCCAAATCTGGAGGCACCTTCACCAGGACAACTCGCAAGTACGGCAAGCACGTGTTCTTCCACAACACGACGTTCTGCTGCGTCAAGCAGCCGCCTGGCGGTCAGAAGGGTGCCTACTACGCCATCCATCACATGCGGGCGATCGTACGGGACCATCATCAACTTCTGCTACCGAGTAAGCTCAAAGATTGGGCCGCGCGCGTGTCGGCAATCCAGGACGCGGACATCAGACAAGATTTCTTTCGCATCCAGTCGGAGTTTGCAGAAATCATCCATCAAGATGTCCTTCGTACCTCGGGGCAGTTCTACCTCAGAAATCAACCGTCGAACAGTGACATCGACACAATGCTACAAATGCAGGCTGACAACGCCCGTGATTTCATGACTCCCACGATAGACGGCGGCTTCATCCACGCTCCGGTGCATTGAGTCGAGTCGAAAGCAGTGATACTGTGTCTAGTTCTGAAACATCGATTGGCTCTTGTTGTAATTAAACTTTAATGAACTTGTAGTATGTCTCTTTGGTTTCGAGAGTCGTTCAACTTAGATGTAACCGATGCTATTAATGTCTTGCTTTTCTCTTTCGATCGTTCTATTGCATACTTATATATTGCTTATGAATTGTCTGTGAATTGGTACTAACGTTTCGTTTGGCTAGTGCATATATAGCGATGCCGTCGTATGTCGTGTACAAGGGTAAGGTTCCCGGAGTCTACGACGACTGGGAGGAGTGTCGGAGACAGGTTCACCGATTCAGCGGTAACAGTTACAAAGGGTACACCACTAGGGCCGAGGCCGAATCTAGATACGCCCGCTATCTAGCGGGAGAGGGGAGGGAGCGTTGCAGGAACCGGATGAAAACGAGTTTCATCGTGACGATGCTCATCGTGACGACCGCAGCTCTCTTCTATGTGATCGTAGTTTAGATGATCGATATCGACTTGTAATGTGAAGACAAACTCGCTACTCGCGGTCTCGAGACTTGTAATATATTGTTCTATCTTTGTTCGGTCTTTTCAATTCGGAGACTGATATGATGAATTGTATTCGGAGACTAATATGATGAATTGTATTCAGAGACTAATCTTCTATTGTATTCGATGAATGTGTTGTTGATGTGTGCTGTCTATATTCTGTGCAATTATACATTTTGTAATCTGTGCAAAAAAACAGAAAAATAATATTAAAAAAAAAACTAATATTCATACTAATGGCGCATCAGAGCACAGTGCGCCATTAGTGTGCCAAAGCATACTAATGGCGCATTATCAGCCTGTTCGCCATTACTATGCAGACATTACTAATGGCGCATCATACCTTAGTGCGCCATTAGTATGCCAAAGCACCTGGGTACACATGGCCCCTGGGAGGCATACTAATGGCGCACTTCGGTGCACACTAATGGCGCATCTGCGGTGCGCCATTAGTATACCAGATACTAATGGCGCACCGGAGGTGCGCCATTAGTATCAAATACTAATGGCGTGCTAGTAATGGCGCACCCCTAATGCGCCATTAATGGCCAAATTAGGTGCGCCATTAATAGGCCTTTTCCTAGTAGTGGTGTGTGTATGCACGTGTGCGTGTGTGCGTGTGAGTGTTGCGTGCGTGGCTGCGTGTGTACGTGTGAGTGTTGTGTGCGTGCGTGGGTGCATGTGTTCGTGTGAGGGTTGCGTGCATGCGGTTTGTGGGCATGCGTGCATGTGTGTATAATCACCACACCAGCTCATGTGTGTTAAAACAGACGGCTCAGCATACCAATACAAGGCCACCTTGTCTGTTGTGCCCGCGGTCATGACTTCGAACCACCGTCCAATATTTTGTTGTCGTTTGTTTTCATTCTTACTAGCAAGATGCCTGTGCGTTGCACGTAACATCAAGATGCATTTGTATGGCTAGTTTATCTTGTGAGAGAAAAGGATGAACAAGGGAAGGCCTTATTTGCAAATGTGGAGAGGTGTATGGGTACCTTTTTGCAAAATTGTCATAGTTTCTTTCCTATCCGTCAGATATACATCGGACGGCCTATATTGCAGGATGGCAGGCACACCATCATCACCAACTTTGTTTTTTATAAGAGTGTATTTTATCCCTACTCTTATAAAAATCATAGTCGGTGATGATCGTGTGCCTGCCATCCTACAATACAGGCCATCCGATCTATATCTGACGGATAGGAAGTGAACTATGGCGATTTTGAAAAAAGATACCCACACCCCTCTCCACACTTGCAAATAAGGCCTTCCCTTCTTCATCCTTTTCTCCCACAAGATAAACTACTCATACAAATGCATCTTGATGTTACGTGCAACACATGGGCATCTTGCTAGTATTTTATAAGAGTGTCGATGTAGAGTAGATACAAGCCGACAGGTGGGCCCGATGGTAGTGAGATAATGTGATGCAACACTAGAGGTGGCACGTGGAGCGTTTAACTGGTCAACTAGTCGTGTCTTGAGCAAATACAGAGTTGTACGGTGAGCCCGTGACTGTATAATAACCAGAAAACGTAAATAGTAACCGTAATGAGTGGATTCTGAAGTCCAATGTACGTATCGTGCTTTCGCTTCAAATACAATGATCGTCATTGTATATATCGCGAGAGAAAGATGAAACATGTGTGAATGTGTTGGGGGCTTACTTGTATAGGACCTGGAGATAGTTTGTGTGCGTATGTGAAAGGGGCGTAGAGGGGGGGGGTATGCGATGGAGAGAGAGATGCTCTTCGTTTCTCTTTACTATGACTAACTTTATATATAGTATAAAAATATACAAATTCACAGTGCGGAATAAATATCATTGTGGGCACCATGCAATGCAAGCGTTCATACTCCTCCATACAACTATGTAATGTTGTATATATGTAGAAATTCTACAATATTTTTGGCCACACTTTATTCAAAAGGAATGTTGTATGTGAAATAGACGTGAAGAGAGGGCTTTTTAGATCAATGTGGTACGTGATGTAACATGTGTGAATAAGTAGTTGATGCATTTGGCAGGGTCTAGAGAGGTATGTGTGTGTATTACGTATTCGAGGGAGGCATGGATAGAGGGGCCGGCAGGGGGCGTGGGAGAGATGGCACGAGAAATGAGAGTGATCTAGAGAGAGGGAGATGAATATTACGTCATGGCGAGAGATTCCCTTGAGTGTGTATATGCAAGGGGGAGTGGATAGAGGCACCAGGAGCATTTTTTTGTGTGTGGTGTCTGTGTTGGTATGTGTGGGTGTGAGAAGATAACGAGACATGGGGGCAGAGGGTGTGTCACCGCGTGAGGTCCGGTGGGTCGAGGTGAGGCCCTTCGTTTGGTTCCGTCCCACACCACATTGATCGGCCCGTGACGCATTTAGGGAGACCCATGGATGACTAGTCGTACAAGACAGAGATAGCATAATTGTGAAGGACTCTATGTCCACTGACAAAGCCGGCTAGGTTTTGTAACCCTAGGTTCTCGGACAAAGGTAACCCCTTTATCTCTGATATTACTATTCATCCCACCTAACTTTAAGGGGCATCTGACAGAAAGCTCTGCTAGAATCATACTCGTCGATTAGGAAGAGAGGTGTGAGACAATGAGTGAGAGACAGGCCTAAAGATAATGTGCGTACATGAGACACGTAGGCAGGTCTATGTATATAGAAAGGGTCGATTGGTATTGTGCGTGTGTATGCTTGCGAGAGGGCGAGTGCTTGTGATAAAGGTTAGTGAAAACAGTCGTAAATGGTTACGAGAGGGAGGGAGGGTTATATCGAGAGCATGTGTGCAAGAAAGACACCTCGGGAGAGAGTGTGTGAGCATGTGTCAGAGACCACCGATGGAGAGTGAAACTACATGTACAAGACTGTTGTACACATTGATTAAAGATATAAATTGTATCCAAATATTAGGATGGGATCATGATATTTGCAATTCGCGTAAGGAACGGTCATTGATCCATCGGACATCTAGATTCTATCGAATTTGAGCATGTTTATGTTATTATTCGACACAATTGATCCACATAGTTAGTATTTTGAACTCCAGACAATGCATCGCTTTAGCAATCGAATATAAACGTGAGTATAATTCATGTTGTGTATGTAAAGCACATTATACATATGAAAGTTACACAATGAACATTATAAATAGCTACCTATGGACTAGCATACATTTGAATTCAACTTAAGGTGGTTTAAAAAATCAAATTCAACATGAAGTCCAATAAATTATTTGAATTTGATATCATGGCATTTGTAAATCATACCTAAATTATGGGGGCACCAATCTTTGCTCTGATTTTCTACATAATAGCATATGTAGTCGTGTACAAAATAGATTCTAATTTAGCTCCTCCATTCCAAAATAATCATAGTTATAGGATTTTCAAGTGTCAAAATTTAAAAAAGAAGTGGATGATTTAATGAGGTTTTCAAACATACAAGGTCAAATTTAACGTTGTCTATTTAGGTAAATCCTCAAAGTTCAAGAGTACCCTAAACGTGAATGCTTGTGTTTCAAAATTTCGAACGAAGCGCCAAAAGAGCCTCTACTCGCCCGAAACCGTGTGAGACCAATGTGTGGTAGTACAAGGCAATTACTTTTGTAATAACTCCGACTCGTGAAACCTACCGGCCTGACGTCCAAAGGTCTAAACCAGGGTAGGTTCGTAGCTTCATCTAGACACCACGGAACCGCCTCCGAAAAACATTCATACACAATGGCCGCCTAAGCACTCATGCGCGCGGCCGAAATCGGTCTCGCCCACTATTTGGGACACCTGGGATTACCATCCTACCCCCGACCCACAGTAGGTTCGAAATTTAAGAGGGGGGCGAAGTTTGTACATTCCCCAAATTTCAAACAAGCCCATCCCATCTTCTGTTCAAAAAAGCAAAAAACAAGCGCATCCCAGACCCGAAACATGCTTCTCCCC
>LR738710.1:38589259-38637371 GCA_902687465.1 Secale cereale | reverse complement strand
TATAAAGAAAATAAATAACGAGTATGCCACAGTCGGGCGTCTCAGCGACACCACATAAAGGGCTTATAAATAGATAACAAGTATGCCACAGTCGGGCGTCTCAGCGACACCACATAAAGGGCTTATAAAGAAAATAAATAACGAGTATGCCACAGTCGGGCGTCTCAGCGACACCACATAAAGGGCTTATATAATAATAATCACAATGAGTATTCTGGAGGTAGAACCATCCTAGGGATACTCAACAATTCAACAACAATATAAATGGTTAGTCCACAATAATAATAATCACAATCATCATTCGTCACACGTCATGATCAATATTCTGGTTTAGATGTTTTCCTCCGAAGACCGACGCTAAGACCGACACTTGACCCATCCCAGACTGTAGTCCTTAACCGCGGATACAGCTATTCGAATAGATATAAACTCTGCAGAGGGTGTACTCTTTACCCACGTGTAAAGGATTCCTTTAGTCCACCGGGACTAATTCCGCTTACGGTCTTTGAATTGAAAACACACCCAACCAGCACACACCAGCTTAACTTACCGGTGCCTGGAATCACCCACGACACTTGTTAAGCAAACCTCTAAGTGGGGAGGCTACAACCTCGATTAGCATGGGATCAAATTTATATCGCGCGCTACTAAGGGGTGCACCCCTCTCGGCCCCAACCGGAAACACCCATGCCCCCGGACCATGTGGCATGCCTACCGGATGCACCCGGTATCTTCCACCATGGCCTCTCTGTACGGTGTGTGCCAAGAAAGGGGTTGACAACTTACTGAACCGTACCCTGCCCGCGGCAGGGACAAGTGGTAGTACGAAAACAAGCATGGGGGTTACTGGAACAAGACTCGATCTATGGTCGACTCAGGAGGCTTATGTGTTCCCTGCATGGTTAGCACAACAGATACTTTCCACAGTTTTCCTGACAGGGTCACCACCCCTCATGCCCCATCATGCCTCACTGCACATCCTCGCCATAACGAGATGTCCGTCACGTGGTTGTGTTCACCGGAACACAATCTTCCTTCGGACTCCATCCGAACTATCACCAGGCATATGTGGCATGAGAAGTGGCTACTGTCACCAAGATCACACATATAACAGAAAAGATTTTCACCTTCTGTGGATATGCAAGAGTATGACTTCCACATGAAATAACGCTACTCCATTTTAGCATATTGATGGAGTTCATATGTTCTAGCAAACAACACACAGCTTATGTCATAATGGAGTTCAAGATGCTTGCCTTCCAAGAGTATGCAGGTGGGGTGCACTTGAAAGTTTTCATCTCCCCTCCAAAATCCTATTTTAAGAAAATTCAAATTAACACATAATCTAAAAACAGTACAAAAAGTTGTTCCGAAATTTTTCAAATAAATATGAAAATAAAATAGACCAAATTTTAGAAACAATAGAAAAAGAATCAAGTCAAAAGGACTTTTATTTTAAAAGTTATAGCCAGTCAAAGTCCTGGTCAAAATCTGTTTTTAAAATAAAACAGAAAAAGAAAACGGTTCGAAATAGAATACGCTTTAGAGGCGGAGGAGGCGTACTTCAAGGTTTACGTCTTCACTTAAACCAGCGCGGGCCGGCTCGGGGTCACTGACAGTGGGTCCCTCGGGCCCACTGGTCAGGTTTGACCAGTCGCCCGCGCCCTCTTCCTCCTCTGGCCGAGCCGAGGCGGGGTTCCGGCGATCGACGCCGGTGAACGGCGGCTCCTTGCGGGGTTCTGAGGGCGGGGATGGATCCACCAGTCCAGGGCGGTCCTCCCGGTGGTTGCTAGGTCCGCGGGGGTGGAGGGAGTCGCCGGCGGCGAGCTCTGCGGCGGATGGCGCCTCGGGAGGATTTGGGGTCTCGAGCTACGGCGGTTCTTGGTCGTGTTTGAGGGGTGGGGAAGCTCCGCATGGTCTAGGGGAAGAGTATGGTGGCACTGGATGGGCGGGGGAGGCTCTGCCTGCGACGCACGGCACTGGAATGTGGCGGCGGCCGAAGCTACCGGAGACGAGGAAGACGGCTTCCCTCCAACGATTGCTGGCTACGGGGGCTCTAGGGAGATGGCCTGAGGTCGCCTGAGGGTCTGGACGAGCTCGGGGGCTCCTTTTATAGGCGGGGGAGGTCGGTTCCCGCGACGGCCGGAGATAAGATCGCCGGCTGACCGCCTCTGCTGCAGTAGGGCGACGTGGCACTGGTCGGCGCTAACCAACGAGCTCGCGGATGAGCTCGAGCTGTTCCCCAGGGCAGCTGGCGAGCTGGGGTGGTCGGGACGGCGCCGGCCATGGTACGGGCGAGCTGTAGCCGAAGGCTAGCCGCCAAGGGGGCTCGCTGCGGCGGCGCTGCCGGGCGCCAGAGGGTGGCAGCGCGTCACGGGCGAGCGGATGGGAACGGGGCGCGGCCCTGCGGGCGAGCAAAAGCCAGGGGCGCGGGGTTAAGTGCGACGCGGCGGTTCGGTTGCGTTGGCAGCCATCTGCGCGCTCTGGCCGCGCCCAGGGCATGCCCACCAACCATTCGACGAAATGCCAATACAATCTAGAAGGCTTGGGTTAGGGTAAGACTTAACAGGATAGCTAGGTTGGTTACTATAGCTCCATTAGACATGCTGGTTTGGCACAGAAAGCAACTCCACAATGCAAACTAAAAACTATGCCAATTCTGTCCCGGCGCACAAGGTGCTCGACAGAATGCCATGGGCATCTAGGGATGTTTTCTGGCCACCAAACTTTCCAGATCATGCTCTCTCTAGATGCACAAGAAAATTGAATGGTTAGTTTGAGAAAAACAGAAACTTGTTAGTGCAAGTTTTTGAGAAAACCAAATCTGGACAGAAAATGTAGGCTATTATTGCATGGACCAAAATTATTCAAATGGGTCCAATATCCTGGACTTAAGGGTTTGGTAGCAAGTACTAATAGCAGGAAAGATCCCAAGATCACTAGAGGAATTTAAAATAGGGTTGCAGTGCAAAATACCAAACTGGACCAGAATGAAGAAGAGGATGGTTTGCTCAAAATTTATAAAACACAAAGCTGGATTTTTGCATAAAAATGAGCTATATGCATCTACTGACATCTCCAAATTTTTACGTAATTTTTAAAGAAAAATTTAAATAGGTTGCAGTGCAATGGGGGCCCTTAAAAGAATGGAAAAGCCATTTTAAAAGAATTGATGCTTGGCAAAAGTATTATAAAAATGCTTCCACTTGCATACCCAACAAAAATCAAATTTTTTAAGAAAGCATTCAAGCCCCTCAATATTATCCAAAAGTTTCAGATAAGAGGGAAAAAATAAAAATCCAGAGAAAAGAAGTAGCTCTGAAATTAATAGAAAAGCCAGAGAATAGAAAATAAATCTTTCTGACAAAATTCTAATTAATAAAACAAGATTAAAATTTTGGGGTGTTACAGCCCTCCTCCATCACGCCGGATCCGATACCTCGACGTCGTCATCCACCGCAACCTCAACCGCAACGCCCTCCACGGCTATTAGTTGAAGCCGAGGCCGAGCCGTCCGTACCCGAGCCAGTTCAACCACGCCGTCCTGCGCCTCACCGCTGCCGCTCCAACTTCGCCACCCTCCACCGCACCGAAGCTGTTCTTGCTACGCCGTCCTTTGCCGCCTCGGATCTGCTTCCCCTCCGCCAACATACGGCTACAGCAACACAGTCAACAATTTGGCCATGGGTTCGTCCAAGCCTGCACCCTCCTCCAGAACATCGGTTTCCTCGGCAGAAAGAAGAAGATCGGCACAACATGTGGAGGCGACCACACCGGCAACCGAAAATGGTACTACTCTTCCCTTATTTGTGCAAATCTTACGTGTCTGCTTGCACGGTATTCATCCCATAGAAGACACTAGTTGACCATTTCTTCTTGATAATAGATGTTCCTAGTAACTCGCGATGCACAAGGTTTCTCCTCATATACTATTTCACCTTAGCTAGAGGTCTGTTGTCCCCCTGAATTTCAATTCCTGGTCAGTTGATTCCCAATTAACGGAAGCATTCCCCGGCATAACATGCGCTAGTCCGCCTATTACGCTGGGGAAGCAGCGCCTCGGTATTTATCTTAGGGGCGTGTGGGGCCTAGAGCTACTGGCGCCCGATCTAGAGGTCGGCCGGGATTAAAGGGATGGCCTGGGGGCGCTGCCAAGCACGGCGGTGGTGTGAGGTCGAGGGGAGGGCGGGGCGGCGGAGGCAGGGGTCTGGTCCGGTGGTCGCTGGCGGTTCGAGAAAGATCGTCAACAGTGACTGGCGGGAGGTAGACGAAGGCCATCTGCCCGTTCCTTATAGACCGGACGGTTCATTAAAAAATTGACTGACCTATTTATTTTCAGTCGACTGTTATCTTGATATGACCACATGTGGTGGTGTGCTAGAGGAGTACCTGCATTTCCTGTGCTCATATATTACAAAATCATACGGAGTAGAATCTAATTTTGTTTGTCATGCAATGTTGTAGAGCTATCATATGTCTCCTGTCATTTATTTTTCAGCCACCTGCTATCTGCTACTTTTATAGTGCACTAGTTCTGCACACACTTCACTCATACTCTCACTATTGTGTTTTTATGCAAGGGTATTTCAGACTCTGCTGCTATGAGAGAAGCAAAAAGGAAAAGAGAGAAGTCGCTCCAACGTGCTAGGCGGATAGACAAGACACGTTTCAGACTTATAAAATGTACAGTGTCAGCAGATCGAGATGGTAAACGTAGCTGTGAAGTTGATGACCTCGCTCGCAATGAACCACCATCCCAGATGCTTGCTTTAACTTTGTGGTGTCATATGTGGTTGCATGTTCCATATGGTGTCTAGCTTGTATTCGAAAGGCCGAAGTAGGTCTTTATTAAGATAAGGAAAGATATTTTTTACATGAACCACCATACCGTGAGCACCAGAAGACAAATAGCTAGTCAGGGCACTGGCCGAGCCAGTGACAAGCCCAGCAAAGAGACGCATCACCTGGAAGCCAACTAAAAAGCCGCGATGGTGGCGAAGTAGCCCGCCTCCGACCAAGATCTCAGGTCCTAGATGATCATGCTCACCACTCCAGCCGGATGTCTAGCTTGTATTGCTTCCAATTTGGTTAAATTGCATCTTCTTAGCTTACACATTATACCTTTAAATATGACATGCCTTTCTGTTTTTGGTACATACTAGTACATCTGTGTATTAACCATGCTCTTACATCAAACTAATGTTCTTGTGTATCCCTCATCAATCACTTATGATGAGGCAGTCAGGCAAGTCAATTACTCCTCAGTTAAAGAATGCAGCGTCAGCCTCACGACAAGATTCTCAAGAAACAGCAAGGCTAGATGAAGATAGTTAACGTAGCTCTGTAGTTGATTACCGCATTTCCCCTACACTAGCATTTGTAGGTGCTTGCTCTAACTTGGCAGCGTGATATGTGGTTGCATGTTGCATATGGTGTCTAGATTGTAATTTTTCTAATTTGGTTAAACTGCATGTGCTATTCTGCTTAGCTTATACATTATACCTGTTAATGTGACATGCCTTCCTGTATTTAGTACATAGTATATCTGTCTATTAAGCATGTCCTCACATAAAACTATTGTTTTTTGTATCCCGCATAAATCAATATGACGAGACACCTTCAGTATATGCAGTGTGATATTAGTTGCATCTTTTTTTATGATTTGTAGCATGTGCTGCTTCTAATTTGTTGAAATACCATTTATGATGGGTTACTTTTAACTTGGCAGAGTCATATTGGTTGCATCTTTCACGTGGTGTCTAGCTTGCATTGCTTCTTATTTGGTGAAATGGTTTCTGCTTAGTTTATACAAACAGTTGTGAATATGCCATGTCGTCCTGTTTTTCATATTATTCCATCCTGGAATCATGTGTTTGCCTTACATCAAAATAGTGATTGTCAGTATCATTCACGAATGAGTTCTGAAGAGTGAATTTTATTGCTTTTTCTTGTCGGTTTTACTTGACAATTCAAAATCAATAAAGTGGAAGGAAGTTAGAAAGGCAGAGGATGAAGGTGACACTCAACGTAGCTATGTTGGTGATGAGCACGTCTCCCCTAGTGCACCATCACAGGTGCTCCCTCTAACTTGGCACTGTTATATGTGGTTTCATGTTATGTATGATGTCTAGCTTGTATTGCTTCTAATTTATTGAATTTCATCTTCTTACTTTACACATTATACTTGTGACTAAGACACGTGTTCCAGTTTCTAGAACATACAATATCTGTCTATCACACCATGTTCTTACATCAAAGTACATTTGTTCTGAAGAACTAAATTGATATTCGTTTTTCTTGTCGGCTTGACTTAACATGGCACAGAGCAAGAGGAAGCAAGACAGAACGACAGGGAAACGGAAGCGGTACAATCCTACAGATTCTGCTGGTACTGATGGTGCAATAGAAGGTCAAAGTCCAGCGGAAAATTGTATCGATAGGGTATCTCGTGCTACACGAGCTGTAGAACAAGCCAAACGGAAACAAATAGCTGCCACCAAACAAGCAGAGACAACCCTAGTTGTTGCAACACCTTCCACGGTACCACCAGCTGCATGATTTACTCATTGGTCAACTTAGCTAGCAGCACGTTCTCAAGCTCCCTTGCCACCTGACACTACTTTCGAAGCACTCTTGACACAAGATGAGTTGGCAAGATCAGATGAACTTTGTGAGCTTTAACAACAAGAAGGTAGTTGCTGGAGTCAAGTTGAAGTTGCATGCTTCTTTATATGTAGTCTCACAGTCTGATGTATACTAACACTTCCTATGTTTGTTGTTGGACTAGCACCTAGGCGCAATAGGAAACAAACATCAAGGATAATGCTCGATAGGTTAACTAAATCTAGAGGAGGAAGAATGGAGATCCGTTTTGAGGCAGGTTTAAAAAGGCCACGTGATGCTACAGAGTCAGCCAAGTTAGTATCATAGGCAGCGATTGCTGTTAGGTGTCATGTACGTATCCTCCCAACATGGATTCAGTACAGGAATGACAAAGACGAAACCCAGTTCAACACCTTCCTCGACCATTTATCTGTAAGTATGGTTATGTATGGAAACTAGTAATATCGTCTTGCTCTGTCCAATACTTTCTAGGTTGCTGATAATGAGACTCCCATAATTTTCAACACATGAGGTTCAAGTTGGATAGCCAAGATGATGCAACCAGACAAGCTTGCACCCCTGTTTTCAAGTCCGCTCTGCAACAGTATCGGTATAACTTGAGTAAAACTCACTTTGAAGGCAAGGCTAACAGTGAACTTGCCCAAACATCTCCAGTGGAAAATATATCTGATGAAGACTGGAGAGGCCTTGTTAAACACTGGTCCGATCCGAAGTATCAGGTACATTATATATATGTGATCAGATCACATTTTGAAGTCCTATTTACGCATGTGCCACACAAATCTATCTTGTTGTAGGTGAACTGTTCGAAGAACAAGGCAAACCTTACGAAAGTGAAATTCCAACAGACGCCAGGATCTTGTAGCTATATTGCACACTGCGAGGCTCTTATAATTAGCTACTGTTTCACTCTTTTTGTTGTACCATATTATCAGATCTATATTGACTTGTTCTAAATGCAGAGGAAAGCCCGCAAGGACCAAAAAGTACCTGAACCAAATGATGTGGAAATCTTTAAGGACTATCACACCAGCAAGAAGAAGGGCATGACTGCACCAGTCAAAGCTGCTGTTGTAAGTCCTTAATCCTCATGCCTTTTAACTGCTACTAACTCTGACTTCTGCCTTGAACTGGATGGTTTGCAGCCAATGTCTATTACTCTTTTCAATTTTATACACAATTGTCTTAGCGTATCATTGCACCTTAGAAGGGTTAAAATAGAGGAGTGATGTTCCTTTGATCTCGACCTGCAATCTAGTTCCATGCTGGACTTGCCCACACAACGTTACAATTGCCTGTTTGTCTGTTCTCAGTTGTTTTGTGATATGAATGATGTCATACTATGCTTACCATATTATAAACTTCGTCTCTTTATCCTTAGCCCTCACTACAATGTGAAGAAATAGACAATACATTAGCGATGGTACATGGTCATATGTTTGGAACTTGGTTTTATTATGTACTTTGCAATAAAATACAACTATTATTTTACATGGGTTGACCAGAATAAGTTCTGTATATAGACCAAAGCTATTTTGTTTGGTTTTGATGTCTCCTTAATATCTTTTGTTCTGGTACTACTAATGTAAAACCTCAACTTTTCAGTGAGCTATGGAAAAAATGGTGGAATCGCCACCTTCTGAAGGTGGCGAGGCAACTATAACCGCAATGTCAGCTCTTGCTGTAGTGGGTCAGTACCTGTCCACTAACAGTGCCAAAAGCACGATCCTGTGTAATAATGGCTTGGTTGTTAAGGGAATCTCGTCCAATCTGCCTCATGATCAAGATATGCAAGCTCAAAACAATGTTGTATCTGCGCTCCAGACACAAGTCCATTCCCTAACAAAGACCCTTTGTGAAACAAGGAGAGACATTGTTCGATGTTGTCAAGATATGCATGGTTTTGAAACCAGACTACCAGACATTTGCTATGTTGTTCAGGAGCCTAGGAGAACTGAAGGCGAAGGTTCTGGTGCTCCATCGGACAATACAACATGAAAACATAACAGTCAGGTCAAATGAACTGAGCTTTTGAACTTCTGGTGGTGCATGTATCTGCTAGACTGTTAACTTTTATGCCAACCTTCCTTTTGTTTTATAGTTGTAATTTTTTTTGGTGCGATACAAAATTTGTTCTTAACATGCAGCCACCGACTAAAGAAAATGGCAAGCCATTTTTGTATAGTGTAGGGTGTTCCCTATATTTGCACTGGTGGCGAACTTTGATGCCCACCGGCTGTAGTCAACATTGGCCTCCTACGGGCCGTAGAAACAATGGGCCTTCTAAGGGTCGTAGAAACAATGGGCCTTCTTTCTTTCAAAATAAATGGGCCTTCTACGTGGAGTAAAAACAATGGGCCTTATACGAGCTGTAGACACAATGGGCCTTCTATGGGTCGTATCATCAATGGGCCTTCTACGTGTCGTATGATCGGTTGGCCAAACATGGGCCAATCACATACCACATTATGGCCGTAAATGGGCTAGAGTTGAAATCGTCCATTCATGGGCCGACCATAACGGGTCGTCGTTAATCGGCCGTATTTTGATGACGCTAGGAAAACGACCCAACATACTAACGGGCCACAAACGGGCCGACTCTAACCACGGGCGGAATTTGGCCCACAAGCGGAAAATGACATTAACGGGCCGTAAGTAAACGAATGTGGAAATGAGCCCAAGAATAAATGGGCCCCGAGAAGGCCGAAAGATAACATGGGCTGGAATCGGCCCAACGGAATAATGGGCCGTTAATGGGTATAAAGTGATGCACTGTTCGTTACGGGCTAGTTTTACCACGGGCCATTAATGGGCCGAGAGTAATAAGGGCCTCATATGAGCCGAAAGACGTCATGGGCCATACATGGGCCGGAAGTTAAAACAGGCTGGATTTATATTGGACGGCCCAGATGACGTTACTGGGCCTAATTCGGATAGGCCGTAAATGGGCCCTGGGTTAGCGGGCTGTACATGGGCTATATGCGAACATGTCGTTAACAGGCTTGCCGTGGGCCGGCCCACCACCTTTTGAACAAGTCAAACGGGCCGGCCTTTTCACAGGAATGGGCCTCTATTGGGCCGTGCCACATGTCGGCATATCATAGGCGCTTTGGGTCAAATGAGTGGATTACATCTGTTCCAATGGCGAGCCGACACGTGTTTCCTCCAGCTAATGATGATTTTACACGTGGAAAATCCCCATTGGTCGGGGCTGTTAACGGGTTATCGGATCCAAAACCGGACCCGATAGCTTAACGGTGTTCCGTTAAGGTGGATGCCACGTGCCAATCACCCTTGACGAAAGCACTTCTGTGACGCGCGATTTATCGTCATGGAAGTGGACACTTCCGTGATGATAATTTTGGTAATGTCATGGAACACTTCTACAACAGCACAGGTATGACTATCTTGATTCTGTCATAAAATCGTCATGGATGTACATGCATGACAGAAAACGTGACCTACTATGACAAACACGTATCATCACGGAAGTGTATTTTTTTGTAGTGTATGCTCCCTGGCAACGGCGCCAGAAAATAGTCTTGATGACCCACAAGTATAGGGGATCACAATAGTTTTCGAGGGTAGAGTATCCAACCCAAATTTATTGATTCGACACAAGGGGAGCCAAAGAATATTCTCAAGTATTAGCAGTTGAGTTGTCAATTCAACCACACCTGAAAGACTTAATATCTACAGCAAAGTATTTAGTAGCAAAGTTGTATGGAAGTAACAGTTACAGTGGCAAAAGTAACAGTAGCAGTTTTGTAGTAATTGTAACAGCGGCAACGGAAGAGTAACAGCAGCAGTTTTGTAGTAATTGTGACAGTGGCAACGGAAAAGTAACTAAGCAAAGATCAATATGTGAAAAGCTTGTAGGCAATGGATCAGTGATGTATAATTATGTCAGATACGATTCCTCATGCAACAGTTATAACATAGGGTGACACAGAACTAGCTCCAGTTCATCAATGTAATGTAGGCATGTATTCCGAATATAGTCACACATGCTTATGGAAAAGAACTTGCATGACATCTTTTGTCCTACCCTCCCGTGGTAGTGGGGTCCTATTGGAAACTAAGGGATATTAAGGCCTCCTTTTAATAGAGTACCGGACCAAAGCATTAACACTCAGTGAATACATGAACTCCTCAAACTACGGTCATCACCGGGAGTGGTCCCGATTATTGTCACTTCGGGGTTGCCGGATCATAACACATAGTAGGTGACTATTGACTTGCAAGATAGGATCAAGAACTCATATATATTCATGAAAACATAATAGGTTCAGATCTGAAATCATGGCACTCGGGCCCTAGTGACAAGCATTAAGCATGGCAAAGTCATAGCAACATCAATCTTAGAACGTAATGGATACTAGGGATCAAACCCTAACAAAACTAACTCGATTACATGGTAAATCTCATCCAACCCATCACCGTCCAACTAGCCTATGATGGAATTACTCACGCACGGCGGTGAGCATCGTGGAATTGGTGATGGAGGAAGGTTGATGATGACGATGGCGACAGATTCCCCTCTCTGGAGCCCCGAACGGACTCTAGATCAGCCCTCCCGAGAGAGATTAGGGCTTGGCAGCGGCTCCGTATCATAAAACGTGATGAATCCTTCTCTCTGATTTTTTTCTCCCCGAAAGTGAATATCTGGAGTTGGAGTTGAGATCGGTGGAGCCTCAAGGGGCCCACGAGACTGGGGGCGCGCCTCTCACCCTCGTGGATAGGGTGTGGGCCCCTAGTCTTGATTCTTTCGCTGGTATTTTTATAAATTCCAAAAATATTGTCCGTGGATTTTTAGTTCATTCCGAGAACTTTTATTTCTGCACAAAAATAACACCATGGCAATTCTTCTTAAAACAACGTCAGTCTGGGTTAGTTCCATTCAAATCATGCAAGTTAGAGTCCAAAACAAGGGCAAAACTGTTTGCAAAAGTAGATACGTTGGAGACGTATCAGCACCCCTTCCCCTCAGTTTATGGAGGAGCCCCTTTCTCGTAGCAACCATAAGAATTCTTTGGAGAGGATCAATGGCGATGACAAAAGGCAATGGGGAGACGGGGTCCCCCTGCCGAAGGCCCTGCCCATGCTTAATTGGGTCGACGGCAATACCATTAAGGATGATCCTCGAGGAAGAGGAGCTAAGGAGGGCTGCAATTCAATCCCTAAATTTGTTTGGTAATCCTCTCTATTGGAGTAGGTCGAGCAAATACTCCCATTTCACGGTGTCGAAGGCCTTGCGGATATCAAACTTGAATAGAAGGAAGGGGCCTTGCTCTTGTGAAGGCGTCGAGCGAGATTGCAGACATACATGAAGTTGTCGTGGATGCTTCTAGTTTTGATGAAAGCTCTTTGGGCGTTGGAAACGAGCCTTGACATATGGGGGCCAAGCCTTAGGGAGAGTACCTTCGCAATAATTTTTGCGACCGCTTGGATGAGGCTGTTGGGCCTATAGTCGGCGATTCGCTCCGCCCCTTCTTTTTTAGGCAGGAGCACCAAATTTGCGGAATTGACCCACTGGTGATTAGAAGTGTGAAGGGAGTCAAAATTACTAATGACCCTCATGAGGTCAGCCTTGACAATGTTCCAGCACCTCTTAAAAGTAGGTCCGTGAAGCCATCCAGCCTTGGGGCCTTGTCACTTGGCATGTCATTGATCGCTTCAAGGACCTCACTTTTAGTCATCGGGGAGTCAAGGCCATGTAGATCGAGGGGTTCTAAATTTAGCTCGTCATAGTTGAAATCTTTGCGGCTTTTGGGGCCTCTCTTCATGACATTTGAGATGTGGTCTTGGCTTACTTTCTCCTTGGCTTCGTGCTCGGTGACCCACCCATGCTCGTTCTTGATTCTGTGGATATGGTTTTTTCTTCGTCTAGCATTAACTCGACGGTGGAAAATTTTAGTATTGGCATCCCCCTCCCTAAGATTAGAAATTCTTGCATATTTGTTCTTGCGAGATCTTTCAAGCACAGACAAGGTAAGGACTCTTCTTTTGAGCCTAGCCCGGAGCTCACGCTCGTCGGCGGAAAGAAACCTATCCTCTTGGGCAATGTCGAGGCGGAGGATCACAAACAGGGCGACATGGTGGTGGACTTTTGCCTTTTAGAAAAGGCCCCTACTCCATTCGGAGAGGTAAAGCACCGTCTTTTTGAGCTTGTGATAGAGGATTTGGTATGGCTCAGTGTGATCTACTTTTTCATTCCACACATTTTGAACCACCTCATTAAATCCGGGCATGGATGCCCAGAAGTTTTTGAACTTGAAGACCCGAGGCCTTCGCGGTCCCTTATCATCGGCAAGCAGAAGCGGGCAATGGTCGGAGAGAGAGGAAGAGAGTGCATTCAAAACATGGGTGCTGAAAATTGTATCCCACTCGGCGTTGCTAAAGAAGGAGCCTAGTTTGCACAGGGTTGGGTTTACCCTCTCGTTGCTCCAAGTGAATCTACAGTTTTGGAGGTGGATTTCCTTGAGCTCACAACTCTGAAGCGTTGCCCTGAAGCAATTAATCCTGCTGCAATTGACATTTCTCTTGCTCTTGTCTCTTGCCTGGTATATTTGGTTGAAATCTCCGAAAGCAAGCCAAGCCATCCCCGATGGTGGCTTCTAGCTCAGAAGCTCGGCAAAGAAAGCGTCTTTGCAAGAGTGGTCTGTGGGACCGTATACGGAGGTGATCTTGAAGAGCACGTCGGTCCCTCGCACCCGGACCATGGCGAAGAGGCAGTACGTTGCGAAGGTTATGTTGGACACATCAACATGAAGATCGTCCCAGAGTAGCAGGATGTCTCCCCTAGTGCCATTTTCCGGTGTTTGCGCAAAACTACGCAGTCTTTGCCCACCTAGAAAGGTTGCCGTGAACTGATCAACATTGTCGAGCTTTGTCTCTTGAAGACATACGACATGACAAGACGAGGAGGCGATCGTGGCGTTGATCGTAGTGCTCGATCCGGGCAGTTCAGCAGCCCCCTCACATTCCAACTCAGGAAATTGATCGGTTGTTCTAACATTTTATAAGTGGAAGAACCCTGGAGCTTGGCCATTCCGCAAACGCAGTGCCAGCAGAAATAACAGAGCCCAGAACATCCCTAGGACAAGCAGGAAGTGAAGGAAATATGCCGTAGAGGCAATAATAAAGTTGTTATTTTATATTTCCTTACATCATTATAAATGTTTATGATTTATGCTAGAATTGTATTAACCGGAAACTTAGTAAATGTGTGAATACATAGACAAAACAGAGTGTCCCTAGTATGCCTCTACCAGACTAGCTCATTGATCAAAGATGGTTATGTTTCCTAACCATAGACATGAGTTGTCATTCGATCAACAGGATCACATCATTAGGAGAATGATGTGATGGACAAGACCCATCCGTTAGCTTAGCAACTTGATCGTTTAGTTTTATTGCTATTGCTTTCTTCATGACTTATACATGTTCCTATGACTATGAGATTATGCAACTCCCGAATTCTAGAGGAAAACCTTTTGTGCTATCAAACGTCACAACGTGTAACTGGGTGATTATAAAGATGCTCTACAGGTGTCTCCGAAGGTGTTCGTGGAGTTGGCATAGATCAAGAAAAGGATTTATCACTCCGAGTGTCAGAGAGGTATCTCTGGGCCCTCTTGGTAATACACATCATAATAAGCCTTGCAAGCAAATGACTAATGATTTAGTCACGATATGATGTATTACGGAACGAGTAAAGAGACTTGCCGGTAACGAGATTAACTAGGTATGGTGATACCGACGATCGAATCTCGGACAATTAAACATACCGATGACAAAAGGAACAACGTATGTTGTTATGCGGTTTGATCGATAAAGATCTTCGTAGAATATGTAGGAGCCAATATGAGCATCCAGGTTCCGCTATTGGTTATTGACCGGAGATGAGTCTCGGTCATGTCTACATAGTTCTCGAACCCGTAGGGTCCGCACGCTTAACGTTTGATGACGATCGGTATTATGAGTTTATGTGTTTTGATGTACCGAAGGTAGTTTGGAGTCCCGGATGAGATCGGGGACATGACAAGGAGTCTCGAAATGGTCGAGACGTAAATATTGATATATTGGACGACTATATTCGGACATCGGAAAGGTTCCGTGTGATTCGGGTATTTTTTGGAGTACTGGAGAGTTACGGGAATTCGCCGGGGAGTATATGGGCCTTATTGAGTTTTAGGGGAAAGGGAGAGAGGAGGCTGCGCCCCTCCCATGGCTTAGTCCGAATCGGACTAGGGAGAGGGGCTGCGCTCCCTCCTTCCTTCTCTTCTCTTTCCCTTTCCTTCTCTCCTACTCCTACTACTTGGAAGGACTCCTAGTTCTACTAGGAAAGGGGGAATCCTACTCCCGGTGGGAGTAGGACTCCCCTAGGGTGCGCCATAGAGAGGGCCGGCCCTCCATCTCCTCCATTCCTTTATATACGGGGGTAGAGGCACCCCATAGACACACAAGTTGATCAGTTGATCTCTCCCAACCGTGTGCGGTGCCCCCCTCCACAGTAATACACCTTGGCCATATCGTTGCAGCGCTTAGGCGAAGCCCTACGACAGTAACTTCATCATATCCGTCACCACGCCGTCGTGCTGACGAAACTCTCTCGTGAAGCTCAACTGGATCAAGAGCTCATGGGACGTCATCAAGCTGAACGTGTGCTGAACGCGGAGGTGTCGTACGTTCGGTACTTGATCGGTTGGATCGCGAAGAAGTTCGACTACATCAACCGTGTCACTAGACGCTTCCGCTCCCGGTCTACGAGGGTACATAGACACACTCTCCCCCTCGTTGCTATGCATCTAGTAGATAGATCTTGTGTGATCGTAAGAAAATTTTGAAAATACTACGTTCCCCAATAGTGGCATCATGAGCCAGGTCTATGCGTAGATGATATGCACGAGTAGAACACAAGTGAGTTGTGGACGATACTAGTCATACTGCTTACCAGCATGTCATACTTTGATTCGGCGATATTGTTGGATGAAGCGGCCCGGACCGACATTACGCGTACGCTTACGCGAGACTGGTTCTACCGGCGTGCTTCCCACACAGGTGGCTGGCGGGTGTCAGTTTCTCCAACTTTAGTTGAATCAAGTGTGGCTACGCCCGGTCCTTGTGTAGGTTAAAACAGCACATACTTGATGAAATATCGTTGTGGTTTTGTATGCGTAGGTAAGAATGTTTCTTGCTAAGCCTGTAGCAGCCACGTAAAACTTGCGACAACAAAGTAGAGGACGTCTAACTTGTTTTTGCAGGGCATGTTGTGATGTGATATGGTCAAGACATGATGAGTGATATGTTATTGTATGAGATGATCATGGTTTGTAAAAGTTATGGGCAACTGGCAGGAGCCATATGGTTGTCGCTTTATTGTATGAATTGCAATCGCCATGTAATTGCTTGACTTTATCACTAAGCGGTAGCGATAGTCATGGAAGTAATAGTTGGCGAGACGACAATGATGCTACGATGGAGATCAAGGTGTCGCGACGGTGATGATGGTGATCATGACGGTGCTTTGGAGATGGAGATCAAAGGCACAAGATGATGATGGCCATATCATATCACTTATATTGATTGCATCTGATGTTTATCTTTTATGCATCTTATTTTGCTTAGATCGGCGGTAGCATTATAAGATGATCTCTCACTAAATTTCAAGGTATAAGTGTTCTCCCTGAGTATGCACCGTTGCGAAAGTTCGTCTTGCCGAGACACCACGTGATGATCGGGTGTGATAAGCTCTACGTTCAAAAACAACGGGTGTAAGACAGTTTTGCACACGCAGAATACTCGGGTAAAACTTGACGAGCCTAGCATATGCAGATATGGCCTCGGAACACTGGAGACCGAAAGGTCGAGCGTGAATCATATAGTAGATATGATCAACATAAGATGTTCACCATTGAAAACTACTCCATCTCACGTGATTATCGGACATGGTTTAGTTGATTTGGATCACGTGATCATTTAGATGACCAGAGGGATGTCTATCTAAGTGGGAGTTCTTTAGTAATATGATTAAATTGAAGTTTAATTTATCATGAACTTAGTCCTGATAGTATTTGCAAATTATGTTGTAGATCAATAGCTCGCATTATAGCTCCCCTATGTTTTTTTGATATGTTCCTAGAGAAAACTAAGTTGAAAGATGTTAGTAGCAATGATGCGGACTTTTTCCGTGATCTGAGGATTTTCCTCATTGCTGCACAGAAGAATTATTTCCTTGATGCACCGCTAGGTGACAGACCTATTGCAAGAGCAGATGCGGACGTTATGAATGTTTTGACAAAAGCTCTGTATGATGACTACTTGATAGTTTAGTGCACCATGCTTTACGGCTTAGAACCGGGACTTCAAAAACATTTTGAACGCCACGGAGCATATGAGATGTTCCAAGAGTTGAAATTAATATTTCATACTCATGCCCGTGTCGAGAGGTATAAGACCTCTGACAGTACTTTTCCTACAAGATGGAGGAGAATAGCTCAACAAGTGAGCATGTGCTCAGATTGTCTGGGTACTACAATTGCTTGAATCAAGTGGGAGTTAATCTTCCAAATAAGATAGTGATTGACAAAGTTCTCTAGACACTATCACCAAGTTAGTAGAACTTTGTGATGAACTATAATATGCAAGGGATGACGAAAGTAATTCCCGAGCTCTTCGTGATGCTGAAATCGGCGAAGGTAGAAATCAAGAAAGAGCATCAAGTGTTGATGGTTAACCATACCACTTGTTTCAAGTAAAGGGCAAAGGGATAGAAGGGGTACTTCAAGAAGAATGACAAGCAAGTTGTCACTCCCGTGAAGAAACCCAAAGCTAAACTCAAGCCTGAAACTAAATGCTTCTACTGCAAAGGAAATGGTCACTGGAAGTGGAACTGCCCTAGATACTTGGCGGATAAGAAGGATGGCAAAGTGAACAAAAGTATATTTGATATACAGATTATTGATGTGTACTTTACTAGTATTCATAGCAACCCTTGAGTATTTGATACCGGTTCAGTTTCTAAACTTAGTAACTCGAAACGAGAGTTGCAGAATGAACAGAGACTAGTTAAAGGTGAAGTGACGATGTGTGTTGGAAGTGGTTCCAAGATTGATTTGATCATCATCGCACACTCCCTATACTTTCGGGATTAGTGTAGAACCTAAATAAATGTTATTTGGCATTTGCGTTGAGCATGAATATGATTTGTTAATGTTTGTTGCAATACGGTTATTCATTCAAAGTCATAGAATAATTGTTATTCTGTTTACATGAATAAAGCCTTCGATGGTCATAGACCCAATGAAAATAGTTTATTGGATCTCGATTGTAGTGATACACATATTCATAATATTGAAGCCAAAAGATGCAAGGTTAATAATGATAGTGCAACCTATTTGTGGCACTGCCGTTTAGGTCATATTGGTGTAAAGCGCATGGAGAAACTCCATAGTGATGGACTTTTGGAATCACTTGATTATGAATCACTTGGTGCTTGTGAACCATGCCTCATGGGCAAGATGACTAAAACTCGGTTCTCCGGAACTATGGAGCAAGCAACAGATTTGTTGGAAATCATACATACTGATGCATGCGGACCAATGAGTGTTGAAGCTCGCGGCGGGTATCGTTATTTGCTTACCTTCACTGATGATTTGAGCAGATATGGGTATATCTAATTAATGAAGCACAAGTCTGAAACATTTGAGAAGTTCAAAGAATTTCAGAGTGAAGTAGAAAATCATCGTAACAAGAAAATAAAGTTTCTGTGATCTGATCGTGGAGGTGAATATTTGAGTTACGAGTTTGGTCTTCATTTGAAACAATGTGGAATAGTTTCACAACTCATGCCACCCGGAACACCACAGCGTAATGGTGTGTCCGAACGTCGTAACCGTACTTTATTGGATATGGTGCGATCTATGATGTCTCTTACCGATTTACCACTATCGTTTTGGGGTTGTGCTTTAGAGACAGCTGCATTCACGTTAAATAGGGCACCATCTAAATCCGTTGAGACGACACCTTATGAACTATGGTTTGGCAAGAAACCAAAGTTGTCGTTTCTTAAAGTTTGGGGCTGCGATGTTTATGTGAAAAAGCTTCAACCTGATAAGCTCGAACCCAAGTCGGAGAAATGTGTCTTCATAGGATACCCAAAAGAGACTGTTGGGTACACCTTCTATCACAGATCCGAAGGCAAAATATTCGTTGCTAAAAATGGATCCTTTCTAGAGAAGGAGTTTCTCTCGAAAGAAGTGAGTGGGAGGAAAGTAGAACTTTATGAGGTAATTGTACCTTCTCCCGAATTGGAAAGTGGAACATCACAGAAACTAGTTCCAGTGATTCCTACACCAATTAGTGAGGATGCTAATGATGATGATCATGAAACTTCAGATCAAGTTTTTGCTGAACGTCGTAGATCAACCAGAGTACGTTTCGCACCAGAGTGGTACGGCAACCCAGTTCTTGAAGTCATGTTACTAGACCATGATGAACCTACGAACTATGAGGAAGCGATGATGAGCCCAGATTCCGCAAAATGACTTGAGGCCATGAAATCTGAGATAGGGTCCATGCATGAGAACAAAGTGTGCACTTTGGTTGACTTGCCCGATGATCGACAAGCCATCGAAAATAAATGGATCTTCAAGAGAAAGACCGACGCAGACAGTAATGTTACTGTTTACAAAGCTCGACTTGTTGCAAAAGGGTTTCGACAAGTTCAAGGAGTTGACTACGATGAGACTTTCTCACCTGTAGCGATGCTTAAGTCTACCCGAATCATGTTAGCAATTGCCACATTTCATGATTATGAAATCTAGCAAATGGATGTCAAAACTGCATTCCTGAAAGGATATCTCAAAGAAGAGTTGTATATGATGCAACTAGAAGGTTTTGTCGATCCTAATGGTACTAAAAAAGTGTGCAAGCTCCAGAGATCCATCTATGGACTGGTGCAAGCATCTCGGAGTTGGAATATGCGCTTTGATAAGGTGATCAAAGCATATAGTTTTATACAGACTTGCGGTGAAGCCTGTATTTACAAGAAAGTGAGTGGAAGCACTACAACCTTTATGATGAGTATATGTGAATGACATATTGTCGATCGGAAATGATGTAGAATTTTCTGGAAAGCATAAAGGAGTGTTTGAAAAGAGTTTTTTCAAAGAAAGACCTCGGTGAAGCTGCTTACATATTGGGCATCAAGATCTATAGAGATAGATCAAGACGCTTGATAAGACTTTCGATGAGTACATACCTTGAGAAGATTTTGAAGTAGTTCAAAATGGAACAGTCAAAGAAAGAGTTCTTGCCTGTGTTGCAAGGTGAGAAGTGATACGTCCAAAATGTATCTATAATTTCTGCTTGCTCCATGCCACTTTTGGGTGATATTGCTATGATATTCATACACTTCCATACACTTTTTATCATATTTGGACTAACCTACTAATCCAGTGCACCCCGGTGCCAGTTTCTGTTTTCGGCTGTTTTTGTATTTCAGGTTTTCACGTTACGAGAACTGCCAGGAAAAATCCAGAAAAATTATATAAAAAATCAGCGTTCCAGAACCTACCTTGCGTCCGAAGGGCAGCCGGGGAGGGGGGCCACCAGGGCTCCAGGCGCCCTGGCGGCGCCCCCCCCCCTGGGCCGCTCCGGGGGGGCGCCTGGTCCCCCCGATCCCCGTCTGGTGCCCCCCTTCGGCATATATTTAAAGCGTCCTTCAAAACCCTCAGGAGGGGAACTCTTTTTCGCGATCTCATCTCTGTTCTGCCGACGCCGCCGCTTCCAAGATCGGGAGCACCAGGACAACTCTTCCCGGCACCCTGCCGGAGGGGAGGATCACCATCGGGAGCTTCTCCACCACCATGGACGCCTCCCGGATGAGTTGTGAGTAGTCTCCCTTGGACCATGAGTCCATGACCAGTAGCTATGTGATGTTCTCCTCCCGTTCTTGTGCTTCACTAATTAGTCCTCGTGAGCTGCCCTACATGATTGAGGCACATATGTAATCCTTATGCTGTTGCTATGTTGAGTTTGCTGGGATCCGATGGATTATGAGATTATGTTCAGATTGATCTTGAGTAATATATTTGATCTACCTCTTTTATATTTATGTTCATAAGTAATTCTTGCATGTTCTCTGTTGTTATTTATTGCTTTGGCCAAGTAATACGTAGCGACTCCAAGAGGGAACGTTATGCTCGATTGTGGGTTCATGCCCCTCGATGACTAGCTTGGGTGACAGAAACATGAGTCTAGGGGATGTGTTGTTGCCACAAGGGGGAAAACAACGGTGCTTGTGCCCGCGGGTGCAAGGATTGTTTACTTTACGCAAAGTTCTTTTAATGCAGTTGTCTGTTGCATTGAGTTTACACTATGGGTGGGACTCGCAACTTAATACCAGCGAGATGTTCTGGATAGATATCTCAAGGTGGATGATTAGTAGTAGATATTGATGGATTTCGGTCTACTTACTTTGGCGTACCGCCCATGCTTTGAACCTCAACCTTTCTTGCAATGTAGTCAGCATTGCTTTGCGTTCGTGGTCCTGTCAATTGCCCAGCTGTAATTTGTTTACCTCACATAGCTGTTTTATCGTATTTTGGGAGAGAGACATCACTAGTGAACATCATGAGACTCCAGTCCATATTACCATCATTGATCACATCCGCTATTTACTTTTCGTTATTATTTACTATTGCAAACACTATCTATCACTACTATCATTTGCTTTTAATCCTTTGTGAACTACAAGGCCGGAGGGATTGACGACTCTCTGTACTCGTTGGGAGCAAAGTTATTTGTATCTGTGTGCAGGTCCACGTTGATTGCTAATACGCGCCGTTAGCAGTTGACACCTACTTGTTGAACCTAGGAGTCTCTTGGGATTCGATCCTTAGCATCTTTGCTAAGGGAAAACACTTCCACAACACTGCATCTTTCACCTTCCACTTGGGGTAACCAACGAGGGGTTAGAGGCCCATCAAGGAGTATTTTCTGGCGCCGTTGCCGGGGACTCCACTCTTCAGGATAGGGGAGTTGCACGCTATCTTTTACCTTTGCTTTTAGTCTTGTTAGTTTACCTTTCAGTTTTTGCTTTAGTGTCTTTTATCGAAAATCACAAAAAAATTATTTACCTTTCTGTTAGTAGTCCTATCTGTTTAGCTAAACATGTTAGGATTTGGTGCCTTGACGGAATCAGAAGTTCTAGATTTCCATCAAAGGGATGGAGAAAATATGAAGAAGGCATGGGACAGAATTTCTGATGCACATAGGAGAATTATGCCTTGGATACCTATAAAAATTGTGCTTAGAAATTTTTACCAAGGTCTTTTTAAATGGTGTAAACACTCTCCTGACATTATAGCCGAGGGAGATTTCCTAGAATGTGATGAAGCTAGAGCTCTTGAAATTATACATGGTCTATCTAGTTACTTTGTTTATGATCATAATTTTGATACTATCATAGATAGACTTGCTACTATTGAAAAGAGAATGGATGCTCTAGACTTAATGAAGGTAGAGAAACCCAAACCCAATAAGAGAGATATTTTGGAAATAGATAATGACTGGGAGCCTCTTGTTAGGATTAGCATCTCTAATCAAGACTTCCTTGCTTATTGTGATATTGGATCTATGGTTTCTACTATGCCAAAAATTGTTCATGATTCTTTAAAATTTAACATGGATAGATTATCATCTTATCATGAACACACTAATGGAGATATTTCTGAAATCCAGGGAAGAATAAAAGATGTACCAGTTAAATTCCTTAAAGGGATTGCAATGATTGATTTCTTCATCATGGAACCAAACCAAGGAAATATAGTGCTTGGAAGGGACTTCCTCCGAGCAGTTAAAGGCTTCATCGATATAGGTAAGGGACAAATCCGCTTACGCGGGAAGGCAAAAGGTGTGTACCCCTTTCCTAGAAGGAGTAAGAGTGAACTTTTTGAGGAACCTTATGAACCAATTTATAACTCCGATTATTATGATGGTTATTGATTCCTCTATGCATTATGCCTAGCTTAAAGGCATAAAAGAAAGCGCTTTTGGGAGGCAGCCCACATGAATAAATTTTTTTCTTTTGTCGTGTCTTGATGTTGTTTACTGCTGTAGCATCATCATTGTATCTTTGCTTTTCATATTTGTGCCAAGTATAGCCTCTGATTGCTAGAAAGTTCAAAAGTTGTGAGGTGCTGTCCAGGAAACAGATTCTGTCCTTGGATAGAAAACTTCGTATAAAATCACCAGATCATCTTTTTCGTCTGAAATTTTTCGACAGCATTCTCTATATAATTGTCTTTCGTGCGTCTGTTCTGAGTTTTGTGATTTGAGTTGCATAAGTGCCCCGAACAAATCAATTACTACCTGTTGTTCTGTTTTTCACAGATTCTGTCCTGTTTTGCCTTTCCTTCATTTTGCAAATCAAGAGCTTGCTTTTTCTTTCCAAAAACCTTTTGGCAATCTTGAGAAACAGTAGAACTTCAAGAATATATTTATTTCCAGCAAGGTATAATTATTTTATTAAGGGTACTAACCTCGCTAATCAGATTATGATGAGTTATGTATGAAGGGAGTTTTCAAGTGTGCGAGGGAAGATGATAAAAAGATTCAGGAGTGTCAAGCACTCAAGCTTGGGGATGCCCCCGTGCACCCCCAAGAAATATTCAAGGAGACTCAAGTGTCTAAGCTTGGGGATGCCCCCGTGCATACCCTTCTCCATCAACATTATCAATTCGTCTTTCGTTTCGCTATATTTTTATCACTTCATGTGTTAAGTGCTATGCTTGGAGCGTCTTGCTTTTAGTTTTCTTTTTAGCTTTTCATAACGAGTCGGAACTCAGCTTTCTTTATGTGGGAGAGAAACACGCTCCACTTATACCTAGAACATAACACAGAATTTTCATGACTGTCTTTGCTGTGTGTGTTCTTTTGTCTTTTAATAGCTACTATCATGCTCTGCTCTTAGTATTCATGCTTATCTTTTCAAAGAGCTTTTGTTTAGTTGGTTGCTTGAACTCTCTTTGATTATCATGCTCACCTTATTAAGAGAGTTTGCTTCCGTTGCATTGGTTAATATGTCTATGATAAATATGCTACGTGCATAATGGTGCTTAGTAGTTCAGGTTTCTTATGGTTAGTCTCAAATAGCTGGAAGATTCCCAATGTGTTATTGAAATACCAACTTGATTTGTTTGCCGATGATGTGGTATGGTTTAGTAATATGTTCCTTTGAGAATTTATTTTGATTGACTTGGTGTATGCTCACGCATATTTAAGACTGTAAAGAAAGTCTGTCAAGCCTTGATGATCTTTTATTTCTGAGTAGCGATATAACTACCATGCCTGATTCAATATTGCTTTGTCGCTCTGCATGATTATGACCGTCATTGCTCTCTTAGTTGGTCGCTCCCAGTCTTTTGCTAACCTCCACCTGTACTAAGCAAACTAACCTTGCAATACATAACTCATGGGAAAGTAGCTTAAAAACTATTGTGGTAAAGAATATGTTGCCTATGTATCTTATTTCTTATAAGTTGCTTGCTGAGCGGTAACCATGTTTCTGGGGACGCCATCAACTGTCACACTTTTGTTGAATATCATGTGAGTTGCTATGCATGTTCGTCTTGTCTGAAGTAAGGGTGATTTGCCGTGGGTTGAATGAGTATGCATATTGTTAGAGAAGAACATTGGGCCGCCAACCAAAGCCATGTATCATGGTGGAAGTTTTAGCTTGGACATTAATCCTCAATCTCTTATGAGAACATGCTTATGCATTAAAGAGGAGTCCATCATCTATTTTCTATGTTGTCCCGGTATGGATGTCCTCAAGTTGAGATCTATCAAAAACGAGAGATCGAATGCGATTTATCTCCTTGGACCTTTGTACAGGTGGCATAGAGGTACCCCTTTGTGACACTTGGTTAAAACATATGTAATGCAATAATAACCCATGGAAATCCGAACTAATTAGGACAAGGTGCGAGCACTATTGGTATTCGATGCATGAGGCTTGCAACTTATAGGATGTCTTATGCATGACACATATGAAGTACTACTACCGTTGACAAAATTGCTTCCATGTTTTCAAAATAAAAAGTTCTAGCACATAACCATTCTTTTACTTTTATGTTGAGTCTCCACCTTCTTTTAAAAGCACCAACTACTGAGAGCATGATTCTCATTCTGAGTGTAATGTGCATTGTCCCAAAGTAGCATTGTCTTTTGCATGATTGTGATATCGTTTATTTTGAAATCATTGTATCTAGTCATCACTTAAACCTTGAAGGTGCCCCTGCATTTATGTTTTGCATCACTAAGGGGGGCAAGCTAGATATCACTTTATCATATTTGCACATCATGTTCATTGCAAATCTTCTTGATGTTTCAGTTTCATGTTGTAAAACTTTCAGTCATTTGTGATTTTCTCTTGAGGCAACTTAATTACTATAGAATCATTGTCTCAGTAAGCTTTTGGCATATGACTATGAATAAGTCCTATATGGTTAATAGCATGTCACCATAGAAATTATTCTTGTTATCATTTACCTACTCGAGGACGAGCAGGAATTAAGCTTGGGGATGTTGATACTTCCAAAACGTATCTATAATTTCTGCTTGCTCCATGCCACTTTTGGGTGATATTTCTATGATATTCATACACTTCCATACACTTTTTATCATATTTGGACTAACCTACTAATCTAGTGCACCCCGGTGCCAGTTTCTGTTTTCTGCTATTTTTGTATTTCAGGTTTTCACGTTACGAGAACTGCAAGGAAAAATCCAGAAAATTATATAAAAAATCAGCGTTCCAGAACCTACCTTGCGTCCGAAGGGCAGCCCGGGGGGCCACCAGGGCTCCAGGCGCCCTGGTGGCGCCCCCCCCCCCCCCCGGGGCCGCGCCGGGGGGGCGCCTGGGCCCCCCGAGCCCCTCTGGTGCCCCCCTTCGGCATATATTTAAAGCGCCCTTCGAAACCCTCGGGAGGGGAACTCTTTTTCGCGATCTCATCTCTGTTCCGCCGCCGTCGCCGCTTCCAAGATCGGGAGCACCAGGAGAACTCTTCCCGGCACCCTGCCGGAGGGGAGGATCACCATCGGGAGCTTCTCCACCACCATGGACGCCTCCCGGATGAGTTGTGAGTACTCTTCCTTGGACCATGAGTCCATGACCAGTAGCTATGTGATGTTCTCCTCCCATTCTTGTGCTTCACTAATTAGTCCTCGTGAGCTGCCCTACATGATCGAGGCACATATGTAATCCTTATGTTGTTGCTATGTTGAGTTTGCTGGGATCCGATGGATTATGAGATTATGTTCAGATTGATCTTGAGTAATATATTTGATCTAGCTCTTTTATATTTATGTTCATAAGTAATTCTTGCATGTTCTCCGTTGTTATTTATTGCTTTGGCCAAGTAATATGTAGTGACTCCAAGAGGGAACGTTATGCTCGATTGTGGGTTCATGCCCCTCGATGACTAGCTTGAGTGACAGAAACATGAGTCTAGGGGATGTGCTGTTGCCACAAGGGGGAAAACAATGGTGCTTGTGCCCGCGGGTGCATGGATTGTTTACTTTACGCAAAGTTCTTTTAATGCAGTTGTCTGTTGCATTGAGTTTACACTAAGGGTGGGACTCGCAACTTAATACCAGCGAGATGTTCTGGATAGATATCTCAAGGTGGATGATTAGTAGTAGATATTGATGGATTTCGGTCTACTTACTTTGGCGTACCGCCCATGCTTTGAACCTCAACCTTTCTTGCAATGTAGTCAGCATTGCTTTGCGTACGTGGTCCTGTCAATTGCCCAGCTGTAATTTGTTTACCTCACATAGCTGTTTTATCGTCTTTTGGGAGAGAGACATCACTAGTGAACATCATGAGACTCCGCTCCATATTACCATCATTGATCACAATCGCTATTTACTTTTCGTTATTATTTACTATTGCAAATACTATCTATCACTACTATCATTTGCTTTTAATCCTTTGTGAACTACAAGGCCGGAGGGATTGACAACCTCTCTATACTCGTTGGGAGCAAAGTTATGTGTATCTGTGTGCAGGTCCACGTTGATTGCTAATACGCGCCGTTAGCAGTTGACACCTACTTGTTGAACCTAGGAGTCTCTGGGGATTCGATCCTTGGCATCTTTGCTAAGGGAAAACACTTCCACAACACTACATCTTTCACCTTCCACTTGGGGTAACCAACGAGGGGTTAGAGGCCCATCAAGGAGTTGAGTAAGACTCAATGCCCGACCACATCAGAAGATAGAGAGATAATGAAAAGACATTCCCTATGCCTCAGCCATAGGTTCTATAAAGTATGCCATGCTGTGTACCAAACATGTTGTGTACCTTGCCATGAGTTTGACAAGGAGGTACAATAGTGATCCAGGAGTAGATCACTATACAGCGGTCAAAATTATCCTTAGTAACTGGATGACTAAGGAAATGTTTCTCGATTATGGAGGTGATAAAGAGTTCGTCGTAAAGGGTTACGCCGATGCAAGCTTTGACACTAAATCCAGATGACTCTAAGTATCAATCTGGATGCGTATTGAAAGTGGGAGCAATTAGCTAGAGTAGCTCCATGCAGAGCATTGTAGACACATAGAAATTTTGCGAAATACATACGGATCTGAATGTGACAGACCCGTTGACTAAACTTCTCTCATGAAACAAAACATGATCAGACCTTAGTACTCTTTGGGTGTTAATCACATAGCGATGTGAACTAGATTATTGACTCTAGTAAACCCTTTGGGTGTTGGTCACATGGCGATGTGAACTATGGGTGTTAATCACATGACGATGTGAACTATCAGTTGTTAAATCACATGGCGATGTGAACTAGATTATTGACTCTAGTGCAAGTGGGAGACTGAAGGAAATATACCCTAGAGGCAATAATAAAGTTTTTATTTTAAATTTCCTTATATCATGATAAATGTTTATTATTCATGCTAGAATTGTATTAACCAGAAACTTAGTACATGTGTGAATACATAGACAAAACAGAGTGTCCCTAGTATGCCTCTACTAGACTAGCTCATTGATCAAAGATGATTATGTTTCCTAACCATAGACATGAGTTGTCATTTGATCAACGGGATCACATCATTAGGAGAATGATGTGATGGACAAGACCCATCCGTTAGCTTAGCAACTTGATTGTTTAGTTTTATTGCTATTGCTTTCTTCATGACTTATACATGTTCCTATGACTATGAGATTATGCAACTCCCGTATTCCGGAGGAACACCTTGTGTGCTATCAAACGTCACAATGTACCTGGGTGATTATAAAGATGCTCTACAGGTGTCTCCGAAGGTATTCGTGGTGTTGGCATAGATCAATAATAGGATTTGTCACTCCAAGTGTCGGAGAGGTATCTCTGGGCCCTCTCGGTAATACACATCATAATAAGCCTTGCAAGCAAATGACTAATGATTTATTCACGAGATGATGTATTACGGAACGAGTAAAGAGACTTGCCGGTAACGATATTAACTAGGTATGGTGATACAGACGATCGAATCTCGGATAAGTAAACATACCGATGACAAAAGGAACAACGTATGTTGTTATGCGGTTTGACCGATAAAGATCTTCGTAGAATATGTAGGAACCAATATGAGCATCCAGGTTCCGCTATTGGTTATTGACCGGAGATGAGTCTCGGTCATGTCTACATAGTTCTCGAACACGTAGGGTCCGGACGGTTAACGTTTGATGACGATCGGTATTATGAGTTTATGTGTTTTGATGTACCGAAGGTAGTTTGGAGTCCCGGATGATATCGGGGACATGACGAGGAGTCTCGAAATGGTCGAGACGTAAAGATCGATATATTGGAAGACTATGTTCGGGCATTGGAAAGGTTTCGAGTGATTCGGGTATTTTTCGGAGTACCGGAGAGTTACGGGAATTCGCCGGGGAGTATATGGGCCTTATTGGGATTTAGGGGAAAGGGAGAGAGGAGGCTGCGCCCCTCCCATGGCTTAGTCCGAATTGGACTATGGAGAGGGGCTGCACCCCCTCCTTCCTTCTCTTCTCTTTCCCTTTCCTTCTCTCCTACTCCTACTACTTGGAAGGGCTCCTAGTTCTACTAGGAAAGGGGAATCCTAGTCCCGGTGGGAGTAGGACTCCCCTAGGGCGCGCCATAGAGAGGGCCCGCCCTCCCTCTCCTCCACTCCTTTATATACGGGGGTAGAGGCACCCCATAGACACACAAGTTTATCAGTTGATCTCTCCCAACCGTGTGCGGTGCCCCCCTCCGCAGTAACACCCCTCGGTCATATCGTTGCAGCCCTTAGGCGAAGCCCTGCGACGGTAACTTCATCATATCCGTCACCACACCGTCGTGCTGACAAAACTCTCCCGTGAAGCTCAATTGGATCAAGACCTCGTGGGACATCATCAAGCTGAACGTGTGCTGAACACGGAGGTGCCGTACGTTCGGTACTTGATCGGTTGGATTTGCGAAGAAGTTCGACTACATCAACCGCGTCACTAGACGCTTCCGCTCCCGGTCTACGAGGGTACGTAGACACACTCTTACCCTCGTTGCTATGCATCTAGTAGATAGATTTTGCATTATCGTAGGAAAATTTTGAAAATACTATGTTCCCCAACAGGAAGTAGCCCACATGACTTGCAAAGCATAACAACAGCA
This sequence comes from Secale cereale, assembly GCA_902687465.1. Classification (NCBI taxonomy): domain Eukaryota; kingdom Viridiplantae; phylum Streptophyta; class Magnoliopsida; order Poales; family Poaceae; genus Secale; species Secale cereale. The sequence goes on along the minus strand of LR738710.1, from coordinate 38,608,053 downwards.
CCATTCCATCCAACGAAGCCAACAGTGGGTGTCCAACAATTACATGGCCAATGGCCGACGGCTAGCTTGCTCACAGTACTGGGAGCACCCTTGCACGTGATCCTAACATCTAAAGATACATTGGTTTGTGCTAACATGAGAAACTGAAAACCCGAAGCTGAGCTGAAACAGCCAAAGCTCAGTTGGCTTCTAGCTGCGTCGCGACGTCGTTCATCTCCAGATCCAGGGCACCTCCCCCTCCATGTGTGATGAGGGCCTCCTCGACATCCATCGCGCTGTCGTCGTCGAGCTTGAACAAACCACGCATGGCCACGATCACGTCGGGCGATAGGTGATCCTTGAAAATATCCGTGAAGGCGTCCAGTGCGGCAGCAGTGACGTCTTCCCCATATTTTACGATGCCCAGGCTATGACACACAAGGAGCTCGGCTACCCTAGAAGCTGGTGCCGGTTTGGGACGGCCTCCAGCCTTTGGCTTGCTGATGTAGAACCCTCCAGCGGTCTTGGAGATGGTGATCCCAGCCATGGTCTTCTGACTAGCCGCCGGCGCCCTCGGTGGGGTTGGAGCAGGGGACGACAAGAGGGCTTCTTGGCGTTCTTCAAAGAGGGGCGCCAGGCACTGCAAGCCCACAGCGCCACCCCCAGCAACCCCCCTTCGCAGCCGCACCGGCGAGGGCGTGTGTCGCAAGGGCCCGCTGGATGGCAGTGGAGGCGTCGGGGAGGCATCGAAGCCAGGCGACCTGGCAGGTGAATCACGTCTGAACCATGGTGTTGAATCACATCTCTCCCCGGGATGCCCACACGCCGCCTGTCTCCCCACCGCTGTCGCCAACAACAGTGCTCCCGCCAATGCCCCGCTCCAAAAGAAGTGATGACCGCCCCTCCCGCTCTCGCAGGCGCGGCCAAGCCAAGTTCTGCCCAGTCTATGCATTTTTTAATCAACCATGCATGGATCCTCATGAATAGACATGCATGCCAACTCATTTTTTAATTAACCATGCATGGATCCTCATGAATAGTGTCTAGAAATTAACGGTGTGGAGCATAGGTTCGGCTTAACCATGGTTTCGTAAAACATTTTCGCACGCGGTGGCCGGGTTGAAAGCAGCGGCGGCAAGTGATTTAGTTGCAGCACAGCACTTGTCGATGGTGAGGGAGAGGCAGCGGAAGCACATCCCTTTAATCTAGTCCGGGATGGGTTGGCGCAGCTTGAATGGCGCAGGAAGAACAGCCGGCCGGCGTGGCCGACGGGACGAGACGGTGACCCAGCCGCCCTCCGCCTCGAGCCCCGTAGCGGCCGCCTACGTTGAATGCGCATTCAGGGCGCCCGCACCATCGCCACGAACTCGATCCACCCAGCTGATGGAGTTATTGCGCGTCTCCAGTTGAGCCGATGCGGCATTGAAGGCTAGCGCATGGTCAGTGGCAGCATCACGACCCGCGGCGGGGAGCAGCTCAGGAGGAGTCTCGGACTCTAGGGCACGCAAGACACCTGCCCGCGGGTCACGCGTCGGCCCACCCGGTGGAGGCGGCGGTGGCGTGGCCAGCATCCGATCCAGATCAAGATCCGGCGCAGCGCGGTGCCTAGCGGGCGCGGAGGGCGGGAAGGCCCATAGTAGGGTGGGCGCGGCGAGGCCATGGGGCGGTCGTCGTGGAGAGAAAGGCTGGGTGGCCGTAGGCGCCGGGGTGGCGACCACCGGGGATGGGTGGTGGGCTACTGGGATGCGATAGGGTCAAGATGGCAACGGTGCCCAGAAACCCGCATCTCGTGGGTTTTTACCCTATTAGGGGACGGGGATGGGCATCTTTTCATCCCTGCGGGGCTGTTGTTGGGCACATTATACAACCCGACACGTTTCATGGGTTTACACCCATTTCGCTAGTCGCCGAACCTGAAACCCGACAATACCCGCCAAATTACATTTTTTACCAAGCACTGATTCGGCCCAACCCAATGCGACCGAGCCCCCCACCCCCCAGCGTTGAGGCCAAACCAACCCCTCGCTGGTTGGCCACAACATCGCTCGCTCTTCCCCACTCGCACGAGCCCTCAACTCTCTCTCTCTCCCTTAGAATACCTAAACGTAAACCTAGGACCCCAGCCGCCGCCTGACTCGATCCCATCTTGCTAGAGCCGTCGACCTGCGCTGGTGAGTCTCCTCCCTCCACGTCTCTCTCCGTCTGACACTCTATATAGCTATTGAAGCATTTACTATAGTTTTTTGTTGAAATTTTCTCAAGTTATGCTACTAAAATGTGCTCTTTTTGTTGCAGAAATGTTATTCTTTGTCCCCACTATGTTTGTTTAAATATTTTGATTTTCCCGTGGGTTCCCCGAAACCCGATGGGTTTAGGGGGCGAGCGGAAAACTAGCCTCGCGCATGCTGATGGGGACGGGGACGGGTTTACGATTTTCTCGCGGGGATGGGTTTGAGAAGGCAAAACCCGATGGGTTCCATCCTCGTTGCCATCTCAAGATGGGGGATATCGCCAGAGCGAGAGCATGGACGAGGCAGGCTATGATCCAACGTGCAAAGTGGAACCAGCAGTTAACATGTATGCTACCTTGCTTCCTTGTTCAGATGAATGAAGCAGTCACGGAAGCCCTGGAAGATAGATTGGGGTCAGGTTTGGGTGAGAAGATTGAACTCTCGCACTTTGAGCGACCTCTATCCAAACTAAAGCCGTCTATGTCAGAACAGGTGCAGGCCGGCATTCTGATTGATAGCCTCTCGTTTTGCTTACCCCTTTCATGTAGCAGCATGTGTGTGCCTTACATTTTGTTTTTGTTGGTGTGACAGCAAAGGAAATTCCACGAAGCCTTGTCGAAGGAGTACTGTGCAAACTGATCCAACACCATGCATCTACGTTGACAAATCTACTCCCTCTGTTCGGAATTACTTGTCTCGAAAATGGATGTATCTAGAACTAAAATACATCTAGATACATCCATTTCTGCGATAAGTAATTCCGAACGGAGGGAGTAGCTATTTGTGGCTGGGATCCAGCAACCAAGCATATTGTTCCATATTAGAAATCGTAAACCCCATATGGTTCATTTCAAATTCTTATTTCAAACTTTTATAATCATAGCATGTACACAGAAGGCTTCGCAGAGTAGACCCAAAAAAGTGACGGGAAATGAAATGTAAAATCCCTTTAGCTTTGATTCCACATTGGATCTTTTTGTTACTTGGCAGTTTAGGGTGCCAATTAAAAGTTTGCTTCAAAATGGCTGGTTTGGAAGACCTGGATGGCGGAACATGTTGTATAAGACTCAGTTTGCAGTTACTGAAATTATGTTTTGCTGAACTTATAATGTGCAATTTGCGGTTGTTGCACTTTGCTATATGTAAATGTTGCACTTACTTTATAACCGCCACAAAAGCAATGTCCGGATTGCTTAGGGCATACCTGCCTTGCTCTTAAAGGAAATTGTATGTCGAACACCTTGACCTAACTATAATTAACTAAAGCACGCACACAGGGCCACTAATTAGTTCAGGCAATACTAGGTAATAACTAGAATTTGGGCCGACATGAGATACCCATCGGGCTAGCAAGGCCATGGGCAATTTATAAATGGGTCGACCTGTGGCCACATAAATTGGCCCTGAGGCCATGAGGGCTGGGTCGGCACTTTCCCATCATGATTCTTTTTGCAGAAAAGGCACGAAGGCCCGACTTCAAATTAATGTAGCATACCTGCTAGGATACAATGATGCTGGATTAGAAAGGCAAAAACTTGACCAAAAAAGTGAAAGATTACACACATATCTCACTATGAAAAACAGGCAGTAGTGGGCAGAGCATCAAGAGAAACCAAGATCAAGCTGCCGAAGATCTCATGCAGCCAGAACAACAGAGCTGAAGCACCCTGCCGACAACAATTGATGTGGAGAGGAAAACCCAAGCCACTTGAAGGAAATCGTCGACTCGGCCGCCAGCCACCTCGGGCCACTGTCGGAGGGGAGACCACTATCTCCACTTCGTCTAGACCATGTCGCACATGCGGACGCCCACCGCCGGACGGCAACCCACAGGCAAACAAGGCAAGGAGCCGCTCAAAGATGCGGAAAGACCAACTCGTCACCACCAATGCCATCAACTAGGAGAGCCACGCACTGCCGCCGCCACCAACCACCACGCACCTGGACCGCATCCTCCAACCACCCCTTGAACAGGCCCTCTAGGGTGGACCAAGATGCCATAATGCCCCGTCGTCTGGCCAGAAGGCTAAGACTTTCGCCCATAAGAAGGAAGGAGGAGGAGGGTGCGGACATGGAAGACTGACCCGCACTCAAGTGGGAGAATGTCACTTGAGCACCACCGGCATCGAGGTCAATTCGAAATCGACCATGGGTTTCCCTGTTCAAGACTTCCACCACCCCATCCTCAACAGCCAGATCTGACGCACCCACGGACAAATTGGCGAGAGGAGAACCACGACGTGCCTTACTTTTGTTTTGTTGGTGGTAGCAAAGGAAATTCTACGGAGCCTTGTCGAAGAAATACTCTACAAACTGATCCAACACCACGCGTCTACTTGATAGATCTGGTTGTTTGCAGTGAATTGCAAAAAACATCGTCATTGAAGGCTAGGGTTGCAGGAACCACAATTCTATGGGTTTGTCAAAAACCACTAATTTGGGGCTCAATTTTTTGCAAAGAACACTAGTCACCGGTTTATTCATTTTAATCATGCTCACGATTATGACAGATGGGTCCCATCGAAAAGGGTGATGTGGCACGACATAACGGACCGCAATTAGGCATCATCTAAGGGACTGCATTGTAAAAGGTCCTAAGAGGAAAATGTCATTTTTTTCATTTTAAAAAAGGATAATGTTCTGGCGTCGCTGCTCGCTCGCACCTGGCCGCCGGTGCCGCCGCTCACTCGCGCGCGGCCGACGCAGCTGCTGCTCTCTCGTGTGGCTGTCGTCGTCGCTGCTGCTGCTCTGTCCCACCAGCGCCGCTGCTCGCTCGCGCCTGGCCGCCGCCGCTGCTCGCTTCGTCGCTGCTGCTACAGGTCTCTCCCGTCGTCGCTGATGCTCGCGGTCGGCACTGCTGCTGCTGCTCGCTCCCGTCGCCGCCCCTCCCCCTGCTCCACCTCCCTCCCGTCCCTCCCCATATTTCCCTCGCGCCCCCACAGCCATAGCTCCGGCCAAAGGCAGCGCTGCCGAGCTTCGTAGCCGCCCTCATTGCAGGAAACCCCAACCCCTCTGCTCCCGCCGACCTACGATGTTGCCCCAACCCTTGTCTACGGCGAGGACCCTAGCCATGGAGCAAGCCCGCAGCACAGCCGCCCACCTGACCCTCTCCCAACCGCCACCTCCTCCATTCGTGCCCGTCCCACCACCACCCAATGCGGACGCGGCACCACCGACCGAAGGCCAGACGCCGCCCTCTTCCCCCTCCGGGCGATGCTCACCGGCGAAGAGACCCCATGAACGTCGTCGTGTCGTTCTACAGTTTTTGCTTGGGCAGGACCCGATTGTGTTTTTTTGCCCGAAGGGTGTCTATGTAAAAGTAGATAAATCTGTATAATGCCGTTTGTCCAGAATTGTTATATCACGTCAGCTTTTGCGGGCTCCACTTGTCATAATCATCATCAAATGGGCCAAAATCGACAACTAGTGTTTTTAGCAAAAAAAAATAATAAGCCCCAAATTAGTGGTTTTTGGCACAAACCCATAGAACTGTGGTTCGTGCAACCCTAGCCTTCAATGTTGATGTTCTTTGCAATTCACTCGATTGTTTGTGGCTGGGAACTAGCAACCAAAGATACTGCTCCATATTGGAAACTGTAAACCCCATGGTTCATTTCAAACTTTTATAATCGTAGCATGTTCTTACTTACTCCCTCCGTCCGGTAAAGAGTGAACGGTTGACTTTAAAATTTGTCCACAAAATAGGGTACTTATATCTTCCCAATGCACTTTAAAGTAGAAAAAAATAGTTCCATCTCATCACACGGTAATCAAGACCAATAACAAGCTACACATGGTCTTCTTAATTTCTACATGCACTTAGCTCATTGGGGGTTGGGTAATTAAAGAGGAGAGAGATGGTGGCTCGCACCTTTCCATTGCATTTTTTACTTCACTCCATATTTTGTCCTAAAATCTGTAGATGTACACTCTTCACCAGACGGAGGGAGTACCCAATGAGCTAAGTGCATGTAGAAATTAAGAAGACCATGTGTGGATTGTTATTGGTCTTGATTACCGTGTGATGAGAGATAAGTACTTTAAAGTGCATTGGGAATATAGAAATACACTCTTTTCTGGACAAATTTTGAAGCCAATCGTAGACTCTTTACCAGACGGAGGGAATATGACACAGTAGGCCTCGTAGAATAGACCCAAAAAATGCGGAAAACAAAATGTAAAATCCCTTAGTTTTGATTCCACATTGGAATTTTTTTTGTTACTCCACATGTTTTGTAATACTCAGTTTGCAGTTACTGAATTTGTGTTTTGCTGAACTTATAATCTGCAGTTTGCTACATGTAATGTTGCACTTACTTTATAACCGTCACAAAAAGAAATGACTGGATTGCTTAGGGCATCCCTGCATATGATGATTAGGATAAAGGAAACTGTATGTCGAACGGCGTGACGTAGCTATAATTATAACGAACTAAAGCACGCACACAAGTTTCTTCTCTGAACCTAAGCCGTATCGGCATGATTTGTGCCAGATCATGCGGACCCCCTGGCCGCCGCAATGCTCAACCTCTACGCCGGTGAACACGGTGTAGTGGCGAACGGGTTTAACGGAGTAGCATTCGCAAGACGGATGAGCTATCTTCAGGAGCCTGACGACGCAGAGCCGGCCACCGCCAAGGTGCACGACGCACGACTTCATCACGTGGCTCCCCTCCGGGTCCGACGCCGTGCAGCCCTCCCACACGGCGCGCGCTGCCACGGGCGCGGATGTGGCGGCTGCGGCGGCATGCAGGTCCCACGCACCGAGGAGGTCGTAGTCCCCGCCCCCGGAACGGCATTGCCCAGTCGCAGGCCTTGCTCCATGCGCCGCACGCCGTGTCCAGGCAATAGGTGCCGCTCCTCGGCGTGGACACCCAGACCTGCGACTCGCCGACCGCCGCGTAGCCGCTGATCTTGTTGTCGATGTAGGCGCGGTCCGCGGGTCCGGGCACCAAGGGAGGCGCCGGGAGGGACTGCCACAACCACTCCTCGTAGGACATGGGGCTATGCACGAGCGCCTCCACGGATCTCTTGCGATAGGCCTACCGCGCGACGGCGGCGGCGTCGTCGTCATCCTCCTCCTTCTCGGGGAACAACTCCATGACGTACAGGTTGCCGCCGACGGCCAGCGAGACGACCTCGTGCTTGGCCCACTAGTAGAAAACAGGGCATTGGTCCAGCCCATTAGCCCCGTTTCAATCTAGAACCGGGTCCAATGGGGGTACTGGACCCGGTTCGTGAGCCCAGGGGGCCGGCCGGGCCACGTGGGCCATTGGTCCCGGTTCGTCTGGACCTATTGGTCCCGGTTGGAGCTAAAAACCGGGACCAATGGCTCTTGCTCCTGGCCCACCACTATTGGTCCCGGTTGGTGTTATGAACCGGGACCAAAGGCACCCCTTTAGTCCCGGTTTGTAGCACGAACCGGGACCAGTGAGTTGCCTATTTATACCCCCTCACTCAAGAGCAGAGCTCACTGCTCTATTTTTTTTCTGGCCGAGGGGGAGAGGGGTTAGTGGTGCTCTAGCTCACCTCCTATTCACACAACGTGTTCGGTGGAATGGCCCGAGCCACACTAGTTAAGCTTTTCTCCTCTCGAAGCTCTATTTTTTCCGAGATTTGTCTAGGTTTAGCGGTCCGTCACGTCCCGTCCCCGTCTTCGCCGCCGTCGATCGCCCCCGCCGATCTCGTCACCGGCACCACCATGGTGAGCCTCTTGTTATGTCCATGCTTTTCTTACTTTTATTATTGCTTTAGATAGATATTTGTCTAATTTTCTTACGTTTATTATTGCTTGTTATTATATAGTGCGATGTTTTTGATATCCTCCCACGTGGGCCCTCGTCCGGTCTACGATTCGGATGTGGTATATTATCTTTAATTTATAACTATTTGTTTTAGTGTTTATGATAGTTATGCCGACCAACCTGACATGCATAGATGTTTTATTATGTCTAGGAGGTAGTTGAACCGGAAATTCCAACCGACCCTCTTGTGGAGAGGTTAAATTTAGTAGAAGAGGAAAACATTTCGTTAAAGAAAAAATTGGAAAAAATGGAGGAGGAGAAGATGGAATTGGAGTTGCATGTTGCGGAAGTAATCGATGATCACAAGATCAAGATGGACCCTATTGTCGAGAGGTTAAATTTAGTTGAAGAAGAAAACAAATTCTTGAAGGAAAAAATAAAAAAAATTGTGGACGAGAAGATGATATTGGAGTTGCATGTTGCGGATGTCGTCGATGATCACAAGATCAAGATGGATGCAATGCGGTTGAAGATTAAAAAGATTAGAAAATATGCCATTCATACCTAGGCTTGGTATCATTATGCCGTTGGATCAATTGTTACCTTGGTTGCGATTATGATAGCATTTGTTTTCGCGTTGAAATGTTTTACATAGTTTCGATGTGTATGGAGAGCTATATGTTGTTAGATGAGAACTATATATGTATGTACTTTGGTTTTAATGTGATGATGAACTTTTATCCATTTGGTCACTTAATTATCTGTTTATGATGTTCTGTAATGGTTTTTGACACACTTAATTATATATAAATGCACGCAGATGAACCGGCAATGGATGTACGGTGACAGACACACCTCCGAGTACATTAAGGGCGTGCGTGAGTTTCTAAATGCGGCTGAGGCAAACAAGCAGAATGGTTTTATGTGTTGTCCATGCACTAAATGTGTGAATACGATGTCTTACTCTAACCGGAAAATCCTTCACTCCCACCTGCTTTACAAGGGTTTCATGCCACACTATAATGTTTGGACGAGGCACGGAGAAATAGGAGTTATGATGGAAGACGGCGAAGAAGAAGAGTACGATGACAACTATGTGCCCCCTGAATACGGTGATGCTGCAATGGGGGGAGCTGGTGAAGATCAAGAGGAACCAGACGATGTGCCCAATGATGCTGCAACGGGTGAAGCTGCTGAAGATCAAGAGGAACCAAATGATGATCTTCGCCGGGTCATTGTCGATGCAAGGACACAATGCGGAAGTCAAAAGGAGAAGCTGAAGTTCGATCGCATGTTAGAGGATCACAAAAAAGAGTTGTACCCCAATTGCGAAGATGGCAACACAAAGCTCGGTACCGTACTGGAATTGCTGCAGTGGAAGGCAGAGAATGCTGTGGCTGACAAAGGATTTGAGAAGCTACTGAAAATATTGAAGAAGAAGCTTCCGAAGGATAACGAATTGCTCGACAGTACATACGCAGCAAAGAATGTCGTATGCCCTCTAGGATTGGAGGTGCAGAAGATACATGCATGCCCTAATGACTGCATCCTCTACCGTGGTGCATACAAGGATCTGAACGCATGCCCGGTATGCGGTGCATTGCGGTATAAGATCAGACGAGATGACCCTGGTGATGTTGATGGCGAGCCCACCCGGAAGAGGGTTCCTACGAAGGTGATGTGGTATGCTCCTATAATACCACGGTTGAAATGTTTGTTTAGAAACAGAGAGCATGCCAAGTTGATGCGATGGCACAGTGAGGACCTTAAGAAAGACGGGAAGTTGAGAGCACCCGCTGACGGGTCGCAGTGGAGAAAAATCGAGAGAAAGTACTGGGAGGAGTTTGCAAAGGACCCAAGGAACGTATGGTTTGCTTTAAGCGCGGATGGCATTAATCCTTTCGGGGAGCAGAGCAGCAATCACAGCACCTGGCCCGTGACTCTATGTATGTATAACCTTCCTCCTTGGATGTGCATGAAGCGGAAGTTCATTATGATGCCAGTTCTCATCCAAGGCCCTAAGCAACCCGGCAACGACATTGATGTGTACCTAAGGCCATTAGTTGAAGAACTTTTATAGCTGTGGAATGGAAACGGTGTATGTGCGTGGGATGAGCACAAACAGGAGGAATTTGACCTAAAGGCGTTGCTGTTCGTGACCATCAACGATTGGCCCGCCCTCAGTAACCTTTTAGGACAGACAAACAAAGGATACCACGCATGCACGCACTGTTTAGATGACACTGAAAGTATATACCTGGACAAGTGCAGGAAGAATGTGTACCTGGGCCATCGTCGATTTCTTCCGACCAACCATCAATGTCGAAAGAAAGGCAAGCATTTCAAAGGCGAGGCAGATCACCGGAAGAAGCCCGCCATGCGTACTGGTGATCACGTACTTGCTATGGTCAATGATTTACACGTAATCTTTGGAAAGGGCCCCGGCGCACTAGCTGTTCCGAATGACGATGAGGGACACGCACCCATGTGGAAGAAGAAATCTATATTTTGGGACCTACCCTACTGGAAAGACCTAGAGGTCCGCTCTTCAATCGACGTGATGCACGTGACGAAGAACCTTTGCGTGAACCTGCTAGGCTCCTTGGGCGTGTATGGAAAGACAAAAGATACAGTTGAGGCACGGGAGGACCTGCAACGTTTGCACGAAAAAGACGGCATCCCTCCGAAGCAGTATGAAGGTCCTGCCAGCTATGCTCTTACGAAAGAAGAGAAAGAAATCTTCTTTGAATGCCTGCTCAGTATGAAGGTCCCAACTGGCTTCTCGTTGAATATAAAGGGAATAATAAATATGGCAGAGAAAAAGTTCCAGAACCTAAAGTCTCATGACTGCCATGTGATTATGACGCAACTGCTTCCGGTTGCATTGAGGGGGCTTCTATCGGAAAACGCCGATTAGCCATTGTGAAGCTATGTGCATTCCTCAATGCAATCTCTCAGAAGGCGATCGATCCAGAAATCGTACCAAGGCTAAGGAGTGATGTGGCGCAATGTCTTGTCAGTTTCGAGCTTGTGTTCCCACCATCCTTCTTCAATATCATGACACATGTCCTAGTTCATCTAGTCGACGAGATTGTCATTCTGGGGCCCGTATTTCTACACAATATGTTCCCCTTTGAGAGGTTCATGGGAGTCCTAAAGAAATATGTCCGTAACCGCGCCAGGCCAGAAGGAAGCATCTCCATGGGTCATCAAATAGAGGATGTCATCGGGTTTTGTGTTGACTTCATTCCTGGCCTTAATAAGATAGGTCTCCCTAAATCGCGGTACGAGGGGAGACTGACTGGAAAAGGCACGCTTGGAAGGGACTCAATAATATGCAGGGACGAATATTCTTGGTCTCAAGCACACTACACAGTTCTACAGAACTCTACATTGGTGACCCCGTATGTCGATAAACACAAGAACAGTCTGCGCTCCAAACACCCGGAGCAGTGCGACGACTGGATTACACGTGAACACATCAGGACTTTTAGCAGTGGTTGGAAACACGTCTCAGAGGTGACAACACTGTTTGTGATGAGTTGTACTTTTTGTCCAGGGGACCATCTTCGACTGTATTGATTTACAAAGGATACGAGATAAATTGGGAATACATTTTACACGATTGTCCAAGATCAAAAGAGCACCAACCAAAACAGCGGTGTCCGCTTTGATGCAACAACCGAGAGGGGAAAGGACACATATTATGGTTACATAGTGGACATATGGGAACTTGACTACGGACATGATTTTAAGGTCCCTTTGTTTAAGTGCAAATGGGTCAATCTGTCAGGAGGCGGGGTACAGGTAGACCCACAGTACGGAATGACAACGGTGGATCTGAAAAATCTTGGATACACTGACGAACCGTTCGTCCTAGCCAATGATGTGGCACATGTTATCTATGTGAAGGACATGTCTACCAGACCGAGAAAAAAAAGATAAGGAAGCGAATACATCATACGATGAGCCAAAGCGCCACATAGTTCTTTCAGGAAAAAGGGACATCCTGGGAGTGGAGGGCAAGACAGACATGTCTGAAGATTATGAAAAGTTTCATGAAATTCCTCCCTTCAAAGTCAAGGCTGACCCAAGCATCCTGATAAACGATGAAGATTATCCACGGTTACGGGGCAATAAGCAAATGACACAAGCGAAGAAAAAGTGAAGACTTTTTTCCGCAACTATTATGATGATACCATGCCAACTTTGTAACAAACGAGTATGATACCATTGTTCGTTTGTACTATTCAAATTTCAATACTACTTGCACTAACAGAGAAAGTTTGTAATTGGTTTTACCAGAAAGAATTAAAAAAATAAAGCAAATAACAAAAGAAAATAAATAATGCAGAAAACAAAACAAAAAAACTTGAAAAAAAATAGCAACAATAAGTATTTTGTTGTAAGTAGAAACAAAATAAAATAAATAAAGCAACAAAGAAAATAAATAATTTCAAATTTAAACTATTCAAATTTGAATACTACTTGCACTAACAGAAAGTTTGTAATTGGTTTTACCTAAAGCAATAATATTCACAAAGAAACTCTAAATACAGCAAAAAACAACTTAGAAATAAATAAAGCAAAAAAGGAAGAAAAAAATTGGGCGCTGCCCAGTGAGCCTGCAAGGCCTATAGCACAGGATCCACCTGTACTATAAGGCCCAGCAAGCTCATAGGGCAGCGCATAGAGTTAGGCCCAGAAGCCTGCATTTGAGAGGAGCTCGAGAGGGTGGGAGCAGCAGCCCTTATAAACCACTCTCGAGCTCCCTCAGCTAGCGAGGTGGGACTAAACATCCCACCGCACCCGCGCCAGCACAGGGCCTTTGGTCCCGGTTGGTGGCTGAAACCGGGACTAAAGGGTGGCATTAGTCCCGGTTGGTGGCTGAAACCGGGACAAATACCCCCCTTTAGTCCCGGTTGCTGCCACCAACCGGGACTAAAGGCCCCTCCTTCCCGCCCTTTGGGCTGCTGAAAAGGGACCTTTAGTCCCGGTTGGTGCCTGCAACCGGGACTAAAGGGGGTATTAGTCCCGGTTTCAGCCACCAACCGGGACTAATACAGCTTCTATATAACCAGGACTTGCGAAATTTTCGTCAGTTTCCTTCTTCCCCGCGCCCACGCCTCCTTCTCCTTCCCCGCCCCCGTCGCCCCGTCGCCGTCGCCGTTGCCCCCGTCGCCCCGTCGCCGTCGCCGTCGCCCCCGACGCCGCCCCGACGCCGCCTCGTCGCCGTCGCCCCGCCCTGCGCCGTCGCCGCGCCCCGTCGCCGTCGCGCCGCGCGCCCCGCCCCGCCGCCGTGCCCCGTCGCCATCGCGCCGCCCCGCCCCGCCGCCGTCGCGCCGCCCAGCCCCGCCACGCGATGTGAGGGCTTGCTGTTTTTTTTATGTTTATATAAATTGCTTTATATATATATATAGTTGCTGTATATATATATATGTGTGTATGTGTATATATATGTGTGTATGTATATATATGTGTATATATAGTTGCTGTATATATATGTATGTGTATATATATTTTTTTTCTTAGGAATTTGCTAAATATATATGTTAAATATATATGTATGTGTATATATTTTTTTTTCTTCGGAAGTTGGTGTATGTGATGTGTGTATGTGATGTATATATATGTGTATGTGGCTATATAGTTTTTTGTTTATATATGCTAAATATATATAGAAAGTTTTATATATGCAAAAGTTACAAATTTAGAAAAAGAAGGATAGGAAAGAAGAAAATAAGAAAGAGGAAAGAAAGAAGAAGATGAGAGGAAGAAGAGGAGAAATAAATAAGAAGAAGAAAAAAAAGAAAAAAAGAGGAGAAGAAGAAAGGAATAGAGGAGAAGAAGAGAAATTTTCTCTTCTTCTCCTCTATTCCTTTCTTCTTCTCCTTTTTTTTTTCTTTTTTTTTCTTCGATCTTCTCCTCTAGCGGTTCCTTTTTTCTTCTTCTTCCTCTTTTTTTATCGGATATGTCTATGTCGATATACACCCTCCCCGATAACTTCGACATTAGGGGGGGCCGGGGTCGAGGGTCGTCGAGGGACCGAGAGGCCGAAGGTCGAGGGGTCGAGAGGTTGCCTAGCAGTCGGGGGTCTAGGGTTGTGGATCGCCGAGCAGTCGGGGGTCAAAGTATTGAAGAATTCCATGACTTCATCATTTGCCAGAAGTAACCGGGGCATTTTGGTACAAAGTTATGCAAAGATATTTTGGAACGGAGTTCCTGATAGAATAATCCGTCTTTTGTTACGAATTATCCTATCTGGGACTCCGTTCCAAAATAACTTTGGAGAGCTTCGTACCATCATGCTACTGTTACTTTCGCCTAATGATGAAGTATTGGTTTTGTTGAATCCTTTGACACTCGACAAAATGTGACATGAGGGGGTCTAGGGTTGTGGATCGCCGAGTAGTCGGGGGTCGAGGGGTCGAGAGAGGTTGCCTAGCTAGTGTCAAAGTATTGAAGAATTCCATGACTTCATCATTTGCCAGAAGTAACCGGGGCATGTTGGTACGAAGTTATGCAAAGATGTTTTGGAACGGAGTTCCTGATAGGATAATCCGTCTTTTGTTACGGATTATCTTATCTGGGACTCCGTTCCAAAACAACTTTGGAGAGCTTCGTACCATCATGCTACTGTTACTTTCGCCTAATGATGAAGTATTGGTTTTGTTGAATCCTTTGACACTAGACAAAATGTGACATGAGGGGGTCTAGGGTTTGTGGATCGCCGAGCAGTCGAGGGTCGAAGCTAGTTCTACGTTTGCCATTAATATATCCATCTGTCATGTTTGAATAATAATTGGCATGTTGTAAATATTTGTAGAAACAATGGACCACAACACCCGAGACCTAGCACAAGAAGCGATGTTGATGGACCTAATCGTAGACGGACAAAATGCCGTCTTGTCGTTTCTCAACGACACCGATGACCAGGTCGAAAAAGAGCTGCAGCTGGAAGATCTAGGCTATGATATTGATGGATCCGGTGACCCAATGCACATGGAAGAAGTAGACCGTGAGGACGGCTCCGGTGACCCAATGCCGGTGCAAGAAGGAGACTGTGATGCTGGCTCCGGTGACCGAACCGAGTCCGGCCAGGAGGTATATATGTTAGTTAAGCATGTGCTGACTAGTTAATTGATGCATTCATTAACTCTCGTCTTTGTTCCTTTTTCTAGCCCTCCGGATCGAGCAAATCTTCGGTAAAGAGACGAGGAGCGAAGAAAAAGTTGAGGCCGGATGAAAAGTTTGAGATCTCAGAAATCTCGCGCTCCGGCGAGCCAATTGCACCCAACCGGACAAAGAACGCATTTGTTAATCAGTGCGGGGTTCTGGTTAGGGACAAGATCCCGATCAGCATCCATCAATGGTTAAAGCCGGCTGCAAACGACGCTCAAGTGACTTATGTCACTGATATGCAGAAAGAAGATCTTTGGACTGAGCTGAAGTCAAATTTCATCCTACCGCGAGAGGATGATCCGGCGAAGCCAGTTAAAGAGGAGTTAATCAAGTCTGCTGCACTTTCGAAGATGGCAGACCAATTCAGGGCATGGAAGAAAAAACTGAATACATTTGTCAAAGATAAAAAGACTCCAGAATTCGTGGGCATATATGAGAAGATCAAAGATGACTGGCCCGCATTTGTGGCCCATAAGATGTCGGAAAAGAGTTAGAAGATGTCGGAGACAAACCGGATAAATGCTGCGAAGAAGAAGCATCACCATCGCACGGGGTCA
This sequence comes from Secale cereale, assembly GCA_902687465.1. Lineage (NCBI taxonomy): Eukaryota > Viridiplantae > Streptophyta > Magnoliopsida > Poales > Poaceae > Secale > Secale cereale. Next base: position 38,592,360 of record LR738710.1, on the reverse strand, counting down.
GGCGGCTACCTCATAGCCCGGCCTAAGTGGGCCAAGGCTGAGAATGATCTGCTTCAGAAAGGGATCGAACCAGAGACAATGCACTGGCCAGACCGTTGCCGGACTTGGTTCTTCGGGGCTGGCGGAATCTTGGACCCTGTAACAGGGTGGTGCATTTGGACGGACAAGCAATTGGAAACACCACTCAGGAAGATGCGGCAGTATATCAAAGCAGCGCATGAAGGGACGTTCTTCCCCGACAGAGAGAACGACGAGCTGACAATGGCCCTCGGGAATCCTGAGCACCCTGGACGGACACGAGGCACGCCAGGCTCCCTTCCGTGGCGTGCTGGGTTTCCGGACGCAGGAGGCTACAAATGCCACGACAGGAGAAATGGAGCTGGCCGAAATCCAGGCGTTGCGGGCCAGAATACAAGCGATAGAGGAACGGGAAGAAAATCGGGACAAAAGAATTGCCGAAGCTTCCCCCGAAGCTACCCCGCCATCTCAGTGGAGAAGCAGAGTGGCTTCCACCGAGCTGCTTCAGCCAGAGCCTGTCTTGACGGCTACTGCCAGGAATCCCGTGGATGCTATCACGCAGGCACAAAATTGCCACCTTATGGCGCAGTGGATGAATCTGAAGGTCAAGGCGGCTGCTGGCTCTGTTTATCCTTCTGGACCCGGCGACACTTTTCACTGCCGGCCGATTCCAGAAGGATATGCTAGGGTGATGGTCGACAAAATAACGGAGGGATTTGAGGAGCTCCAGCTTGACCACCCTACCGGTGAAGGGGAGACTCGGCTGGGTTCTTCACTGAAGACTCCATGCCTATGGCGGAAGGACCTCATCAACATTCTCAACTGGACGCCTCCGCCTCCTCCTCCTCCTCCGGCGAGTCAGGGCACTCCGCCTCCTCCACCGCCTCCTCCTCCGGCGAGTGACCATCAGGGCACTCCGACTCCTTCTCCGGCGCGTGGCGGCACTCCGCCTCCTTCGCCGCCGGCGCGTGGCGGCACTCTGCCTCCTTCGCCGCCGGCGCGTGGCGGCACTCCGCCTTCGCCACCGGCGCGCCCGAGCAGCCAGCCTGCTCCTCCTTCTCCGCCTTGTCAGCAAGGGCGGAAGAGACCTGCCGCCGCTCCGGCTGCTCCTGCTCCGGCTAGTAAGCAAGGAAAAAAGACAGCCGCTTCGACTGGTCCGGCGACGTCTAGCAGTACAGCCAGAGGCGGGAGGCGATGCAGATTCGGTCCTTCTCTCACGCCTCTAGAGAAGTTACCGTGCGAGAGGTCCAACGAGGAAAACACGAAGATCGCTCAAGGCGAAGTGAAGGACTTTTTTGAAGGGTTGAAAGCACAGAGACATCCACCTCCGGAGGAGAAGATAGATGCGGTGAAAGCAAAGCGCACTCTTGCTGCCCTGAAGCAACCAGCGAAAAGTAAGCCGCAGGACAACTATGACCGCATGATTCAAAAGTCATATCAAGCAGCGAAGCAGGCGGGAAGTACTAAAAGTGATCAGAGGTTAGCAGAAGGACGAGCTGGGAAACAAATTGCCCAGCTCGGCGAACAAGCGGACCAATCGTGCCCCCCGCTCAAGGTGTCTAGCGACATGGTCGCTAATGATCCGAGGATGGTGCCCGGTTATACCAATCTTGCAGATTACGCGTCTGACGATGTACACTATGATTTCTTGGAAGTGCGGATAGAAAGATACGAGTACAAAAAGCCTCTCGTCAAAAATGAAAGATCTCTATCAACGAATATGCGAAGATTGCATGATTGGTACTTGAAAATCTGCAGAGAGTCTGGGGGGAGGGATAACTTGTATTTGAGAGTTAAACCGGAGCATGACCTCATTGGAATTGACCTGTTGCCTGTTCCATTTGAGGAGTTCTATCAGTTTTTCAATCAATTGGCCCTCGATAAAACAACGGTCACCTGCTACTGTCTGTAAGTAGTACTACTTCTGTTATTAAGTCTCTCTATATAGCTGATCTTCATTGCATGTATTTATAATTATCCTCACTATATTATGCAGATTGAAGATCGTCGAATTGAAGAAAAGACAAGTAGGTGATATTGGGTTTATTAACACATACCTCATAGATGCAACCGAGGTAAATTGCGTCCCGACGATACCGAGACCAACTTGCTACGATCGTTGGTGGTAAATGAAAACAAAGATATAATACTCTTTCCTTACAACTTCAAGTGAGTGTTACTGTCTTGTGCATATTTGGTTTCCCTTATATATCAGTCAAGGTTATAGTGATGTAATTGATGAGTTCATGCATTCGTGCGCAGCTTCCACTATATTCTCTTAGAGATTAAGCTTGAGAAGGGAGTAGTAACTGTCTTGGACTCTAAACGTAAAGATCCCGAGGAGTATGCGGACATGACTCAAATGCTCATCAGGTAAGTTAAATCGATCAATATTATCCACCATGCATATATATCAGCAACTTCATTTCTGATATCAACTAATTGTTTTCTTTGTCTGGCAGGGTTTGGAGAAAATTCACCAAAAAAGCTCCGGGACTGCCGAAGAAGCTACAATTTAGATACCCGAAAGTAAGTACTATATAGTAGCATGTTCCGCGCGCGCATCTCCTATATCTTGATTCAGGCGCTAGTTTCATCAATACCAATTTGGCATTCTTGCTTATCAGTTTGATTGACCTCTATTTCTTGTAAAGTGGTTGTGGCAGGAACCCGGGAATGATTACTGTGGATACTACATTTGCGAGTCCATCCGCCACACGACCTGTGAGCGGGGCTACACTGAAGAACAATTTGAAGTGCGTAAGCAATCAATAATATTCACAAATTTATAGCATCATTTCATGTATTGACCCCCTACTTCAAATTAGATGTTTCGGATGCGGGATGAACTCCTAACACCAGATCGTCTGCGAGCAATTCAAGAGGAATTGGCGGCATTCTTCCTTGAACACGTGATCGCTGAAGACGGAGAATACTATGTGGACCATGCATCCATATGATAGGAGATTATATTTGTAAGAGATAATTATTGTATATATGTGCCCGGTAGTGTCGGATAGATATACGAGAACTTGTTGTTCGACCAATCTCTCGGAGAAGGAGAGGTGGTCGATATTACTTCT
>LR738710.1:38561954-38580348 GCA_902687465.1 Secale cereale | reverse complement strand
TCACATAAAGGGCTTATAGCAAGAAAATAAATAACAAGAATGCCACAGTCGGACGTCTGAGCGACATCACATAAAGGGGTTATAGCAAGAACATAAATAACAAGAATGCCACAATCGGACATCTGAGCGACATCACATAAAGGGCTTATAGCAAGAAAATAAATAACAAGAATGCCACAGTCGGACGTCTGAGCGACATCACATAAAGGGCTTATATAAACAATACTATAATGGTAAAGTAATTCAAGTGATAAATCAGTGCAGAGATAACGGGTTAGTTCATCTACCAAAATGAACTTGGACAGAATCACCACTCTTGTTACTATCATAAATTACCAGAGACGATTTCCGGGGTTGACACGAGGATTGACTCTAGGCCATAAACATGGCTACTCAGAAGATTTTTGACTCTGCAGAGCTTGTACTCTTAAATCATAGCCAACGGATTTCACTAGTCATAGGGACTAGTTCCATCTATGGTGTTTTAGCAGAAACACAACTGACCAGTACACACCCATTTCACATTCTGCTGTCCGGAATCACCCGTGACAACATTCACGAAAAACTTTAAGACGAGGAGGCTACAACCTCGAATAGCATGGGATCAAATTTATATATGCGCGCTCTAAGGGGTGCCCCCTCCCCCTCGGTCGCAACCGGAAACACCCATGCCCCCTGACCGGATGACGGGCTTTAATCCAGGGCCATGGAACCCTCATCCCGGCCCCTCTACTTGGTGTGTACACGGAAAGAGGTTTGCAACTGACTAAACTGTAATCTTAACAGACGACATATGACAGTACCAAAAAGGAGACGATCGAAATCATGACTTGATCCAGGATGATACTAGAGTTAACCATTGACTGGCATGCTCCAACAATACCAGTACACGACCCATCATGTCACCACATGACCGGGGTGTTTCAATCAACATTCGGGTTCACCCGAAGCTTGCTTGCATGAAATATAATCATCCACAAATGCTTATATGACCATGCTATGAAGAAGAACTACTCGAGCAAACATGCAACACACTCGTCATATCAAAGGTTCAAACATGCTTGCCTGGTTCGGAGTAGTCGGAGTCTAACTCGGTGAGGTTCGCGGCTCTGTCTCATCCTTCGGTATCTACGAATTCAAACAAAACGAATACTAACATAAATACCGTGCGTGCAAAAAAGATGCCCCAAATATTTTTCATATAAATATGACAAAAAACTAGACAGAAAACTAAAGAGGACAGAAAAAGAATCAACTCCAAATCACTTTTAGATAAAAAGATATTAGAGTTTCTGTTCAGGGACTTATCTGTAATGAAACAGAAAGTTTCCAGGGGCTAGAATATAAAAACAGAAAAGCGAATCGGTACGTAGTACGCCAGCCGAATAGGAAGACGTACTTTGGTCGAAGGTGCCTTCCAGAAAAACGCTTCAGAAGGAAAAGAGAGACTGACGAGGGGGTCCCACTCGTCAGGTTTAAAAAACAGAACAGAGTCGCGCCGGCGCCAGAAGGCTGCGGTGGTCGCCGACGCCGATCCACGGGGAGGTAGGGGAAGGGAGTTGTACCTACAGGTTCCTGGTGCTCTTCCGCGTCGGTGGGTGGTGGAGTTGAGTGTCGGCGAGCCCCACGTCCACGGCGACCCTATCTCCGGCGGACGGCGGCTCGGGTGGTCGTGGGCCTCGTCGGAGAGAGTTTGTGGGGTCAAATTGGAGTGGGGGTTAGTCTCCTAGAGGTGTTAGGAGGCTACGAACGAGTCCAGGGCGGTGGAGGAGCTCTCAGCAGAGCGGGCGCTACTGGAACCCGAGGTGGACGGAGGTGGCCGGAGTTGAGGAAGAAGGGCCCCTCGAGGCTCTTCTAGTGGCTGGGCGTGGTCTAGTGAGGTGGTGGAGAGATGCGGGCCTGAGAGTGAGCTCGGAGGCGCTATATATAGCCGGCCCGAGGCGGTTGCCGTGAACGGGATAAGTTCGGCGATCGATTACGGCGGCGCTGTGGCTGGACGGTTGGTTTAGGAGCTTGAGCATCGACTAGGAGGTGCACTGGTTCCATTTCGGTGCCTAACTCAGCAAGTTAGGGGTGGTTATGGCCTGTCCCCGACGGAACGGCCGTGCGGCACGTCAGCGGCAGAGGGCGCGCCCTGTGCGTGCCAGGCCACGGGGACGGTGCTGCAGGCGTGCGCTGGCGATGGAGAAGGCCACACGGAGCTCCCAGGCGACTTGGGCAGTGCTGAACGGCGTTGTGTCGCAGGGTGCCTCCTGTCGGCCGCCACGGGTGGCTCTGTTGCCGCGGAAGACGCTGGTGTGGGCGGGCTAGGGCGCCACCGACGCCAAGAACCAGCCAAGCGCGCGTGCGGTGCTCTGGATAAGAGCGAGGTGCAGTGCAGCATCGATCCAAAGCGGCACTAGTGAGATTGACGAACTCTGACTGACGAAACTGACGACACTGCACTGTCACCTATGAACTTGAGTTAACTTTTCTGAAACTGACAGAAACAGTGCATGCCAGGTGTTTGACGAAATGATTTTGGCATGTGGAAAATCTTTCTCGAGCTGATATTTGGTGGAGTGGTCTCTTGATGCATCTAGAGACTTCCTGAATTTTCACAAAAATTTTGGAAGAAGAAAAATATGAATTTCACCAAAATTTGCAAATCTGGTCCAAACTTGCAGCAGGTGAAATTTGAAAATTTTGAACTGTGGACCAGTGAAACAAGATGGATCCAGGTTGTGGGTACTAAGGACTATCCGGGGAAGTTGGTTTGGAAACAAAAATCAAAGTGAACATGGTGGTTCCTTTGTAAATCACCATGGTTCATTTCAAAGGACGGAAATTGTTTTTGGTGCAAATTAAATAGAAGAAAAATTTCCAATAAGGTTGAAACTTGCTGGAATTGATGAAAGACTTGTTTTAAGGTGAAGAGGAGGTCTTGGAGAGAAATATTTACATTGGGTGCCATGGTGAGAAAGGTTTGAAAGGGGAATACAAGTCCAAGATTCATATAAGAAGAATATCCATGGAGGGGAAAAGAATCAAACAAACCCTTTAGAAGAACCACTTGTGTTTGAGCTTACACAAGAAGAAAACTTTTAAGACCATAATCAATCTTGAGAAGAACACACAAACTTTGGTCTGAAAAGATTTTAGAAGGGTTTTCAAGAGAAGATCAAATATCCCCCTTCCAAAAGACCAAAAGTTTGGAAGAAAACAAATCCAAAATTTTGGAGTGTTACAACACCTACCCCCTTAGGAAAAATCTCGTCCCCGAGATTTTAGCTCATCCTCAAATAGGTGCGGGTATTCTGTTCGAAGGGAATCTTCCCTTTCCCACATTGCCTCATCCTCGGTGTGATTGCTCCACTGAACCTTGAGGAATTTAATTGTCTTTTGACGGGTTCTCCTTTCAGACTCTTCCAATATTTTTATTGGGCGTTCCCAGTAGGAGAGGTCCGGTTGCACATCAAGATTTTCATGTGACACCTGCTTTTCTAGATTGTTTACATATCTCCATAGTTGCGAAACATGGAACATGTCGTGGACGTCTGACAGTTCCTTGGGAAGGTCCAACTGGTAGGCCAATGTGCCTCTCCGTGCAACTATACGAAAGGGCCCGATAAATCGTGGTGCTAGTTTTCCTTTGACCTTGAATCGTTGCAGTCCCCTCATAGGAGATACACGTAGGTACACGTCTTCACCGGGTTCAAAACTTACTTCCCGATGCTTTTGATCGTAGTAGCTCTTCTGTCGACTTTGGGCTGTCTTGAGTCGATCTCGTATTATTTTGACTTTTTCCTCGGCTTCTTTTAACATGTCTGGGCCAAAGATACGACTGTCCCCTGTTTCTGACCAGTTTAATGGAGTACGACATCTTCATCCGTACAAGGCTTCGAAAGGTGCCATTTTCAGGCTGGCTTGGTAACTATTGTTGTATGCAAACTCGGTATACGGTAGGCTTGCCTCCCAACTGGTCCCATAGGTGAGGACACATGCCCTCAGCATGTCTTCCAGTATTTGATTCACTCGTTCCGTTTGTCCTCCAGTCTGGGGGTGATAGGCTGTACTAAACACTAGTTGCGTTCCCAGGGCTTGCTGTAAATGATCCCAAAATTTGGAGACGAACTGAGTGCCTCTGTCGGATATTATAGTCTTTGGAACTCCATGTAGGCATACTATACGGGCGAGGTAAAGCTTGGCAAGCTTTTGGGTGGTGTGGGTTGTCTTGACTGGAATGAAGTGTGCCACCTCGGTCAGTCTATCTGTGATGACCCATATGGCATCATTTCCATGCTGTGACCGTGGCAGTCCAACAATAAAGTCCATCCCAATATCGTCCCATTTCCACTCAGGTATCTTGTTTGGTTGTAATAGTCCGGCGGGTTTCTGGTGCTTGGCTTTAATGCGTTGACATGAATCACGGCATGCAATGTATGTGGCTATATCCATCTTCATACCGTGCCACCAAAATCTTTCCTGAATGTCCTTGTACATTTTGGTCCCTCCAGGGTGAATTGAGTACGGAGCGGTGTGGCTCTATGCTAGAATTTGCTGTTTGATGTCTTCGCTATTTGGTACGCAAAGCCTGTCTCCGAACCATAATATTCCCTCACTGTCTATGGTAAATTCTGAGGCCTTTCCCTGAATTACTTTTCTTTTTATTCCTTCAATGCTGGGGTGTCCATGCTGAGCCTTCTTTATTTGTTCTGTTAGCGTAGGCCGTATTTCCATATTTGACACTTCACCTTCAGTGACCATCATTAAGTTGAGCTTGGCGAATTCCTGCTGGAATTCGGGTCTCAGGTTTTGTAGGTTGCCGTTGTCCGGGCTGGGGTTACGGCTGAGAGCATCTGCTACTACGTTTGCCTTTCTTGGGTGATAGTGGATGCGAACGTCATAATCTTTAACCAGTTCCAACTAGCGTCGTTATCGAAAATTGAGTTCTAGTTGTGTGAAAATATATTTGAGACTGTTATGGTCCGTATATATTTCACAACGATTCCCAAGCAAAAAGTGCCTCCACTCTTTGAGTGCATGAATGACGGCTGCCAATTCCAAATCATGAGTAGGATAATTTTCTTCATGTTTTCGTAGTTGCCGGGAAACGTAGACGACTACATTGCCTTCTTGTATTAGTACGCATCCGAGGCCTTTCCGGGATGCGTCACAATATACTTCAAAACTTTTGTGTATGTCTGGTACAACCAATACTGGGGCTGTTATTAATTTCTTTTTGAGTTCCTGGAAGCTCTTCTCACAAGCTTCGGTCCATACGAATTTCTTATCCTTCTTGAGTAACTGTGTCATTGGTTTGGCTATGGTGGAAAATCCCTCAATAAACCTTCGGTAATATCCAGCCATTCCGAGGAAACTTCGTACATCCGTTACATTGGCCGGTGACTTCCAACCAAGTACGACCTTGACTTTTTCCGGGTCCACAGCAACTCCTTCTTGTGTCAATACGTGGCCTAGAAAACCAACTTGTCTTAACCAAAATTCACATTTGCTGAATTTGGCGTAGAGTTGATGTTTCCTTAATTCTCCCAGTACTATACGGAGGTGTTCAACATGTTCTTCTGGTGTCTTTGAATATACCAAGATATCATCAATAAATACCACCACAAATTTGTCCATAAATTTCATAAACACTTTGTTCATGAGGTGGACAAAATATGCGGGGGCGTTGGTCAGTCCAAACGGCATTACTGTAAATTCATATAGTCTGTATCTAGATGTGAATGCTGTTTTCGGGGTATCTTCTGTCCGAACTTTTAATTGATGATAACATGACCTTAAATCATTTTTTGAGAAAACCTTGGCTTGCGCGAGCTGGTCAAATAAATCATTTATCCGTGGCATTGGATATTTGTTCTTGATAGTGACCATGTTCAGTGCTCGGTAGTCTATACACAATCTCATAGTCCCATCCTTCTTTTTGGCAAATAACACCGGCGAACCCCAAGGTGAGGAGCTGGCCCGTATAAATCCTTTGTCCAGTAATTCCCTTATTTTCTTCTTTAGTTCAACCAACTCGGACGGTGCCATTATGTATGGTTTCTTGTATATGGGGGTGGTTCTAGGCGCTAGCTCAATGATGAATTCTATTTCTCTGTCTGGTGGCATGCCTGGTAGTTCTTCGGGAAATACATCCGGAAATTCACATACTACTAGAACCTTACTTAATTCTGTAGTGTCTACCTTGTTTAATTATGGTTGCCGCGATACTGGTCTTTCTTGAGCTGCGACTCTTATTGTCTTTCCGTGATGATGAGTAAGAATCATAGTTCGGTTGAAGCAGTCAATAAATCCTTTGTTGGTGGTTAGCCAGTCCATACCCAGGATAACATCCAGTCCCTTGTTTTCCAACACGATGAGGTTTGCGTGAAACTTTAACCCTTCAATTTCAATGGTTATACCTTGGCAGTAATTTTGAGTGATCTGCTTACTTCCGGGGGACTTGATGGTCATTGATTTTTCCAAGGGAAGCATCGAAAAATCAGGTTGCAAAGCAAAGCTCTTCGAAATGAACGAATGAGAAGCTCCAGAATCAAACAAAACCGTGGCAGGTATTGTGTTGACAGGGAACGTACCGAGTACGATATCCGGGGCATCCTGTGCTTGCTCCTTGGTCACATGGTTCAGGTGGCCTTTCTTGTGGTTGTTATTGGGGTTGAAGTTGTTACAGTTAGGCGCGGAATTGTTTCCGTTGTTGTTTGGCTTTGGTGCAGAGTTCCATGGCTTTGGGCACTATTTAGCATAGTGTCCCTCTTCTCCACTAGCGTAGCAAGTGACAACTGGGCGATACGTGAAATCCTTGTCCCTTGCATGAAATTTTTTGCTTGGACGTGTGTCATTTATAATGGATTTGTTCGCCTCATTTTTCTAAAAATTTACCTTATTCCTGTTGTTGCGAGTGTGGTTGGTCTGATCCCTTTTTCGCTTGCGAATGTCTTCCAGACTGCGACACTCATTTTCCAATGTAATAGCCTTGTCCACAAGTGTTTTGAAATCTGCAAAAGTGTGTACGACCAGCTGGCATTTAAGTGCTGGTGCCAGACCGTCCAGGAATTTTTCCATCTTCTTATTTTCAGTCATACGCTCTTCGTTGGCATAACGAGATAATTGAGTAAACTGGCTGTTGTACTCGGTTACTGTCATGCCCCTTTGCTTGAGGTCATCAAACTCTCTTTTCTTGATCTTCATGATGCTTCTAGGGATGTGCGCCCCACGAAAGCCTTCTTTAAAATCTTCCCAGGTGATATCATTTTCATTGGGGTGCATGTGCAGAAAATTCTCCCACCATGACGCGACTGCTCCAGTAAGATAATGCGGTGCATAAAGTACCTTTTCACGGTCTGAACATTGTGCCACAATTAATTTCCTTTCAATGTCTCAAAGCCAATCACCGGCTTCAAGAGGTCTGTCAGTGTGAGAAAATGTTGGCGGACATGTCTTCTGTAATTCAGATAATTTTGAATGCTGCTGGTATGGCTCATGGTGATTCCCCATGTTAATAACATGGTTCATCATTTCCTGATGCTGCTACCGGCTTTGCTCGTAAAGATGCCACACTTGAGAAAATGTTGTTTCGCTGCCCTGCTGACTTGACTGCCCCTGCGTGAAATTGTTACCTATTTGTGTGCCATAATCTTCCTCTGGCAGACTTGGCATGAAACGCGTCCAGGGATGAGTCATTTCTCACTCTGGGGTATTATTGCAGAAATCATGAGAAAAAATTGAGCGGCAAAAATAAACCAAGACTTGCAAAAACAGCATAACACAAACTCCAAAGCCTTTTTCTTTAAAAGGCAACTTGATTGCGCACGGAGAAGAACCGCTTAGTACACATCTTACATGCGGGTCGTAATTATACATACGTCACTCAGGATGCGCGTACACATTCCTGACATGTTATTTATGCTAGTGCACTTCTCCAAGTTCCTACATGATGCGCAAACAGACTACTTCCCATCATCCTGTTTTACATATAACACATATCATACAAGCGAACACATCGCGTCGCGGACAGGCGCACTAGTCGGAGATGTTGAAGACTTCCCTCGGCCTACTGAGGGTAAGGCCCACTGGTGATGGAGACTCAACTTCCTCCTCACTAATAGGCTCCAAGCATGGAGTACTGGTACGAGGTGTTGATGCGGGTGCGGCAGGTGGTGCAGTTCTGACTGGGGTAGGAGCAATGACCTGGTCAAACTCCTCAGTGGTAGGTAGATGGCGAGCGGTGGCTAAGATGGCAGGTGCATAAGATGCAGAGGACGAGACGAAAGTCAGTGGTGGTGAAGTATGGAGCAGCTCCCTCCTGTTGGCGGAACCACTCTGGACTAAGTCCATACGAGCAGCCACCAAGTCGTCCACAAGGTTATCAAAGGCTGCCTCAAGAGCCTTGAGGTATTCAACCAATGATTCAATGGCTTCATCACGTTCTCCCCTTGCGCAAGCAAATGCATAGTGGCACGTGTAAGGCACGTGGCATGAGAGGTAACGGTAGCGACGAGTCTTCATTGAAGGAAGAGCATCCCGGAGACGAGCTATCGCCTCACGGGCAGCCATTTGCATGGCATGCCTCTCCGTAGGCATGGCCCTGCCCACAAATCGGAAGCGGCTTGCCTCAGAATGCCCTCCCTTGAATTGCACCGCGGCCTGGTGCATCGACACGCTATCGCTGATCTGTGACGGTAGAGTGTAAACTCTGGACGGGTCGATGGCCCGATCGTGACTTTGGTGATGGCGACGAGGAGCTTGATAAACCCCTCAGGAATGTTGGCGAACACTTGTGAATCGCAGTCGCCGCTGGCCATCTACAAAAGTAGACAAAAATTCCGAATAGTCAAGTCATAAATTTATGATGACTAACAGAAAATTGCTACAAATGTAAAATGCTGAAATAGCACTATTACGCTAATAACCGATTAGCGATCGCACCTAATGGCTTCCTACAGTCAGCCTGGCTCTGGTACCAAGGTTGTTAGGACCGGTTTTTCAGTAAAATAATTACCGAGAGACCGACCTTTTATCGAACCAGCACAGAAGAATACTTCTTACTGGTGAACAAATGCTTGATACAGAATTCCAGAGTACTGAATATTATACATGGTTGAGCTGAGGTTGCTCAACAATTTATTACAAGCACATCAGTATAATACATAAGGGCGAATATGACACAATGATAGGGTGGCATACTACTAGCTCGTAATAAAAAGGTGGTAGATATGTCACAGTGTGATGGGTGGCGTGACTCCAATATCTTACAGTTCATCGAGTGTGGGAGTGAGACCCGATGAATTTATTTGGTGGTTGGCGGAAGCGGTTATATAACACTGATCAACTCCAAGATCACATGAGACTGACTGGGACTCCACTAGACGTCGGACTCGCTATCGAACTCTTCATCCATGAGATCGCCTTCGTCAACATCTGGCCAAATCAACAAGCCAGGTGAGTACTTTGGATGTACTCGCAAGACAGTTCGGACATAAGATATAATAAATGCAAACATGATGCATATGATGTTGGGGAACGTAGTATTTTAAAATATTCCTACGATCACGCAAGATCTATCTACCAGATGCATAGCAACGAGAGGGAAGAGTGTGTCTACGTACCCTCGTAGACCGGAAGCGGAAGCGTCAAGTGACGCGGTTGATGTAGTCGAACTTCTTCGCGATTCAACCGATCAAGCACCGAACGTACGGCACCTCCGCGTTCAGCACACGTTCAGCTTGATGACGTCCCACGAGCTCTTGATCCAGTTGAGCTTCACGGGAGAGTTTCGTCAGCACGACGGCGTGGTGACGGATATGATGTATTCACCGGCGCAGGGCTTCACCTAAGCACCGCGACGGTATGACCGAGGTGTGTTTCTGTAGAGGGGGCATCGCACACGGCTGGAACAATTCAACTTATGTGTGTCTTTGGGTGCCCCCCTGCCCCCGTATATAAAGGAGCAAGGGAGGAGGGCTGGCCGGCCTCCTATGGTGCGGCTAGGGCAATCCTACTAGGAATAGGATTGCAATCCTATTCCTAGTAGGAGTCCACCTAGAAGGAAGAGAGGGAAAGGAAAAGAGGGAGAGGTGGCGCCCCCCAATCCTAGTCCAACTAGGATCCCCTGGTGGGGCGCCGGCCAGCCTCTATGGGCTGCCTCTCTCCTTTCCTTCAAGGCCCACTATGGACCATCCCCCCTCGTGGGGGGTTCCGGTAACCCCCTCCGGCAATCTAGTTAAATCCGAAACTTTTCCGGAACACTTCCGGTGTCCGAATATAGTCTTCCAATATATCAATCTTTATGTCTCGGACATTCCAAGACTCCTCGTCATGTCCGTGATCTCATCCGGGACTCCGAACTACCTTCGGTACATCAAAACTCATAAACTCATAATACCGATCGTCATCAAACGTTAAGCGTGCGGACCCTACGGGTTCAAGAACTATGTAGACATGACCGAGACTCATCTCCGGTCAATAACCAATAGCGGAACCTGAATGTTCATATTGGCTCCTACATATTCTACGAAGATCTTTATCGGTCTAACCACATAACAACATACGTTGTTCCTTTTGTCATCGGTATGTTACTTGCCCGAGATTCGATCGTCGGTATCTCCATACCTAGTTCAATCTCATTACCGGCAAGTCTCTTTACTCGTTCCGTAACACATCATCTCGTGACTAACTTATTAGTCTTTTGCTTGCAAGGCTTATTGTGATGTGTGTTACCGAGAGGGCCCAGAGATACCTCTCCGACACTCGGAGTGACAAATCCTAATCTTGATCTATGCCAACACCACGAATACTTTCGGAGACACCTGTAGAGCATCTTTATGATCACCCAGTTACGTTGTGACGTTTGATAGCACACAAGGTGTTCCTACGGTATTCGGGAGTTGCATAATCTCATAGTCATAGGAACATGTATAAGTCATGAAGAAAGCAATAGCAGTAAAACTAAACGATCATAGTGCTATGCTAACGGATGGGTCTTGTCCATCACATCATTCTCCTAATGATGTGATCCCGTTATCAAATGACAACTCATGTATATGGTTAGGAAACATAACCATCTTTGATCAATGAGCTAGTCTAGTAGAGGCATACTAGGGACACTCTGTTTTGTCTATGTATTCACACATGTACTAAGTTTCCGGTTAATACAATTCTAGCATGAATAATAAACATTTATCATGATATAAGGAAATATAAATAACAACTTTATTATTGCCTCTAGGGCATATTTCCTTCAGTCTCCCACTTGCACTAGAGTCAATAATCTAGCTCACATCGCCATGTGATTTAATACCGATAGTTCACATCGTTATGTGAATAACACCCATAGTTCACATCACCATGTGACCAACACCCAAAGGGTTTACTAGAGTCAATAATCTAGTTCACATCGCTATGTGATTAATACCCAAGAGTAATAAGGTGTGATCATGTTTTGCTTGTGAGAGAAGTTTAGTCAACGGGTCTGTCACATTCAGATCCGTATGTATTTCGCAAATTTCTATGTCTACAATGCTCTGCATGGTGCTACTCTAGCTAATTGCTCCCACTTTCAATACGCATCCAGATTGATACTTAGAGTCATCTGGATTTAGTGTCAAAGCTTGCATCGGCGTAACCCTTTACGACGAACTCTTTATCACCTCCATAATCGAGAAATATTTCCTTAGTCATCCAATTACTAAGGATAATTTTGACCGCTGTACAATGATCTACTCCTGGATCACTATTGTACCTCCCTGTCAAACTCATGACAAGGTACACAACGTGTTTTGTACACAGCATGGCATACTTTATAGAACCTATGGCTGAGGCATAGGGAATGACTTTCATTCTCTCTATATTTTTCTGCCGGGGTCTGGCTTTGAGTCTTACTCAACTTCACACCTTACAAGTCAGGCAAGAACTCCTTCTTTGACTTATCCATTTTGAACTACTTCAAAATCTTATCAAGGTATGTACTCATCGAAAGTCTTATCAAGCGTCTTGATCTATCTCTATAGATCTTGATGCCCAATATGTAAGCGGCTTCACCGAGGTCTTTCTTTGAAAAAACTCCTTTCAAACACTCCTTTATGCTTTCCAGAAATTCTACATCATTTCCAATCGACAATATGTCATTCACATATACTTATCAGAAAGGTTGTAGTGCTCCCACTCACTTCTTGTAAATACAGGCTTCACCGCAAGTCTATATAAATCTATATGCTTTGATCAACTTATCAAAGCGTATATTCCAACTCCGAGATGCTTGCACCAGTCCATAGATGGATCGCTGGAGCTTGCACATTTTGTTAGCACCTTTAGGATTGACAAAACCTTCTGGTTGCATCATATACAAGTCTTCTTTAATAAATCCATTAAAGAATGCAGTTTTGTTATCCATTTGCCAGATTTCTTAAAATGCGGCAATTACTAACATGATTCGGACAGACTTAAGCATCGCTACTGGTGAGAAAGTCTCATCGTAGTCAACTCCTTGAACTTGTCGAAACCCTTTCGCAACAAGTTGAGCTTTGTAAACAGTAACATTACCGTTTGCGTCGGTCTTCCTCTTGAAGATCCATTTATTTTCGATGGCTTGCCGATCATCGGGCAAGTCAACAAAAGTCCATACTTTGTTCTAATACATGGATCCCATCTCAGATTTCATGGTCTCAAGCCATTTTGCGGAATCTGGGCTCATCATCGCTTCCTCATAGTTCGTAGGTTCATCATGGTCTAGTAACATGACTTCCAGAACTGGGTTGCCGTACCACTCTGGTGCGGAACGAACTCTGGTTGATCTACGAAGTTCAGCAGAAACTTGATCTGAAGTTTCATGATCATCATCATTAGCTTCCTCACTAATTGGTGTAGGAATCACTGGAACTAGTTTCTGTGATGTTCCACTTTCCAATTCGGGAGAAGGTAAAATTACCTCATCAAGTTCTACTTTCCTCCCACTCACTTCTTTCGAGAGAAACTCCTTCTCTAGAAAGGATCCACTCTTAGCAACAAAGACCTTGCCTTCGGATCTGTGATAGAAGGTGTACCCAACAGTTTCTTTTGGGTATCCTATGAAGATTTACTTCTCCGATTTGGGTTCGAGCTTATCATGTTGAAACTTTTTCACATAAGCATCGCAGTCCCAAACTTAAAAAAATGACAGCTTAGGTTTCTCGTCAAACCACAGTTCATACGGTGTCATCTCCACGGATTTAGATGGTGCCCTATTTAACGTGAATGTAGCTGTCTCTAATGCATAACACCAAAAGCGATAGTGGTAGATCGGTAAGAGACATCATCGATCGCACCATATCTAATAAAGTACGGTTATGACGTTCGGACACACCATTACGCTATGGTGTTCCAAGTGGCGTGAGTAGTGAAACTATTTCACATTGTTTTCACTGAAGGCCAAACTCGCTAACTCAAATATTTTACCTCTACGATCATATCGTAGAAACTTCTTATTTTCTTGTTACGATGATTCTCCACTTCACTCTGAAATTCTTTGAACTTTTCAAATGTTTCAGACTTGTGCTTCATTAAGTAGATATACCCATATCTGCTCAAATCATCAGTGAAGGTCAGAAAATAACGATACCCGCCGCGAGCTTCAACACTCATTGGTCCACATACATCTGTATGTATGATCTCCAACAAATCTGTTGCTCGCTCCACAGTTCCAGAGAACGGAGTTTTAGTCATCTTGCCCATGAGGCATGGTTCGCAAGCACCAAGTGATTCATAATCAAGTGATTCCAAAAGTCCATCACTATGGAGTTTCTTCATGCGCTTTACACCAATATGACCTAAACGGCAGTGCCACAAATAAGTTGCATTATCATTATTAACCTTGTATCTTTTGGCTTCAATATTATGAATATGTGTATCACACGATCGAGATCCAACAAACCATTTTCATTGGGTGTATGACCATAGAAGGTTTTATTCATGTAAACAGAACAACAATTATTCTCTAACTTACATGAATAATCGTATTGCAATAAACATGATCAAATCATATTCATGTTCAACACAAACACCAAATAACACTTATTTAGGTTCAACACTAATCCCGAAAGTATAGGGAGTGTGCGATGATGATCATATCAATCTTGGAACTACTTCCAATACTCATCGTCACATCATCCTTTAACTAGTTTGTGTTCATTATGCAACTCCCATTTCGAGTTACTACTCTTTAGCAACTAAACCAGTATCAAATACCGAGGGGTTGCTATGAACACTAGTAAAATACACATCAATAATCTGTATATCAAATATACCTTTGTTCACTTTGCCATCCTTCTTATCCGCCAAGTATCTAGGGCAGTTCCACTTCCAGTGACCATTTCCTTTGTAGTAGAAGCACTTAGTTTCAGGCTTGAGTTTAGCTTTGGGTTTCTTCATGGGAGTGACAACTTGCTTGTCATTCTTCTTGAAGTTCCCCTTCTATCCCTTTGCCCTTTACTTGAAACAAGTGGTCTGGTTAACCATCAACACTTGATGCTCTTTCTTGATTTCTACCTTCGCCGATTTCAGCATCGTGAAGAGCTCGGGAATTACTTTCGTCATCCCTTGCATATTATAGTTCATCACGAAGTTCTACTAACTTGGTGATAGTGTCTAGAGAACTTTGTCAATTACTATCTTATCTGGAAGATTAACTCCCACTTGATTCAAGCAATTGTACTACCCAGACAATCTGAGCACATGCTCACTGGTTGAGCTATTCTCCTCCATCTTGTAGGCAAAGTACTGTCAGAGGTCTTATACCTCTCGACACGGGCATGAGTATGAAATACTAATTTCAACTCTTGGAACATCTCATATGCTCCGTGGCGTTTCAAAACGTTTTTGAAGTCCCGGTTATAAGCCGTAAAGCATGGTGCACTAAACTATCAAGTAGTCATCATATCCAGCTTTTGTCAAAACGTTCATAACGTCTACATCTGCTCCTGCAATAGGTCTGTCACCTAGCGGTGCATCAAGGACATAATTCTTCTGTGCAGCAATGAGGATAATCCTCAGATCACGGAACAATTCCGCATCATTGCTACAAACATCTTTCAACTTGGTTTTCTCTAGGAACATATGAAAAATAAACGGGGAGCAACATCGCGAGCTATTGATCTACAACATAGATATGCTAATACTACCAGGACTAACTTCATGATAAATTAAAGTTCAATTTAATCATATTACTTAAGAACTCCCACTTAGATAGACATCCCTCCGGTCATCTAAATGATCACGTGATCCAAATCAACTAAACCATGTCCGATCATCACGTGAGATGGAGTAGTTTCAATGGTGAACATCTTATGTTGATCATATCTACTATATGATTCACGCTCGACCTTTCGGTCACCAGTGTTCCGAGGCCATATCTGCATATGCTAGGCTCGTCAAGTTTAACCCGAGTATTCTGCGTGTGCAAAACTGGCTTACACCCGTTGTATTTGAACGTAGAGCTTATCACACCCGATCATCACGTGGTGTCTCGGCACGACGAACTTTCGCAACGGTGCATACTCAGGGAGAACACTTATACCTTGAAATTTAGTAAGGGATCATCTTATAATGCTACCGTCGTTCTAAGCAAAATAAGAAGCATAATAAGATAAACATCACATGCAATCAAAATATGTGACATGATATGGCCATCATCATCTTGTGCTTTTGATCTCCATCTCCAAAGCACCTTCATGATCACCTTCGTCACCGACGCGACACCTTGATCTCCATCGTAGCATCGTTGTCGTCTCGCCAACTATTGCTTCTACGACTATCGCTACCGCTTAGTGATAAAGTAAAGCAATTACATGGCGATTGCATTTCATACAATAAAGCGACAACCATATGGCTCCTGCCAGTTGCCGATAACATTACAAAACATGATCATCTCATACAAAACCGTATAACTCATCATGTCTTGACCATATCATATCACGACATGCCCTGCAAAAACAAGTTAGAAGTCTTCTACTTTGTTGTTGCAAGTTTTACGTGGCTGCTACGGGCTTTAGCAAGAACCGTTCTTACCTACGCATACAAAACCACAATGATGTTTCGTCAAGTATGTGCTGTTTTAACCTTCACAAGGACCGGGCGTAGCCACACTTGATTCAGCTAAAGTGAGAGAGACAGACACCCGCCAGTCACCTTTAAGCAACGAGTGCTCGTAACGGTGAAACCAGTCTCGCGTAAGCGTACGCGTAATGTCGGTCCGGGCCGCTTCATCTCACAATACCGCCGAAGCAAAGTATGACATGTTGGTAAACAGTATGACTAGTATCGCCCACAACTCATTGTGTTTTACTCGTGCATATCATCTACGCATAGACCTGGCTCATGATGCCACTGTTGGGGAACGTAGTATTTTAAAATATTCCTACGATCACGCAAGATCTATCTACGAGATGCATAGCAACGAGAGGGAAGAGTGTGTCTACGTACCCTCGTAGACCGGAAGCGGAAGCGTCAAGTGACGCGGTTGATGTAGTCGAACTTCTTCGCGATTCAACCGATCAAGCACCGAACGTACGGCACCTCCGCGTTCAGCACACGTTCAGCTTGATGACGTCCCACGAGCTCTTGATCCTGTTGAGCTTCACGGGAGAGTTTCGTCAGCACGACGGCGTGGTGACGGATATGATGTATTCACCGGCGCAGGGCTTCGCCTAA
Source organism: Secale cereale (assembly GCA_902687465.1). Lineage (NCBI taxonomy): Eukaryota > Viridiplantae > Streptophyta > Magnoliopsida > Poales > Poaceae > Secale > Secale cereale. The sequence continues at coordinate 38,563,668 of LR738710.1, read as the reverse complement.
GCACCGCGACGGTATGACCGAGGTGTGTTTCTGTGGAGGGGGGCATCGCACACGGCTGGAAGAATTCAACTTATGTGTGTCTTTGGGTGCCCCCCTGCCCCCGTATATAAAGGAGCAAGGGAGGAGGGCTGGCCGGCCTCCTATGGTGCGGCTAGGGCAATCCTACTAGGAATAGGATTGCAATCCTATTCCTAGTAGGAGTCCACCAAGAAGGAAGAGAGGGAAAGGAAAAGAGGGATAGGTGGCGCCCCCCAATCCTAGTCCAACTAGGATCCCCTGGTGGGGCGCCGGCCAGCCTCTATGGGCTGCCTCTCTCCTTTCCTTCAAGGCCCACTATGGACCATCCCCCCTCGTGGGGGGTTCCGGTAACACCCTCCGGCAATCTAGTTAAATCCGAAACTTTTCCTGAACACTTCCGGTGTCCGAATATAGTCTTCCAATATATCAATCTTTATGTCTCGGACATTCCGAGACTCCTCGTCATGTCCGTGATCTCATCCGGGACTCCGAACTACCTTCGGTACATCAAAACTCATAAACTCATAATACCGATCGTCATCAAACGTTAAGCGTGCGGACCCTACGGGTTCGAGAACTATGTAGACATGACCGAGACTCATCTCCGGTCAATAACCAATAGCGGAACCTGGATGTTCATATTGGCTCCTACATATTCTACGAAGATCTTTATCGGTCAAACCGCATAACAACATACGTTGTTCCTTTTGTCATCGGTATGTTACTTGCCCGAGATTCGATCGTCGGTATCTCCATACCTAGTTCAATCTCGTTACCGGCAAGTCTCTTTACTCGTTCCGTAACACATCATCTCGTGACTAACTCATTAGTCTTTTGCTTGCAAGGCTTATTATGATGTGTGTTACCGAGAGGGCCCAGAGATACCTCTCCGACACTCGGAGTGACAAATCCTAATCTTGATCTATGCCAACACCACGAATACTTTTGGAGACACCTGTAGAGCATCTTTATGATCACCCAGTTACATTGTGACGTTTGATAGCACACAAGGTGTTCCTACGGTATTCGGGAGTTGCATAATCTCATAGTCATAGGAACATGTATAAGTCATGAAGAAAGCAATAGCAGTAAAACTAAACGATCATAGTGCTATGCTAACGGATGGGTCTTGTCCATCACATCATTCTCCTAATGATGTGATCCCGTTGATCAAATGACAACTCATGTCTATGGTTAGGAAACATAACCATCTTTGATCAATGAGCTAGTCTAGTAGAGGCATACTAGGGACACTCTGTTTTGTCTATGTATTCACACATGTACTAAGTTTCCGGTTAATACAATTCTAGCATGAATAATAAACATTTATCATGATATAAGGAAATATAAATAACAACTTTATTATTGCCTCTAGGGCATATTTCCTTCATATGAGTATTCTAGCAAAATGTATCCGGATAATAAAATCTCTGCACGGCATGTAAAAATAGAAGTCGGGCGGTAATCCTCCCGAAATCCACAATATAAATAAAAGATGACCAAACCAGTGTCTGAGCGACGCCTCGTGATGTAAAAGGAATAAATCATGCCACAGTCGGACGTCTGAGCGACATCACATAAAGGGCTTATAGCAAAAAAAAATTACAAGAATGCCACAGTCGGACGTCTGAGCGACATCGCATAAAGGGCTTATAGCAAGAAAATAAATAACAAGAATGCCACAGTCGGACGTCTG